>JAQFVV010006202.1:7806727-8192606 GCA_028023455.1 Epiperipatus broadwayi | reverse complement strand
AAATATAAATATCGACCTACTGATATTTACAATATATATATATAATGAATATAATGGTAATAATATATTATAAAAGTTTTATAATCCATCGCATCACTTTCAATTAATCAACTGACTTTGTTTAACTGTCATTTCTGTTCAAATACAGTAGAAGTAAAGAACATCAACTTATATCCCATGGTTCCCAATTTTAACGTTACCAGATTGTCTATTAATTATAGACATTGTATTTCTATTTATATCCCTCTTTAATTGTTCTTTTGTTATGGTTTTTTACCTCATGAAGAAGAATCTTATCATGTTAAAATCATAATTAAAGATAAAGTTACATGCTTTTTCAAGATCATTTTCAAGATCAAAAAAAAAAAATAGAAGCTGTTCTTATTTTTATACATTTATATAATAAATAATTGATACCTTTTAATGTTTTCTCTAACTATATCTCAATTCAACTATTTATTAAGTCATGTATCTACATGAAATTTGATAAACTGTATTAATTTTGGTTTAAAATGTATGGTGTTTTACCAATTATTCACCAATCTATTAACATTACATTGAATATAAAATGAAACATTACATAAATCTTTATATATGTATTTTTTAAAAAAAAAATAACTTGAGAAATTAAAATATATGGAATAGAAATCCACTTTTTATAATTAATTTTCAGCTTCTTTAAACTAGTCTATTTTATTTTAAATTGATGTAAAATTTAATAAATGTGTTTAACATTACAACGAACTTCAAACAATTCTTTTGTAAATATATCAATATTTTGTGACCTGTCACTTTTATAACAACATAATTATTTATTACAAAATAAAAAAAGATTTAAAACTTGCGATTTTATGATTAATTGATGTATATACCTTCTTTTTTACACTGGTTTGATTATCAATTTATAATTTAAGGTATCAGAAACTCGTATTTTCTTCTTTTTCAATAATCCATTTCAATACATTTAACATCATTAATTCATCTACAAGACAGTTTATTTTATTAACTCTATTCAACTGTTAGTAATAGCACACTACACATCATTTCAAGTGATATTATTCTCCCTTCTTTATATGTTGCTGGACAATGACAGTATTAGCATGGGAATCGAACCTGAACTCATATATTTTTGGAAATTGAATTTTAAGGTAAGGCTATAACTATTCTAGTGCTGTTATTAAAAATCATATGTGGATGAGCCCAAAAAATATATCATTAGTATATATAATTCTAATGTGAATAATGAGAAAGCAAAATATAGATAATGTTATTTTTAGTATTATTATTAAAAGTTGTTGAAATTAAAGGTAATAAAGATATAAAAAAATTAAAAAATGGATAGTATTTTCTAAATAAAGTATATATAATTTTTATTTTGTGACAATATGTATAAATTAAAAGAATGTAATATGAAATTTAGACAAGGATTATTTTTTATGAATATATAAATATAATTTAAATTGATTTTTTATATATACATACCAATGTTTCAGCTTCATAATAAAATAATATTTTATTGTTTTCAGAAAAATTGTCATCCAACTCAGATCTTTTATGTAGCCAAAACTCTTTTCATTAAAATAATTAACTTTTCAGATAAATCATATATGAAAGAAAAAAATAAATCATATAAATAATGTTTTATAAGCTAATTATTATAATAATAAAAGTATATATCAAGCCCTAATTCATGCCCAAAATAATCAAATTAAGAAACAAATATAATAAGAAACAACTCTTAGGATTTGTATTCATTATATAAAAAACTATAGACACTTATGGATGTATTGCAAAATATTACAATATAATAATAGAGATAAAAAAAATATTATTTTAAATGCTTTTATTGACTGTGCACTAAAAAGAAGTAAAATAATTGTTTTAGATTTAAATTGAAATACAACATGGGAGAGATGTCCAAAAGTCAATTTCATGTCATAAAAAATAAGAATTAATTTAATTATCCTCTCATGCTTTTATTTTAAGTTAAATCTAAAAACTTTAATTGTAGTTGAACAAATGGTTATTTTATTTCTTTTTAGTGCACAGTCAATAAAAATATTTATCATAAAAAAAACTTCATTTGTATTATTTTTAAGTTTTTAGTATTCTCACAGTAAATGAAAATGTACTACTTTGTTGTACTTTAAATTGGCTGTACATTTATAGCTGATATATTTCCCTATGACTTGTTAGTGAAAATAGGGATTGACTTAATTAATTTCTGGATGTAAGAAAGATCTAATGATTTATATACAAAATATGTATTTACTAAATATATATATTTAGTATGTATACATATTTATATATGTAGAATAAATCAATAATTAAGTTTTATATTTAAAATTGTTTGACAGTTTTTATTTCTATTTTAAAACAGTTACATTTTATGATCACTGTTTAAAAAAATTATCCGGAGCTTTCTATTAGCTGTTTTTTAAAATAATTGGTTTTAAAAAAATAAAAACTGTAAAAAAAAAATAAGTGGCAAACTTAGTTACTGATTTATATAATTATAATTATATAAACATAATTATAATTATATAAACATACTAAATATATATATATACATTAAGGTTTTAAAATAGTTTTTAAAATATTATTAAATTGAAAAAAAAAAATTAACTGTCCACTCACTATCATTATTTAAACCACATGAAAATTTTAAAAATAATTCTTAAGGGCTATACTGAAATTATTGAATATTTTTCATATTTTTCCCACCCACTGTTTCATTTCTATAAAACTAATTAGCATACTGAAAAGATAAGTGCTTCAAATGAATTAGTATGATATAATTCAATTGCATATAATAATTTAAGCAATTTTATTGAATTTAAAGATATTAAACCTTAAGTTTAAAATTTCATTCTAATGTGAAAAAGTTCAAAAATTAACAAACATGCAGATTTTCCAAAATCACTAAATGCATTTAAGAACAGCATATATTTCTGATCAAAAAATTAATAACATTTAACTAGAACTAAAGATTTGACTGCTCTTGAGGCTCACAGAGTTTATAAAATTTAATGTCACATTTGTAAAGTATTTTATGTAAATATACGCAATCATCACATCTGTAAATCAGAAGAGATGAACATACTAATGCAGTGAAGTAGCATTCATCATCAGCAGCACTCTGACTCCATGCTATCGATTTAGGTCACAATATTGATTTCTCTAACACATGGATCCTATTCAGATGTGACATTGTTCACTAATATATGATCAGAGAGACCATCTAGATACTTAAAAGATTAACTTGTTTTAAGAAGCATGTCTGACACATGCAACCTTTCTTTATTTGGAAGTATTTTTCTAAAAAAACACATTAATCTGATTAGTTTCTGATTTTTTTTTCAATTTTATATGCCTGTTTTATTTTATTGGTGGAACTTTATTTTTCTATAATCCTTATAAACCAGTATTTATATCATCTATACAACTATTTTTGTAGTATTTTATGCATTACTCAGTTGATAGTTTGCATGATCAGGCCAAAATATCAATCCAATATTGTAGTGATATTTGATAATTATTATAATATTTGTACCTGCAATGGATAGACCTAATGTAAAATTTTTAGACTGATTGCTTTAAATACTTATAAAAAATTTAAATCTACAAATCTTTATTAAAATACTGTCACAAAGGCGTTAAAAAATGTATGAATAAACCAAAAGAGGAATAAATAAATTTTTTAAAACTTTATAAGGAAATTATTTTAGCTTTTAAATAATTATTACAATGACATAAGTTTACAAAAGGAAATAATTTTTATTAACCTATAATAGTTGTAAAATACTTTTTATATTGTAGTTAAATAGTTAGTACATAAAAAGCCTTTAATAGTCAAAACTATTTTCATTAAAAATCCATTAAGTTATTGAAAATATTATTTATTAAAACTAATGATTTTTTTAAAACTAAAAATTAATTCTTATCTAAAATAAGATGGTATAGAATTGTAACGATTTGGGCGTTTTAAAAAAAACTAAATTCTTTTGACAAAACTGTTTTTAAAAAGTAAGTTGTAAATCTTTATTTAATATGTGAGTATCAAACTTTCATTTTGTTTGTTGATTCATTGATGCCTCCATACTTATTATTATTCCTTCATTTTTGACATTTATTAAGAAATTCAGAATAAATTAAAATTTTAATATGAAGTGATTTATTTAATTTAATTCAATTCAATTTTTATTAAGTATGAAACATCAGACTAGTCACAATTCAATTATAGTACAGCTTTTAGCAAACAAGAATTAATTTACATTGACTTACAAAATCATAAAAATCCAAATGAAACTTATTAACATCCAAAAATATTATATTATACAACATGAGCATTTTAATTTTTATAAAAAAAATTATGATTACATTTTTAAATTGATAATAAGTCATCATTTTTGGCATATTAGAAATTTTATAATTTATATTATGAATAAATTCTGATACATAAAATATTCATAAAACATTTTTTTAAAGCTCAACATCATTCAACACTCTTTTTTCATAATATATATTTTACTATCTAAATGTAATTATAAATGTACATATTTAAAATATCTTTTTATTATATTCTGTAATCTATCCTCGTTATATTTAGTATTAAAATTGCAAACAACCAAACAACAATCAGTTGTAGGAATAAGTATTATATAAAATAAATAAATGTATGATTGCCTATGTAAAACCTTTTTTTTTTACTTTGTTATAATCCTAATACTTTTATTGAATTTAAGGATAATTTTATTGATATAAGTTAAAAAAGATCATTACTATTAAATTAGATATCTAAGTCCTTTATCTTGACCTTTATAGATAAGGCAACATTATTAATGAAATAATGAAAAAAAAACTAGGTAATGTTTTATTACAAAATGATACAAGGAATGTTTTCTAACTATTAACAAACATTTGATTTTTGTTTTTTTTCTTTATGTCAAATCACAATGCTATTTATAGAACTTTGTATGCAATATTAATTGATCAGATAAATTATCATTTCTAAAAAATAAATTTATATCACCAGCAAACTATAAAATATTACATTTGCTAACAATTTGAGCTACATCGTGAGTGTATATATAATGCAAATAAAATGCTATCTTGAGAAAATCCATTTTCATAGCTATAAATTTCACATTCTTTGAAACTGTAATAAGCATAATTTGGATAATTAAATAAATAGGTCTAAAATCATGATAAAGGTGAGGAAGAAAAAACCCAGACAATCTAATTTACATAGTAAAATGTTATGCTATACCATCTCAAAGCTTTACCAAGATCGCAATATATTAATCCAAACAGCCTTGTTCCTTTATAGAATTAGTTAAATGACTACACATTATTATCAGATTTATCTTTACTTATCTATTTGGAATAAACCTGTGCTGAAAATTGGGTATACATCTCATTACATGAAATAATGGAGAATTATATACACATTTTCCAAAAATTTTTGAACTACCACCTAACATTTTGGCCTACAGTTTTTTGGATCATTTCCCTTCTTCCAAATTAGATTAAATCTAAGTAATTCATACAAATCCCAGAAGAGCGATTTATAATGAACATAAAAATATCATTAGAAACAGATTTATTATCTTTTATATATTTAATAGCATCAATTACTTCATTATTTGATATCCCAGATATCCAAATAATATCTGTAAATTTATTATGACTACAACAGAAGTAAAAGTTTCATCACATGTAGCAGAAAATTTATTAATTTGACTACAAGAGAATTTTTTCTAAAGATTTCTGTAATTAAATAGTTATTTGAAACATTATTCAATGATATAAGTTGGATTCCAGTAATCATACTTAATATTTCTATGCCTATTATCAATATACAAACAATGATTGACTTTTAACTTTTTCTTCATATCAAAACAATTTCCTAAAATTAACAAAATTGTTGCAATAAAATATTTAATAGCTCTTTTAGTTTGAGACAATGATATCTATCTATCTATTTATCTATTATATTTATCATCGCATTTAGTATTAATAGAATTCAAATAATCTCTGAATTAAAAAATGCAGGATTAGAAATTTTACATCTCAGTATTTAGTTTCCTTTATTTTTAATTTCATATATATAATTTCCAGTATGCACATTTGGAATAACTATATATATATATATTATTTTTTGGAGATCACTATTTTTTATAGATTTAAAAGAGTTAACTTAAGATGATTATTAAATTTATGTTCGATTTTAATAGGAACGCACTTTAAAATAATTTATATGTATAAAACTAAATATAAATATAATTAATATACTTGAAATTTAGTTGTAATTATAGAGAATTTAAACACTGACTTTCAAGTTCTCTTCAACTATCCACTCTATCTCTTTCAACCGATGCACATGCCCACACAAACGTGAAAAAGATAAACGATCTCCAATATATGTGTTTCATGCTGAACCAGCATTCATCAATTGATCCACATCATCATCTACATATATAAAAAAAATCAGTGCTCAATTTATATTAAAATAGAAATTTTTCAAACATTAATGAACAGACTTCAATCTAACCATTTATACAATTGAAAATCTGATGATGGAATGCCCAAAATTACCATCAGATTTTTAATGATATGGCTGGCTGAAGAATTGAAGGGTGGTGTAGATTGAATCATGTCCATTCAAATTTGAAGATGTGCTATATTAATATAAAGTGATCACTGATTATATATATATATATATATATATATATATATATAGTGATCACTGATTATATATATATGTTTCATGCCAGTTTGTATCTAAATATATTTTTAAATTCTGTTACAGGGAAAAAAAATACTTTATTAAATTTACTAAAGGCACGTGTATGTGTGTGTTAAAGAGTTCCAGAAACGGTTAGCTGAGATTAGATAAATAATTAGTTAAATGCATAATAGGTTTTAGAAGATTTTGATTAAAAAAAGCAATTGATTTAAAATTCAGCTAATTAAAATTCCTGAATATTGTATTTTAATAAAATTTCTAATGGCAGATTACTTATAGGGCACAGGTACATTTATAATTGTTATTGAAACCATATCTACTTAATAAAAATAAGATAATCGTTGTGCATCATATATTTATAAGAATATTTGGCCTTGTGGTAAAAAGGTATTTATTGATGCTTAATTATTGCAGGGAAAATGCAAGTAAACAAAAGGTTTTCGGAATTTGAAAAATGTTCCTAATTAATCATTAAATGCAGAATTAAATTGTAATCAAGCTGATCAAAATTATTATCATTAAAAACACTTTCTTAATTGAAACTCATCCAGATATCCTTTGTTTAAAAATAGTGTAAATACCCAGCTAAATATAAAACATGGTCATTCTTTGACGAAAAATTCATCAAGCTAGTCTTTTGATGAGAAAATTCTGCAACCAAACCTCTTTTGAGAAAAATTATTCAAGCTAGTCTTTTATGAGAGAATTCTTCAATAGTGTGAACTAGATCTCTCTCCAAAGTTATAAGAAGTTATTTGTCTGCTAGAAGTCATGCATAATGATCATCTGTGAATAGAAGCTTGTGTCCATTTTTTTTTTCACAATTCCAGGGGAGTGCAAGTTTGGAATCCAAATGATGTTTCTGTCATCCTAAATGAATTAATCCTGCTGTTCTGCTATGACTTCATTCAAGAAATGTTACCTAGCTAATTATGTCATTCTTGTCCATATGCTATTCTAAAAAAATATGTCTCCATAATAACCAATTAATTATTAATATCTGAGGATAGAGCCATCTAGAAACATGTGAATTGTAAAATGAAAGCTCTGAATCAGCATACATACACATTGCTGCTCATATTTTGCTGTATTTTTAAAATCCTTCATGAAGGTAATTGTAGAAACATTGAACTCTAGCCATGAATTTTCTATAATCATACTGATAAAACAAATCATATGGATTTGATCTTCACCTTTTAATTTTATTATGTAATTTTGTGTGTGTGTGTGCTGAAATGATCTTTAATATTATATATTAAACTAACCTGTATTTGTTAAGAATGATTGAATATATTACTGTATGCAGTCATTCATAAGTCTTATATATGGATAGATTTAGTATTCTAACTATACAGTGACAAAGCTGTTTTGTAAAAATATTTTCATTTCTTAAATTTCTGAATCATCTTTCTCCCTAAAAGAAAGTTAATTAATCAAAAACACAGACAATTTTAATTCCCTCCATCACCTGGCTCAAAGATTTTGTTTTTTTATAATAAATAATCAGTTTATGCATTTCAATTAAAACTTTATTCTTGCAATTATCAATAGTTGAAAACTAGGTTTTTTTAAAAACAATATAAAAATAAGTTGAATTAGTTTAAGGTTAATTTATAACATTTTTTGAAGGAATTAATATATATGTCATTTAATTTATGTTAATCTCATAAATTCTTGATTCAAATTATCTCTCAGTTACAGGCCTCTTGAGCTATTGTATAATGAATTTCTTAAAATATATGAGTACTATCTTTGGGATGGACCTTTAATATAAGCACAGAATATTAATATGTTATCGCTTATGAATATTTATATTGGATGAATTGATTAGATCTTAATTTAGCCAAGTAAAATAATATATGACCACTTATTAAAAATTATAATGTGGCCACTCATGCTTGTTTTCTTTTTAGGAATTATCATAATTTAGAGGCTTCAATAATTAAGACCATTTATTGTTTGTTTCTTCTATATTTAAATTGCCTTGCTATCTTATTTATCTATTTGATTAATTTATATATTTGTTCTGCAAGCAGATGATCATTTCTTCTTTATAGAAATAGTTTGGTCGAGTATTCTCTGGATACGATCATGCCAAGGTGAATGTATTTCACATATTTACCTACTTGGATAATCTTCACTCTGGTCCTTAATATTATTATTAGTGCAGACACATTTTCTGGTTGATAGTAATATGTTTGTTACTGATACAGGAGCAGACATTCATTCCTGCTTCATATAATCTTTTGATACAATGATATTTTTAGGTATGGTTTTGTTAAGGTAAGTGTACCCCATTTCTGTTACATTATTCGATAGTGTTCTGTTTATTCATGACTTAGCACCACATTCATTTTAATGTATTTTTAACCTGATATTGCAAACATGTAGTCAGTCATAATTCTAAGTCCATTGTAGTCATCTATTGATGATTGTGATTTTAATATAGTTTTAATAAATACTCCTAGATTCTCCTTGTTTGTTCATTGATTAATAAAGTAACCATCATAAAATGTCCACCCTGAAGATTATTAAGACATATAAAGCCTATAGTCCCTCTATTGTATGTAAGTCAGTCATAATTAAGCTATTTAGTCATTAATTAATTTTTAACCTGTAAGAAACACAAATATTATCTTAGATTTAAATCTAGGTATATGAACATTATTTTGCTTTATTCTTTTTGGTTCTTTTTATTATTGTTATTAACAAATCTGTATACACATTACCTATTTTATTGTGACTTGTTTGTCACAATTGGTATTTTTTTAGTCCCATCTCTTGTCTCTCCTTGAGTTTAGTGGGATATAAGAAAAAGAGTGTATATGCTAATATCAGATGTAATAGTCACACAGAAATTGTCCGCGAGGTATAGGTAATAATGTTCAATTTTGTATTGTGTGTGGTAATGTTTATATTGATGTTACACCCAGACATGTGAGTTAGTAATCATTTCTTGGTTCCTAAGATTAATTTTGCTGATTATACAATCTGACTATTATATATATATATATATATATATGATCTGGACCAATTGATAATGGAATACATATATTGAAGATCATTTATCTTTGTCGCATGTAATGTGATCATGTGTATTGTATAGTGTAATATATAGCTGAAGGGAGCTTGAAATTCTGTGTTCAAATCCTTTATAATTATATATATATATATATATATATAATTATAAAGGATATGAATATATATATATATATATATATATATATAAACAAAAATACTTATATATCCACAAAATAGTTTAATATTTCAACCAGAGGATATATACAGTAAAATGGTGATATTAAAAAATTATAGATTTGATAAAAGATTACAAATTCAGCAAAAAAAAAACCTGATTTGTCACAAAAACTTACACAAGATATTAAATCAACCAGTGACAAATTAATTACAATGTATACTTAAAATGAACAATCAAACAAAAAAACTACATTTTGTATTAATCGAACTTAATTACAAAAATAGGATGTGCTCATATTAATATTTGCTTAAAAGTTCAAATACTTATACATATAAATAAAAAATCAAAGTTAATGCAAAGTGCAATAATTATTAATAGTAATTAATTACTTATTTACTAATTAAACACTAATAAAACCTTCACATAAAAAAACTTTTGCATAAAAAAAATCTTATATAAGAAAACTCTCACACACACATATATATATAAACTTATATACAAAAAAATGTAAACAAAAAAAAATTATAACAAAAAAATTTCTAGGAGACTACGTAACTTAAAGATGTATAGTCCCTATGTTTAAATTCATTCCATATGGGTGTAAGGTCTTGAATTTAAAATAAAAAAAACTCTTCTTTTGTAGAAGAAAAACCATCCTGTAAAATTACTATTCTTAAATCTTCAATTGAATGATTTGATAAATTAAAGTATTTTGAAACCGGTCTATCTTCATTCTTATGCAAAATGTCAAATCTATGATTAGTCATTCTGACATGCAAACTGTTTACTGACTCACCTATATACTGATTTAAACATCTACTATACTCTATCAGATGTATCAAATTTACACATGTAACATAATTAGGAATATACCATTTAAAATTACGATTCCTAGTACTTAGGACCACTTTGGTAACAACAATATGTTTACATGTAAAACATTTTTATCCTCACATGGATAACATCCTTTTTCTTGGGACAGAACTTCTAATAAAATTTGTTTTAACAAGCTATCGATAATTGACCTATATTTTCGATATACAATCTTAGGTGGATCGGAAAAAAATAGATTTTAAATAATCTGTAGAATTTAATATGTTGAAATGTTTTTCCAATATCCGGTTAATATTAGGTAAATCTCTATTGAAAGTAAGAATCAATTGGTGGAACATCTAACTGTTTTTTTAATTTTATAGAATTATTCTAGTGGATTTTGCTTATTATACTTATATCATTTGATGTATATTACAATGGTCAAAAAAGAGTCAAAGTCAGGTACACGGTACTGAAAAAGAAAGCGTTTGGGAAAATAATATTAGTGTTTAATATTTTTTGAATGTTTTCTATCCTGGTTTTTACATTTTGTACATGTACAATAATTTTGATTAGTTTAAATAAATTGATGTGGATGAGAAACATACCATGGCCCTAAACTCACACATGTGAATTTCTTTCAAGATGAGGACAACATACTGGTTCATACTTTATTTATCATTCAGGTTATGTCTCATATATGATATATTATTTGTAGATATCTTTATTTATAAAGTTGGGCAAATATATTTTAAGTTTTAAAATATACATCTCTCTCTCTTTAAAAAAATATGCAAACGATTATTCTATATATAATAACACTTTTTAAACAATAATCTTGCTTTAATTAAAAACATGAATGACTGTTAATTTTTTTTTGTTAAATTAGAAATCATATTTCAATTAATCATAGAAATATATTTGTTTGTAGTATTTTTAATCATAACGTAAATTCTGTATAACTACTATGTGACTTTTATTATTGTTGCGATTTAAAAAAAAAACAACAAAAAAACACACACTACTATCGAATAAATGTTCTTGAATTTACTGGTGTGTGTGTATATATATATATTTGTAATTTTTGTTTCAATAATACTATTTTAAGCCAATTTATATGCAATACAGCATCTATTTTAAAATTTCAATTATATATATATATATATATATTCTGTTTCTTTCTTTTCCTTTTTTTTTTTTTTGCATTAAACAAAAAAAAAACTTAATTATATTACTCTTTCTTAACTTTAATAAAAAAATCGAGTAAAAGTAATTAATTTTCCTAATTAAATTATTTTACATCAGAGAGAACAAAGTAAAACAAAATAGACCATCAAAAATAAATTATTTTATTATTATAAAAAGAAAATCTAAGATATTTAAACGACAAATGAAAAAGAAATTACAATTTTCAATTAATTTTTAATATCAAACAGATCAAATTGCTTGTAATTAATTACATTGTAAAGGTGATTTCGCATGAAATGCTTGCTAAATATTTTTGAACGCATTAAAAAACTTATATCTATATATATTAGAATCATTATTTATGCTTTCTAGAAATGTCATTTTATTAAACAAAAATTGATTGGTTATAATTGATATGTATTATTGAAAATTAATGACAATTGTCTTTTATTTCTGAAGCACATAATGCACTTTATTGGTCTAAACAGATAGCAAAAAAAAAAAAAATCAGGTCAACGCATATTACATATTCAGTGCTTATTATTAGGATACATTTAGAAAACAGATATGCGTTACATATTATAGGTCTCTCATTTTCATTAAAAATTTACTTAAGAGAATGTTATCTTTCTGCTTAATAGTCTTATAGAAGAAATATTGTGACAATTTCGGTTTCTTGGTTTTTTTTTTTTTTTTTGCAGCCTATAATGATCAAGAACTTTATTAACTATAATTTTTCAATCAAAGTTTTTTAAATCAATTTCTCAAATAGATGAAGCTTGATCCAGAATTGGAATACATATTACAGTTGGCCAACAGTCTATATTTTTTTCTACTTGCAATTTTGTGCAAAAATATACACTTCTATCACTACCTCTAATCAAATCTTTTTTTCAAACTGCAGTATTTAAAATATAAATATTTACATTTTTTAATTAACTAAAAAATTAATGCCTTAGCAATCTATTTTTTTTTTTTACTAAGATGTAAATAATCTCTTACATATGTAGATCTATTATATTGCATGTGACACATAAAATTATGAAGTGGTAGACCAAGTACTAAGTCAAAACCTTGTTTTATAAACTACTTGGGATATTATTCATAGTGTTCTATCAGGAGATTCATGATCAATCTTACTATTACCTGCTAACTTTTTAGAAACTTTGTTTTTATTATTAGTTTGTTGTGTACTCACATTTTTAATGCACTAGGTAGACATTGATGTAAGTAACCCACAAAGGTGTACATATATACAAAAATAAGCTTAAGATAATATGAAAATTGTGATTAAAATGGTTTTTTTTTTCAGAGTATATAATTGGAGTTGAGATAAGAGATGGGTATAAATGTGACTCTTCTTCTTAGATAGACATTGGGGTAATGTTTATCCCTTCCCCAAAATCCTTTATAATTTTGTCAATGTATTTAATTATAATAAAATGAACATCATTTATCATAAGAAATATCAAAAATATTTGACAGATTAAAATTTTAAGAATATTATTTCATTTGCTGCAATAACATTAAATTTGATTTGAAAAATCAAAATTAGTATATTGCACTGACAAATGGTATCAAAATCCTATTAGATCTTCAAATCACATAACTTTATCCAATAATTATAATATTAATAGATGAAATAAATATGTTATCATTTTTAAGTATACAAAATTGAAATGACTTTTAGATTTGGAAGAAAGATTAGATTTGACATGGTTAAAATACTCTTTTTGATCTTATAAACAGAAAGGAACCTCTTGAAAAAGATATATAATATAGTACTAATATCTTAGTTGTAAATATATTAAAATTGTTTTAGTATTTTATAAATACACGATATTTTGCTATTTGGATTTAAAGATAAACTTATTATTGCAATTGAAATTATTATGTATAATAATTATCATTGTCATTCACTTTAGCAATTTTTTTTTCGAGGATATTATGAATGTTGTCTTTAATTTTAAATTGTGTTTTCAGATTTTTTTTTAGAAATTAAAAGTAAAAATATTATTATGGCTTTTGTTACTTGAAAAATGTAAAAAAAAAATCTTTTAAAAAAGTGTTTTTTAAAACATTTGAGATAATTAACAAAGAGAGTTTGGTTTCAATGTTTCACAATGAATGTTTATATTTTACAATTGTTGATAAAATGTAAATTTAGTTTACATCAATATAAATTTGCTACTTTAATCTGCTAATTGTAAATTTAGAATAATGTTTATAGAGTACTATGATAAGTAAAATAAAATAGAAAGTAGATATATTCCAAATACTCACACACAATCATATATTATGACTATATCTCATTGTGCATGTATTTATGAAGCATGAGAGAGAATTATAAAATCGCTTAACATTTAAAAAAAATCTATATTTAGGATTGAGAATCAGAAGAAATTTTACTATTTTTAGGCATTTATCTCTCTCTATATAAAAATTATTTAAATAATGTTAAATTAGGTCATAAAAGTAATGAACAAATCTTTTGTTCACTGCTAATACAAATGTTAAATAGTTAATATTAATGCTTATTTGAAGAAGAATCCTTTCAAAAAGGTTTAATAATATATTGTAAGAAGTCCATGATCTTGCAATTTATGTGAGAAATACCATATAATACTAACTACAATTACACAATGCTTTATTTAGGATCCTCTTTTACAGTTTACAGTTTCAATTGTCTCATCAATCTTCTTCAGAACTTTATATCTCCTATTTGAGTTTCACAGTTGAGGTTAGGAGATATAATGTTCTAAAGAAGATTGGTAAAACAATTGAAACTGTAAATCGTTAAAGAAGGTGGTAAATAAGGCATTGTTTAACAGTAGTAAAATGCATGGATGATTTAATATTATATATTTGGCAGTGCAATAAGAAAGAGTAGTTATTATACTTCTTGAAGAAGATATGTGAGAAATATTCATCAAAATATTTAAACAAGAATGCATGTGAACCAAATTTAACTTTTCTAATCATCATGCAATTAGATAATTAACTGTATACTACTATAATGTCGAAGCAGTCAAGATTTGTGAAACAATGATATTGTTTTATGTGCTTAGTGTTGTGGTAAAACATGAGTTTTGGACCATAAGGTACTGAGAATGATTCCAGTAACTTTTTTTGTATGCTTGAATACCAAAGTCATTCGATTATTTTTAGGCAATGATACCAAATAAAAAATGTACTTAATAAAACATAGATTAAATTATTAATCATAAATTTATTGATAATACAAAAAAAATTAAAATTAACTATGTCAAAAAAAATATACATCAACTACTAACTAAATAAAGTTATATATATATATGAATCATTGTATAGCATGTATTTCGATTTTTAAAATATAACTAAACAAAATATTTAATGCTCCTAAGAAATTAGGTTCACCATAGAAGACAAAGCGTAATAACTATCATATTGATAATATTTACTAAATGAAAGTAAATCAATTTTGTATATTTTAAATTTATGATTTACTAATATTGTATATTAACTATTAAACTTTTTCCTTTTCTTACATATATGCTTTTCAATAGGAAACACGTGATTTAAAAAAAAAAAGGAAAAAGAAACACATTAGAGACAAAAAGCTCCACCCAGTTTTGATAAAAGTGTATTAAAACATTTGAAAAGAAATATCTATGGAAAAAAATACGTAAGAAAACATTTTAAACATTTTCAGTAATTCAATATCCAATAAATTTACCTGTAAAATTAATAGAGATAAATTCTGCTTTAATGTTTGCTTCCGTTTACACATGCCTACATGTTTAATATACATACACTTGTGTATGTATTGTGAAATTTTTGTGCAGGTATATCAATAACTGGTGTATAAATATAATATGTGTAATGAGGTTTTCCGTTTTACATTTTAGAATGAATTTTGATTAAATCTTTCAATATCAGAATAAAGCTTTATGGAAATATATATTACATTTTTTTAAAAATCCTCATCAATCTCTTTCATGTATACGTATATAATTTATCGATGCGTGTGCATATAGACAAACACATCAATAATGATAGTTATTTTTTCTACCTATTGCTTTGCTTCTATTTCAATTGTCTTTTTATAGTGATTACTATTACTTCTGTAATTGCAACATTCTATATTTATTATTAAAATCACTGAAATGTTATAAATTACATAATTATTATTCTGGATTGCATGTAAATTGTCAAATCATAGGACTAAAATTATATAAAGCATAAAATTTCAGTGTTTCAATAACTGATACAGAAAGGTGCAAATACACTTTGTTTATATGTGCTCTTAATTTGAGATTCTGCTTGAATAAATTTCCTTTTCATATGTCATATTTATTAATAATTGAAATAGCACGTAGTAAATTTTATTTTACATATTTTGTCAATCTGATAGAAAAAATGGACCATTGATATTATCATATTAATAGCATCTAGAGAAAAGGTCACACTTAAATTTGTACATATAATTTTAAATGTTGTATATTGTAATTAAACATTAATATGGTATCAGTGGCCTGCTTAATCAAATATATGTTTCATTTTTGATCAATCTTTTAAAAATATATTTATCTGCTAGGATATCTTATGGTCAGTAATTGTCAGAAATTGTTAAAGTGAGATCATTAGCATTTATAAACATATCTTTATCATTAATATACCATGATTTATGGCCACATTAAAGCAATCAATAAAAATATATTTTAGATTATAAACATTTGCTGTAATATTTTATGGAAAGTTAACATTAATTAGATAGTAACATAACTTACTTATATGCTACCATTTTTTATTCTAGATTTGGAAAAATGCTTGTAAGAACACTCCACACACATATATGAGTATAGTCTTTATTATGATAGAAAAAAATAGATACACAAAAACTGTTCTTTTTTTTAAAAAAAAAATACAACATGTTTATTATATTGCAAAATAACAAAAAACAAAAACCTTAATAAACACAACTTAATGTAGGGGTTACAAATAGTATTGGGATGAAACAATCATATCACTAGATTTTCTTGACTAAATTTTTGATTTTCTAAATGATTTTATCATAAAATATATGGAATTTAAATTAATAAAAATATATGTTGTCTTTTCTATACATATATAAATTCTGAGCTAATGGATGATTGTGATAGGGTTGAGATAAGGTAAAAGATGCACTGGCAAAATAATATATATATATATATAGATAGATAGATAGATAGATAGATAGATAGATAGATAGATAGATAGATAGATAGATAGATAGATAGATAGATAGATAGATAGATAGATAGATAGATAGATAGATAGATAGATAGATAGATAGATAGATAGATAGATAGATAGATAGATAGATAGATAGATAGATAGATAGATAGATGAGATAGATAGATAGATAGATAGATAGATAGATAGATAGATAGATAGATAGATAGATAGATAGATAGATAGATAGATAGATAGATAGATAGATAGATAGATAGATAGATAGATAGATAGATAGATAGATAGATAGATAGATAGATAGATAGATAGATAGATAGATAGATAGATAGATAGATAGATAGATAGATAGATAGATAGATAGATAGATAGATAGATAGATAGATAGATAACTTTTAGCTAAGTGCTTAGGTTTGGGTTGGTATTTTTAAATCTAGTGTCTGAACCTACTCTGACACCTCTCTGAGGAATTCCAAAGCATGAAGCCATGGTCAGGGGTTTGGGGAGGGGTTCCTGACAGAGATATTTTAAGTGCTGGCTCTGGCTAAGCATTTATCATAAAGCTTGTAGAGGAATTAGCAATCCTCACTGTTTATAACTTACAAGCTTAAGAGATAGGGTCGTGTGATCTATGAATTGATCTATGACTCTTATTTTGACTATTTATAGTCTCTGCCAAAAGTCTTATGCAATTTTATATTGCTATGACTACTAATATATGGTATGGCTGAAGATCTATCAGCCCCATACAGCTATTTGAGTTGGATAGCTGGGTTTGAAGATATGTAGATGTCTGAAAATTTCAGATTTTCCACTCAATAGATAATTTTTAACTAATGTGATCTAGAACTTATTGATTTTGGATGATTGATAATAAATTTAATTAAGATACCCTGATACCTATAAAAGTATATTAAAGATAGAATATGGTCAAATTTTAATTAAGCATAATAATGTAACTGAGCTAGTTGTATTTTAAACTATTTTATATATCAAGAAGTAAGGGTACATTATTATGTAGATATATATATATGTATATATATATATATATATATATATATATATATATATATATATATATATATATAAATCTGGATTTGAAGACATTTATGTGTCCAAAAAGTTCAGACTTTCAAATTGATAGAAATGTGTTTTATAATGCTGACTTATGAGTTAGTATTTTAGATCTAGTTTCTAAAGACCCAGCCCTGAGGTGAACCATAAGCTGAAACCAATTGGTCTGGAGGTAGTGTCAACAATCGAGATTTTGAATTCTTTCTCTTTCAGCACTTATAAAAACAAATCTTGTTTAGAGCTATTGGTAAGCTCCATCTAGTGATATATATTATAATGATTGGGGTTTATTTTGTAGTTGAAGTCTTACCATATCTGTCATACAAGGGCACCATCAGGCCAATTGAACCTGGAAAATTTATATAGTAGGCAGATGCTTACTGTTAAGATCCAACTTTATTTTATATTGACCATTTTGCTCCAGTCACTAGCTTGAGGAGCAGCAGAGATAATATATATTTTATTTTTAAAGAAAGAGAGAGAACAAAAAATAAGAATAAGTCACTGCCAGATTAACAATACACAGAAACATATATTTTGCACATATATAAAATTCTGATTAATTTATTTTAGTACTTTAGAATTTGATTTATATTTTAACTTTTTATTTTACAAGTTTGCACAGATGGATAATTTTTTATTAGTGTCGAGTATGGATAGACTACATAGATTGCATTTGAAAAGAAAATATTCTCTATCTCTTATTTAACCCCAGGACAAAAGTTTGCAGTCAAACTAATGCCAATCTGTCTCATATATTGATGTATTAAATGCAACATGAATATGACAGCACAATACCATATTGTCAGAAATATACATCTGAACAGCATGGTTATTTAGAAGAAATGTCCCTCATCCAGTACAGGAATGCTATGTCTGTCTGGCAAGAAGAACAGTACAAAAACAAAATTCCATAGGAAGGAATTGTAGTCCTTTTTGCCAACTTACAACCCATTCCATAGGTTAAAGAGATGTTGCAAGAAGCAGGGAATACCATCTGTCTCTGATGATCAATAAGAAATAGGCTTATTTTGCCTATGTGTACCATATAATGTGATCCTGCATGTAGCGAATCTTTATGCTACATTTACTAATTACACCGATACATCCAACCTGTTAACCCAATTTAACTGTGAAACAAATAACCTAAGATTAACCCTCTCTTTAATTAAACTAACATAAATTTATGATCTATGTAAATGATAATAATTAATTCTAATTATAGCTTGGTTAAAATTAGGCAATAAACAGGTGATAAAATGAATAATAGAAATATACAT
Source organism: Epiperipatus broadwayi (assembly GCA_028023455.1). Classification (NCBI taxonomy): domain Eukaryota; kingdom Metazoa; phylum Onychophora; class Udeonychophora; order Euonychophora; family Peripatidae; genus Epiperipatus; species Epiperipatus broadwayi. The sequence goes on along the minus strand of JAQFVV010006202.1, from coordinate 8,173,093 downwards.
CTACTTATACAGCATCATGATTATAACATATCTTTTATAAATAAACAATTCATATGCAAAAAGAAACACATACTATTTTTTAAATGTTAAATATACACTGCTATTTTGAGAACTTTGACCAAAATTATAACTAAAATAGCACAAAATATTTATATAAGATAATATGCATTTAAAATAATGTTGTAAGCAAAAAATATGAATATAAAAATATTAACCCTTTACCAATTTAAATAATAATAAAATAAAGATAAATTATGTCTGATCTTTCTGTTCTAACATTTAGCCATTAAATGGGATGTGAAACTGTCTATTATATATCAAATTGCTGTGGACATATAAGATATCCAACACACAAATATAATATAAGCTTCATGGTTATTCATAAATAATGTTCTATAAATTACACTAGCAAACTATAAGTATGGTCATTTATTGAGCAGGTTTTCATGGATTAAACACCAGAAATTTATTAAACTGCAAGGAAATGTTTTTCATATTCAAATGAAACACTTAAATTTTAATCTTTTAAAGTATTTAGCAGGAGAAATACATCTTTTCAATATCATATTTTACAATTATCAGGATAATCAGCAGGAGAAATATTTTTTTAATGTTACACTTTTAAACTATAGTGGTGGGTTCCACAACAGTGATGAGAAAGAGAGTATACAGACTTTCACAAAATAATTAAGAAAAAATTTGTTGAAATTCACTTTTCAAAAATAGTTTAATATATGGATTTTTAATGTAATTTATTAAATTATTTCAAAACCTATTGTAAACATTTTAAAATATATCCACTTTGTTTCACTTCCTGATCCAAGAAAATAATTTATTTCCTTTGGAGTGGAAATAGTCATAATTAAAACAGGCAAAACTCACTATACGTATTGCCACACATAGTAAGCTAGAGTAATCAATGGATGTCAGAAGGCTTGTGCATAAAATCCTCATCTAGTGCCTACTCATCCAATATCTCCAGACTAGTTTTTGGCTTGTGTCCTTTGTCAGTGAAGAGCCTTGGTTCTGAGAGCACTGCACCTAGATCTTAAGATCTAATGCAACCCTCCAGCAGCCACCCTTTCTTTCCACTTAACAACAAAACTATGAGTCACAAACTGAAAACACTTTAATGTTTTCAATCAAATCCCATTAGCTTATGTAGTCTTATGGGTCTGAACTCAGTTCAACACCATACATTTTGGTGTCTTTGGTTCTTTAATAATGATAACCACCACTATCTTATTAGACAGGAATGGAATTTAAGCCAATAAACATCACATGACCACCACTTCTTATGCTTGTGCATAACTGTTGTTAAAACAGGCAAAACTCACTATATGTATTGCCACACACAGCAAGCTAGAGTAATCAATGGATGCCAGAATGCTTGTGCATAAAATCTCCATCTAATGTCTACTCATGCAATATCCCCAGAATAGTTTCTGGCTTGTGGTCTTTATCAGTGAGGAGCCTTGCATCTGAGAGCACTGCACCTAGATCTTAGGATCTAATGCAACCCTCCAGCAGCCACCTTTTATCTCCGCTTAACTACAAAACTATGAGCCTCAAACTGAAAACACCTTAATGTTCTCAATCAAAGCCTATTAGCTTATATAGTCATATAGGTCTAAACTCAGTTCATTACCCATACATTTTGATGTCTTTGGTTCTTTAATAACCATATAGGATTGGGTTTAAGCCAATAAACATCCCATGATCACCACTTTTTATGCTTGTGTATAACTGTTGCTAAAACAGTCAAAACTCATTATATGTATTGCTACACATATATGAGTCTGAGTTCAGACCCATATGACTATATAAGCTAATGGGCTTTGATTGAGAACATTAAAGTATTTTTAGTTTGAGACTCATAGTTTTGTAGTTAAGTGGAGATAAAAGGTGGCAGCTGGAGGGTTGCATTAGATCCTAAGTTCAAGGTGCAGTGCTCTCAGATCCAAGGCTCATCACTGATGAAGGCCACAAGCCAGAAACTATTCTGGGGATATTGGATGAGTAGGCACTAGATGGGGATTTAATACACAAGCCTTCTGGCATCCATTGATTACTCTAGCTTGCTGTGTTGGCAATACATATAGTGAGTTTTACCTGTTTTCATGACAGTTATACACAAGCATAAGAAGTGGTGGTCATGTAATAAAATAATAATAATAAAGGAAACTTTATACTGTTATAAGATGTCTTTTATTAAAATAACAGCACAATTAATTGTAATCTCATGGATATGAGAATGATTTTATAAACAACTTATAATATACTTGTAATACACTAAGACCTTATTAAACTGAAATTATGATATTCATTACCTATGATAAATTAATTTCAGATAATAAATTACAAGCAAGTATTTTTATTAAAAATGTCATAAAGTTATTCAAAGTGTTTAAAAATGTTGTTACTGCCGACAATTTCCAACAATCTGCAACAAATTAAATAGACATGGAAATATGTCTTGAAATTAATAATAGTTTGTACTTTGTCATAATGATATTAATGTCTTTTGAAATTTCCTAATGCAAGATGTTTAATTATTCCACATTTAAACATTATGAAGTATTACCTAATTTTCAAATAAATCTGGCTGCAAAGATTTCTTGTTGCTTAATATTTAATTTAGCTGCTGTGCTCAGATAATTAAAACTTATTTAAACATACTTTAAGCTAAGAAAGTAAAAGTATCAAATAAAATTATACTTTTAAATTAAAACTGATATTGACAAAAAGTCAAGTGCCATACAAATTATTTCAAGAGAATGAAGAGAGGAAGTCAATGTGCTTAGAAAGAGTATGGCAATTTCATCTATAATTATAGCTTGGGTTAGGTGACTACTTTAAAACACTAATTATTGACATTTATATAGACTCTCTCCTTTATTGGTTTGAATCCATGTTCTACTGAAACTAAAGAATGTTCTTTAATCAAAAATTTAATGAATTAATATTCAATTTTTTAAAATAAATCAATTATTTTATCTTGTCTAGACAAATAAATTAAACATTTCTTGTTACAATTAATTATTTAAACACTTAAACATTAGAATGAAATAAAACTACTACATAAATGATATTTACATTATACTTAAAACAAAATAAATATTATGCACAATATTTCTTCCAAAACGTATGCTTGTGGTTAAGACCTGTAGAGGTCCCTACTATCGCATTTTTACAAGTGCACTCTTAAGGTTACAGCCTTATTAAATATTATTTACGTAATCAATGTGCATTTAAATAAATTTATATTTACAATTTTAAATATTTAATACATTATATTTTAACCTATAAAGTTACTCAGGATACAATTTTATATTGTCTTTTCAAAATTAGACATTTAATAAGTACTTTAAACTAAAGAAATGTTAAAATTAAAACTTTTATTCTTTCATTTATTCAAACATTCAGTTGTTTTCTCATCCTTGGTGTTCACCACAGGATGGCATTGATGCTAATCAAAAACATATACATATAACGATTCCGGGCTGGACCTAAATGATCGATTTGACCTAAAAAGATCTGATTTCTTAGATTTGTAATAAAATATTCTACTAACTAATACTATTATATGATGTTAGTTTTTTTTTCATTTTTGTAAATGTTTATTAATCTTATCTTGTTTTTGAGTTTGTGTGTGTGTGTCTTTAAAGTTACGTGTTTTTCTAATTTTTTTTGTTTTTTTGACTTTACGTGTGTCTTTTTAAAGTTACGGTCTTTTTTTTTTTTGCAAGAGTAAATCAATAATTTTTTTCAAAAGCAAGACGTAATAAGTAAATGTTTATTAATCTTATCTTCTTTTTGTGTTTGTGTGTGTGTCTTTAAAGTTACGGGGCTTTTTCAAATTTTGTTTTTGGGACTTTAGGTGTGTCTTTTTAAAGTTGCGGTATTTTTTTTGCAAGAGTAAATCAATAATTTGATTCAAAAGCAAGACATAATAAGTCAATGTTTATTAATCTTAGATTGTTTTTGAGTTTGTGTGTGTCTTTAAAGTTACAGGGCTTTTTCTCATTTTTTGGGGACTTTATGTGTGTATTTTTTTAAAGTTACGGTATTTTTGGTCAAGAGTAAATCAATCATTTTGTTAAAAAAGCAAGACATAATTCTAAATCTATCAAAAGTAACGTAATTTATATACTACAATTTAGAATTGATACCCAACTACTATTAGTAAGGACCATCATTGAAAGACTCTATTGAAAAATGATACCTCACTAATTTCCGTTTTCTTTTTTTTGGGGTGGGGGTGGGAGGGGGGTGGGGGCAATAATGAATCAGAAAGTGGGTTGTTTTTGTTAAGTCTGTCTATATAAAAAGGGTACCATTATTGAAATACTAAATTTAAAAATGATAGCTGACTAATTTGCGCTTCTTTTGATAGTAATTAATCAGAAAGTGGGTTTCTTTTTTTTTTTTGGTAAATCTTGTATATATATAAAAAAAACAAACCATAATTCAAAGACTCCATTGAAAAAAATCAAACCCTGTTGAATTTGCTTTTATTTTTTAAAGATAGTAATTAATCAGGAACTGGGTTGTTTTTGTTAGTGTGTAGATATAAAAACTAATCTTATTTTGAAATAATAAATGTAACAAAATAAAAAAAAAAATACCCGACTAATTTTATTTTTCGGACAAGTAATTCCTAATAATTAGACAGTGGGTTGTTTTGGTTTGTGTGTATATATATAGCAAAAGTAACTGGTCATGAAAATTTCTCACGAAAACAGTACTTTTCATGTGATCTTTTAATTTTTTTCCCTTTCACACCTTTAAAAGCAATTTTTGAGAGTTACCCCTTCATAATGGAATCTTCAGGACATTATTACTAAACTTACAACAGTAAAGTAAGTTACAACACATTAAAAAAAGAATAGATGTTATCAAATTTAAAAAAACTATGACTGCTTCAAATACACACACTCTCACATGAAACTATAGAGAAAATAGATATTCTACTAGTACGAGAAAATGATGAACAAAATGGACTACTACAGCAGCCAATCAAGGCATTTCTTTCTCTTTGCTATTAGCATAAAAAAAAGCCATAACCAGCAGCCAGCGGGAACTCTTTCTGTATTTTATCATAGAAAGAAGTCTCTTTGTGTTAGCTTCTGCCGCCGCCACCGCCTCCTTTATCCAACATAATGTGAGGACTTTTCTGCATTTATAACGTAGAAAAATTCCTCTTTTATTAAGTGAAGGCTGGTGAAACTGTATATTTCTAGGAATTTACCTAGAAATAGCGACATCTTAAGGCAAACACCAGGGATGAGAAAACAATCAAACATTCTTTTGTCTATTATTTAAAAATCCTATCTTTAATTATTATTGACTTTATTAAACTGCTTATAAGCAAATAAATTTAAAATATTTATTATAATATTTTGGTTTAGAACTAAACCGAAATGAAAACATTATGAATTTACATGATTACCAACAAACATGAATATAGGATTTGAATCTGACTTTTAATATTAAAATTAATACCAGCTTTCTAAAATATTTTAGCAGTTAAATTATGACTAAGTCAACATTATTAAATGTCAAATATATTACCTATCATTTTAATTTATCAGCTATTAAAAATGTAAATACTTTGGGTATAAATAGCAGTTATTTGAAAGTAAAATATTATATGTTAAGCTGTCAAAAAGTTTCCTGATATAGTAACTTTTTATATGCAGAATCATAGCAGTATAAGGCATTAACAAAAATCTATTTGCTATAAAATTAGATATTTTTGCATAAAATATGCCTTGGAATTTAGCTTCAGAGCTAGTGGTCACAATATATATATATATATATATATATATATATATAAAACAAAAACAAGTTATAAATCATGTAACTTGCCATCGCTTGTATTTATGATCAATAGATGGAGCTTTACCAAAAACCTTCGTACAAAGCTTATTTTGTTTACATAAACTTCAAAAGAGTCAGAATTCACTATCTCTTTCATTAGCTCCACCTTTAGATCAGCTGATTTCAAGCTAATTTGCTATCATCAGTGAAGGGTAGAAGCCAGAAACTAGATCTAAACACTAACTCCAAGTGTTTATGCAACAACTTCCTATCAGTTTGAAAGCATGAATTTTTCAGACACGTAATGTCTTCAAATACAGCCAACAAGCCATATAGCTACATGGGTCTGATATCAGTTCAGTTTCATCACATAGTCAAAGCCTCTGCAATATATATCATTGCAAAAACCTTTAAAGGTACATTTATGAAAAACAAGTTATAAATCACATAACTTGCCATCGCTTGTATTTATGATCAATAGATATAGCTTTACCAAAATCTCTATACAAAGTGTATTTTGTTTACCTAAATGTCAAAAAAGTCAGAATTCACTATCATAAATACAAGCAATGGCAAGTTACGTGATTTATAACTTGTTTTTGTTTTCATAAATGTACCTTTAAAGGTTTTTGCAATGATATATATTGCAGAGGCTTTGACTATGTGGTAAAACTGAACTGATATCAGACCCATGTAGCTATCTGGCTTGTTTGGCTGTGTTTGAAGACATTACATGTCTGAAAAATTCATGCTTGCAAACTGATAGGAACTTGTTGCATAAACACATGGAGTTAGTGTTTAGATCTAGTTTCTGGCTTCTACCCTTCACTGATGATAGCAAATTAACTTGAAATCAGCTGATCTGAAGATGGAGCTAACGAAAGAGATAGTGAATTCTGACTTTTGACATTTATGTAAACAAAATACGCTTTGTACAGAGGTTTTGGTAAAGCTCCATCTATTGATCATATATATATATATGAATATAAGTTTTGGACAAATAAACTTTTGAAATGCAATGCCTCCTATTATCAAAATTTAACTGTAAAACAGATAAATAAATGCATTTTTCTTCGTGTTTCATATTATTATATGAGTTACGGACTTAAACTTTAGCAACCAAGAGATTAATTATTCAATACATGCAGATGTTTATTTGGTTTCATTCAGATTGACCCTAATTTATATTCAGAAGGCACAACAATTAAATACTCATTTTAGTTATCTTATCAACAAATGATTACCTTATTAATTTGTAATATTTAATATACAATAGTAAATATTCTGTTATATTTTTAAAAAATAAGCTTCTGAACACAAGTTTTATACAAATATAATCACTATCATTTATGTATTTTAAAAATTGCAGAAAAGATATACTAATGGCAATGAGATACATTTGAACTAACACAATTTTATCATTTAAGCTGTTGCTACATAGAAATAATATGTTGGATTAGGTAGATTGAGCATGAATCATATACAACACAATCAATCATATTCATAATTTTCAATTATTGAAAAAAGATTACTCTAGTGAGGATCAGATGCATTTTACCAATCAAATTTATGCATTTTGACAAAGCAACATTGGAACGATTTGTGTAATATAAAAGATTGTTTGACGATCTTAGCATTTTTGAAAAGACTTGCTTAATAAAATAGTATCTAAAACCTATATTATGTTTTTACATATTATCTACAACTGTATATTTAAAATGCAAGAATAAGGTTGATCTTACATTTTAAAAATTATAAAATAACTATACTTCAGTAGAATGAGATTCAATTGATAAGGTGAAAATTATAAGATTTGTCTGAAATTGTAGACATATCTGAACATTTAAAAATTAAGTGTTTTACGTAAGCTTAATTGAAATTAATAATTTATAACAATAAAAATATTAATAATGATTTAACTATTTATTGAATAGTGACTGCTGAAAGTAAAGAATACTTTTGTATTTTATACAATAGGAATTTTCTACAGAGTAGAGTATAGTACAGTAAAGTTTTAGAATATTAATTCGATATTGATCGCTGAGCAAGAAAATGATTTTTAAAACTAAGCGTAATAATATATTATTTTATAAATAAACTAATGTCATTCTGTATACAAACTGTTTATTTTAAATATTAAACATGGGGAGGGGGAAGTATAATGCAAGGAATAAATTAATTATTGTCAATTAATATATTCTAAAGACATCTTTTTTGCAATTTTTTACTATATAAAGTTTAGACGTTAAAACAGATACATTATATATACATATTTGTATTCATTTTTTGAAATGTCTTAATAAAAAATGAAAGGATAGTCTTACAAACATCTTTCAAGACTCATTGCTTTTTCAAATTACTTCTAAATGGAAAATCTCAGTGGTCATTGATCAATTCTTAGCTTTCAATTAAAATTTGACTTTTCTTCATGGTCACATAAAGAACCAAACAGAGAAAATTGCTAATGACCATTATTTAGGTTTTTATCATGAAGCTTTTATCACTGTGTAATTATTTATCAGATAAAACAAAACAAATAAACTGCTTACAAATAATATAATGAGTTTATTCATTTTTTTATGTGGTTAAGAGAAAGAAAGGATCATATTTTTTTTTAGTTGCCTGATAGTGCTCATTGAAAAATCAGTTGAATTTTATTGAAATGAAGATGAAAATGTGTGTGAATATTTTTTTACATAATTATAATTAGGACAGGCTATTCCAAGGATATTAAGTTGTTTGCGAAAGCAGCAATTGACAAATGAAGATAAGGTTACTAATAATCTCCTGATTTCAAAACCAATATCCTAGTCATTGATGCTTTTTTATTTAGCTATGATACTGCATATTACTTTTCAGTGAAGAATGGTATAATATTAGATAAGATATGATTAATATTCTGAAATTAAAATAAAATATGTTGTGGCAAATCTATTTAAAAAATAAATATGCAATTCTCTTTACTGTCACAAATATTGGAAGCAAGTGTTATGTGGAATTCATTCAAAATAAAAAAAATGCAAGAACCACATTGGTGATATTAAATGCATATTAGAAGGAAAGGTGCAATTGATTCTTTAATTTTCGAAAAAAAAAATCTAAATGCAAACATTTTACATTTAGACTAAACAAGTTTTTATTGTGATGAAAAGGTTGAGTTTTTTATATAATGATATGGAATGCTATTAATCATATCAAATGACATGGTGGATTTTAATGCTAAAATTGAAAATGATTGAAATATAAACATTTTTTGGTGTAGTTAAATTTCGATATGGTGATAGAAATGAGAGAGGTCAGAGACTTGTAGAATTTTGCAAAAAATAAATAAATTATGTAATGAAAATTTTTCTTTATGAAAAATGCTGAATAAAATGGAAATGGACATATCCAAATGAATGCATTGAAGAATTGGATTATAATTTAACTAACAGAAAATACATATTTCAAAATTGCATAATGCTTTTATTAGATTTAACAGAGATCATAATAATTATTAATTAGTGAGTTTATAATATGTGTTAACACAAAATTAGAAATAACTATTAAAAAATATAATATTAACAATTAACATTCCAAAATTTTTGAAACCATTCCAATAATTTTTCAATTAGAATGTCCCAAACCATTCAAAGTATTGACTGATTTTGAAGATGGTTTTCATTTAATTAATACCAATAACAAGATAATTGCTACACTATCAGGAATTACAGTAAAATAATTAGTATAAAATGTAGCATTTCACCAGTAGATTTTTAACTGAAACAATACATTGAATAAAGAAAAGAAAGAATATGGAAAGATATAAAAATAATTCATAAAAAGAATTATATATCTGGTTTTTTACAAAGTGGTATGAAAAAAAATAGATATAAGGAAAAATAACTTTAAATTAGCAAAGAAAATTATAGAAAAGAATAAAATTTTCAAAAATATGTAAAAAAAAAAACATTTTAATATTGGAAGGAAATTTGTTTCAGCAATAAGAAGTAAATATTTACCTATTACTGAAAAGAGATAAAAAATCATAAAATTTATGGCAAGTGTTTCATAAAAACAAAATATTTTTTACAGTTTATTTTTATATATTTTTTCATGTGTCAAAGCATCGGCCAAGAAGTTTATTTTATGTTCAGAATTTCCAAGTATTTTAAATAAACAGTAGCAAATTCTCCAGCCAGCAGTGCCACCCAGTGCAAACCTTAGTAATCAATGAATGCTAAAAGGTTTTGTGTATAAAATCTCTATCCAATGACTACTCATTTATATATCCAAATTTGTTTTTAGCTTGAGCTTTCATCAGTGAGGAGCCTTAGATCTGACAGCACTGCACCTAGATTTTAGAATCTAATCTAACCCCCAGGCAGCCACCTTTTGCCTATTTGGTTAACTATAAATTTTGGAGTTCAAAATCAAAACACAATTCAGGCTCATTCACTTGCAGGGTCATATAAATATGAACCCAGTTAAGAATCTATACATTTTGCTGAAACCACAGTCATCATTATCCCATATGCTAGAAACTACTCTGGCTAAATTGGATGAGTAGGCACTTAACAGGGATTTTATGCATAAACCATATCCATTACTCACTAAGGTTTGAATGTGTGGAACTACATATTGAGAATTTGCCACTGTTATTAACAGATAGTGTAAGCATTGAAAATGGGTAATCATGTGATGTTTAGGTGGATTTATACCAATCCTGCCTATGGCGTAATGATAACAGTGGTTATTAAAAAACAATAATACCAAAATGTATGAATGGTGAACTTGGTTCAGAGCTGTATGACTATACAACTAAATATGCTTGGATTAAAAACATAGGATGTTTTGTTTTGGATATTTAGCTTTATAGTTAACTAAATAGTTAAATGTGACTTCAGGGTGGTTGCATTAGATCCTAAGATGTAGGTGCAATGCTCTCAGATCTAAGGATCATCAGTGATGAAAGACACAAGCTAAAAACTAGTCTGATGATATTGGATGAGTAGGCAATAGATAGGGATCTTATGCACAAAACTTGCAAACATTGATATTATTAAGGCTTGTATTATATGGTACTTGTGTATGAAGAATTTGCTATTATTATTAATGACTTGTATAAATATTAGAAATGTTAATGTTGAAAACAAGCTAAAGGAGAAAATTAAATGGAGGAAGTTGAGCCAGAGAGGCAGGATAGAGAATAAAACACAATGGAAAGTGCCAGTGTTCAAATTAGTAAAAGGAATAGATTATTATGTAGAGATAGAGAGCAAGACTTGTTAGGAGAAATTAAATTTTAAAAGAAAGGGTAGTGTTATATTTTGAATGAATATATCATTAAATAAATGTAGATAGAAAATGCTCCCAGCTTTGATGAATTTATTATCATTATCTTAAGAAATGCATTTGAAGAAATTTAAAATTTGTTGGTGAAGTTAGTGTTTAAATAATAAAGATGGATTAAATGATTGAAAGGCCATAATTGTATTATTGATATTTGAGAAAAGTGCTAAAAGTATTAAAAATTATTGACCTATCAGTCTTGCATCAATTCTCTTTATCAAGAAAACTACAACATGTCTGCAGTTAATATTGGACTCAAGTCAACTGAAAGAACAATCTGGATTTAAAACTCAGTTTAGCACAGTGGATTATATCTATGCATTAAGAAAGATTATAGAAAGATCAAATGAATTTGAATTGTGATTTTGCTTTAAATTTGTAGATTGTAAAAGGCATTTGAAAATAATACATATTTTTATGATAATTATAATATTAAATCATCAAAATATAGATCTAGGACTGGAATATTGTCACATTCTGAAAAATATCTGTCAAAATTCAATAGCAGTAATTGTTTAACTTTGATAAGGTCATAAAATAGGGTGATTCCATATTTCCAGAATTATTTACATTGTTTTTACAAGAATTATTTTTGTCGATTAAAATGAAATAATCTAAGCCAATATATATATATATTGTAATGGAACGTACTTGCTGCATTCCATTTAAATTGAAGAAAGAAGGCCCCAAACATTGGGAAAGCCAAATATAATGGAATGTATCTTTATATATGATCTCAAATGAAAATAAACATATGAACTTTTGTAACAATAATCATTTGTTAACCAAGCCCCTAACTTTGAGACACCAAATGTAATGAATAATTAAACGAACATATTATGCTGACCACGTTGTGGTGTCCAAATGTAATGGAACATACTTTTACTCTATTATACCAATCATCAGTTAACTGGGACCAACAGTTTGTGGTGCCAAATGTAATGGACAATATATCATATAAACATATTATACCTCAAATGTAATGGAACATTAATATATGAGAAGAAAATAATGCTTCAAACATTGGATGATAAACGTAATGGAATATATATAATCTAAATGAATCCAATTGTTGAGAAAGCCTAATATAATAAAGTGTATAATTTAAATGAAGAAAAACAAAATTATCCCAGTTATATTTAAATAAATTGTTTATATGCCCTTCCAACTAGCTATACATGAAATAAATCTAAAATCATACAGAGCAATGAGATCTATCATTATAATTTATTTTCAAGGTTGATATGACTAACTAATCAAATATATATCAGAAACAAAAGGAATTCTATTAAATCCAATATACACATCTATTATGTAAATTTATGTATATCTAAACATATCAATGAATAATAATATGTGTAAGTGACCTAAAGACTAAACAATAAGTGAAATATAAAGTTATCCTCTATTAAATTGTGAATTCAATTAATTTCATAATGACTCTAGCATTAAAAGAAAAATAAGAATAAAATATTAATACTCTTTCAAATAAATTACAAAGACCCTACTTATAAAACAAATAGTACATCCTTTATTTTTATATTATGGTTTAATTTTAGGTAATATCAATGTTTTAAATACAAACCCAAATAATAAATATACATATATACTTGCAATAAGTATATATATTAAATATATAAAGACATATCTGTGCTTAACAAGTAGGTATCAATATAAATACAAATCCATATTTATATTTTTCAGATATTTAAAATAATAAAAAAAAAAATTATATACAGCAAATACATATAAATTATTGTTTTGGTATGCATAAGAATCATTATATAAAGTTAAAAAAAAAAATGGAAATAAATTAATAATAAAACAATTTTTTTTTTTTATAATAAAAATTTGCGAATATAAATTTACTTATTAAAATATACATAACAACTCATATGCAACCCAAACTTATAAGCCATACTTTAAGATTTTAAATTACTTAAGTGTTAATTTTGACACCTGTTAAACGTTTATTGCTGTTAGAAAACAAGACGCTTGAATTGAATATTTATAAAACGTTATATTTTATAATGAAAAATAAAAGTAAACAAAAATATCGATCTCAAAATATATTTATATATCATTTATACATATAAAATTATTACTACCTTTCAAAGTTCACATGTCCAGTTTTTCTTCAAAAGTCAACTTATTCCATTGTTTTATTTCTTTATCCGTTTAATATTAGAATGCATTCTAGTTAAAGTGAAGAAACTATCACGTTAGAGAAAATTGTCAATTCTTGGATGTATGTATATTTTTATCCTTCTAAAATTTCTTTCCTTGAAAAATAAATAAATAAATTGAAATGTTAAATCCAATATATTAATTCTAGTTACCTCCAGATTATTATTAGATTGACCATTATAGATTCCAGATAGTTATATCAAATTTCGGCTTCAGACGCGATGAAATACATATATTGAAATTTGCCTAGTTTTTCTTTTTAAACTGCCTTGGAATAAATGAAAGAAAATGGTGCAGCCTCTTGGCTGCGATATATCTCTATTAGCCTGTCATGATTTATGTATTTACCATAGAAATCTATCTTATTCCAATATTCTGAAGAATGGTAATTTCAAAGAAACAAAGTACAACAAAATTTTATCCTTTTGTTTTTTTAATCACCATCCTAATAATAATAATAATAGCTTCTTTTTGTTCTTGCTCCATGTGCTAGCAAATGCTGTTTTGAAAACCCTTGTTACACATGTTTACTTTTAAAACAATTAACATTAAAAAAAAAAAATATCAAGCATATATATAAAAAAATATTAAATTGAAAATTTATTTGACAGCTTTAAAAATATACATAAATAATAATATTGCATTTTCTTAATAATCATTGCAAATAAAATAATTCTTTTAATATAATCAACAATTTATATGTCTTTATTTATTTATAATAATTAAATATTCATAACGATGTACCATCAACATATAAATAAAATAATAATTTCAAACAATAACTATACCTAATAACCATAAACAATAATAATACTTCATATATAAACATCAACTCAAAGAGATTTTTTTAATAACAAATGACAATTTTTAAAATATAGATAGACTTATCGATATTTACAATATATATATATATATATATATATGTTGTAAAGGGTAGCTTACAATGCACATATTCCTAAAAAGATCAAGCCTATTTATTGAACCCAATCCATTTGGAATTTATATTAATAATGGGAAGATTATTTGTTTGTTATTATTACATATATACATATAATGCACAATAAATTATTATGCTATAATAATTTTAATACGATCAATATTTTAGAAAGTAATATATATATATATATATATTATTGGATTAAATAAACTGTAATGTACATATATTTTTTACATTTAAAATTAAATATTAATTTATAGTTAAAGGATTTAGGGATGGCCTGAGGTTAAGTTAGATGGTCCTGTGTGAAAGTAATACTGATTTTATTATTATTTTTTTTATCTGTAATAAATGAAATATATTTAAACAATAGGGATTTAAAAATCTAAATGTATTCAAACAATAGGCAGTTAAAAATCTCAGCATTTTAGGAGATAAATAGAAACTTTTTACAAATCATTCTTATTATCAAAAAATATAGCAGCTATAACAATAGACAGCAGTTTAAACTAAAATTTAGAATGCTAAAATGGACTTTTGTTTTTCTTTTATTTAAATCATAAACATTTTTAAAAGTCAAATGCTGTAACTAAAAGTTTACCAAATTCAGAAGAAAGAAAATGAAAAAAGAAGTAAGAGTAATTGATAAATTTTGAAATAATTAAAGTATGTTTTAAAAGTTGTTAGAGTAATTTTTAATACTTTAAATCTTTTCAAAAAGAATAATGAAAATTAATCTGCTGAAAATTGGGAAAAGAAAAAATGAAATAATTTTCTTTATATATATATGTGTGTGTGTGTGTGTGTGTGTGTGTAAAGTGCTTCTATATTATCCAATATAAGTTTATGATTACAAATAATTATTGAATTGTACTTTAATATGAATATGGGCTAAAGCAAAACATGGTATTGTGCATCATGTTATTTCTTAACAGCTGCATTAAACATCTATTTATTTATTTTTCTACTTTATTGTAAAACACACAAGAGGGTGCCTGCAGTCCAAAGTAAACAAGCATTGGAATAATTAATGGTGAATCAATTAAGGATCAAGGTGTTTACCATTAAACACAACTACAGGAAACACCATTGTACCTATCTATCCTTGCTAAGGATAATGATTTACTAAAGAAACTGCTTTGAAGAACAACTTGCATAACTATCAACCTTCCATTAGGATGATTTTTATGAACTTTGTTCCAATTACAATTTTTAATCAAGGAATCAATATTGTAAATTTTTTTTTATTTTTTTTTATTCTTGTTATATATGTTATATTTTCACACTGATGCTGAAGCCTCATTTTTCAGAATTAGCAAAGAAGAAAAGGGGGGATTATTCACTTTGATATTTTTTTTTATTATTGTAAATAAAAATTAGGTTAACCCACCTGCTTCACATCAGGTTATCCACATAAATAGTAAGGTAAGATTCTCTACATTTATTTTCATAGATTAAATTGCAACACTTATACAGAATACATATTATATGTTTTATTTTATTAATTAACCTTGTATATATATATATATTTTGCAGTATGTTTGACTAATAAACTAGTATTAATTTCTATCTGTATCATATATATATAAATGGGGGGGGGAGATTAAGTTAAATAGATTGTTAACATCATTAAATATATAATTTAGCTATCCAGCATCTCAATTATCTTAAATTACTAAAAATATAATTATGATTTGTAAAAAATGAGTCACATAGATGGATTTCTACCATGGGGTATGGGGGTTGGATTTGGAGAATTATTAATTAATAAAATGGTAGAGGTTCACATGTGACACATGTACATATGATTTTTATTATTTTTTATTTTTTTATCATTATATTGTTATTATACTTTGTTATTTATTATTGTTAATAAATGTTTAAGAGTTTATATTATTCCAGTCTCTAGTTTATTGAGTCCTGACATTCCACAGTTTATAAACAATTATGCATGCACACACATCTATTTTTCTTGTCATATAAAAAAGCTTTAGCGTAAAACAATTATAATAAATGCTAGTTGTAACCTATATATAGGTGCAGGAGTTGCTGTGTGTATCTGTTCATACCTGTTAAAGGAGTCAAAGCAATATTTTCTCCGGGCATGAATATTAAGGCATAACGGAATTAAACAGGGGGAAAGTGGACGAACTAACCTAAATTGCATTTAATATTATTAAATAGGGATAGAGTTAGTCAATTAAAGTGTACACAATCATTGGTTAAGCATCTCATCAGGTTCTCATTAGCATTCTATTAGAAGACCCAAAGTCTGACCATAGTTAGATGCAACTTTTTCCCCTTCTAAACCTGGTAGGTCTCTGCAGATTGTTTCATTAGGGGCAATAAATTAGAGCATATTAACTTATCCTACACCAGATGGCTACATCTGCATAGTGCTACAGTCTGCAAGTTAGTTGACCATCCATTACATCTGGCACACTATCATTGGTCTTGGTTAGCTTATGATTGTTGATGAAGAGTACCATCCATTATATCTGGTGTCAGCAACATTTGGGGCTAGTGGTAATCATTCTGTCCATTATATCTGGCCCCATCAACTTTGGGGCTTGATAGATAGGTGTACCATGACATATAGACTTTGTGTAAGTTGGTCATACATTGTGATCAAAACAGCTGATTGTTGAATCTGATCTATATATCCAAGTGGTTCATTCTGTCTGTTATATCTGGCATGCAATGTGTTAGCCATAAAGATATTACAGATGTATCCAAATGTATTTATCAATAGTTACATCTGGTATCCAGTATGTTAGGTATGGACTGGCGGTTAAATTTTTTTTTTTTTTTTTAAATGTTAAACCATATTTCATTTTATATTTTTCTATCAACATATATCAAAATGAACTTATATACATTTGGCAAATAACTAGTACTTTCATCAAAAATAATAGTAATAGTGATAATAAATCACATAAACTTGAATCAATTTTCAATAAGAGATCTAAATTATTGAGTGTAAATTGGAAATATTGAGGTTTGGACAATAAACAGAGACCGATGATAAATAGTTAAGTGAGTAATAAATGATACTAAAATAGTAGAGTTAGGCATGTAAAAGGACATAGGCTAAAAGTAGATCTATTAAAAACTAAAAAAAGAGGTAAAAAAAATGCAATGGTTGGGAAGGGCGTGATGCACTGTGGCTTGTGATTATTTATAGTTTCATTAATAAATATTTTATAAATAGTTTGCAAATAAATAAATATTTAATGATAACCAGAAGTGGTAAGCAATTAAGTAATATGGAATCAAGACATTTGGATATAGGAAAAAATAATAGAGACAGTGAGATGGTAGATGATAAGGTGGGATCTATGCTGATTCAGATACCTGGGGGGGGGTCTATTCTGGAAGTTGAACAATCCCCACAAATGCAAGAAAGGAGTCAAACAATTTCTCAAATTCAGATGATTCCTCCCAGTGAGATTACTCAAGTGCCTGAAGTGGGAATAACTTAGGCTATGCAAGATCTTACAGCATTGGCTCAACTAATCCAAGCAATCCTGGAGATGAAGAGTGATATGAATAGTATGAAGGAGAATATGGCAACCAAAATTGGAGAATATGGCAACCAAGACTGATGAAATGTAAAGTGATATAAATAGTAAGTTGGAGAATATGGCAACCAAGGCTGATATAAATAAAATAAAAAAAGAATTGAAGAAGGATGTGAATGATATGAAAGAACAAATGGAAACAAAAATTTATAATGTTGAAATTAAGCTGTCTGAAGATATGGGACAACTTTCCCTAAAATTAGAAAATATTCAGAAAGACAATATTGAGTTGAAGCAGGGAATGTTAGAGATGAAGAAGGAAATTGATGAAAAGAATATGAAATGCCAACAACGAATTGATGATTTTAAATCCAGGGTCATGGAAAAATTGAATGCAAAATATGATGAGGCATGCAGGAATCAAAAAAATTTTAAGGAAGAAGTATGTGAAAATCAATGGAGGCAAGAAGATGAAATTCAGATGAAAATACAAATTATCTGTATGGAAATGAAGCAAAATTTTACCAAACAAAATATGGAGATAGAAACCTTAGGGCAAGAACTAATATGCTTAGATAAAACCATTACCCAGAGGTTTGGAATCACTGAATCCCAACTGAGTAAGGGTATATTAGTTGTTGAAACAGAACAAACTCAAACTAATTCAAGTACTCAATATACTGAATTTAATTTGAGAGAAAAGCAATTGAATAATATTCTCAATATTCAAGTGATACAAAGATCACAAGGTCTCAAGATTGATCCCTAATCAAATGATGAAGCCATAGGAGTCAATGACACCTCATACTCTGAAGATGTCATGATAGAGTATATGAAAGAAGGTTCAATGGGAAATGATTTGGATTCATAATTGAGATCATTGCGGCACATTCATGTTTACCATCGAAACAAGGATAAAATTCTTTTCAGACATGACATTTGTGAGCATAATAGCAATAACAAGAATGGATTGCTACAAGTTCAAACAGCTTTCTTAGGAGAAAACTGTCGCACTACAAATGCCATTTTTGAAGGCATTAAAGAAATTGGTGAATTCAATCATCTTAGCTGTGCATTATGGAAATTAGTCTTACCATAATTGACCAGATGATCAAAACATAAAAAATTATATGATGAGAATAGAGATGACCATGTTGCAGTCCATCAAACAGAAGTTTTCAGTTCCACAAGTTATGGAATACTTATGAAGGATCCTTCACCTTTATGAGACATATAAGTGACAGTGCTTAAAAGAAAAGCACATAACAAGGGAAGGACTTCAAATGATACAACTTAGGACACATAAAATGGACTTTTTACAATGGAGGAATTCTCAAGAGATGTATGTTTTTTAAGAAGAGAAATAAATGAATGAACAAATCCAATGGTGCATGTATATATATATATATATATATATATAATATATATATATATATATATATATATATATATATATATATATATATATATATATATATAAATACAACTTATGATAGTATAGGAAAATGGTATGGTAAGACAGATAGACCAGATAGTTAATTATATCAACTGGAGTGTGAATGAATCCACTGGATTCACACCCATTGAACTACATTTTAATAAATCAATTCCTATGTTGTTCACTAAATATCAACCTATGATTAGATATAAGCAAAGTAGTATGGAAGAAAATGTACAGAAAGCATATCTTTGATTGGTAAGTAAGGCTAATAAAAGGAACAAAAATAAAACTGGAACTCCACATACTTTCAAAGTAGGAGATAAAGTTTTAATAAAAAACCCTCATATTAGTAAGCAAATGGATAATAAATACAGTAAGTTTTACCATCTATATGAAGGACCTTACACAATAGTTAAACAATTGAGTCCTATTGCATTTTGGTTGGATATAGATGGACAAGTTAGGGGCACATATAATACCCAAATTATGAAACCATACTATGGACAATCTTAGTAATTATAGAATTGTCATACTCAACTGATGCGTGGGAAAAAAGATGAATGTTGATAAGTAAAAAAAATAGATATTATGAAGTTAGGTTAAAAATTATGATGAGAGTATTCCCTAATGGATGCCAAAGCAGATATTAGGATACTTTAGAGCCACGTTATTTAAGAGAGTTAAACCACACTAAGTGATGGTTTCTCCAATCTTCTGTTAGTCCTCAAAGGAAATCCAATAAGATTCAATATGAACAGGATAGAGGATAATAAGAAAAAAATATGTGCTATCTGAAACAGAAACACATTTTTATTAGTGTACTCAAAACATAACCATTTAAAAAACCTATGTTTGAACCCCACCTTGAAAAGTATTTCACAAGATTGAGTAGAGACGAATAGAAAGCAATTTGTGTAGTTGAGTGTAGAAAACAATAGAAAGAGGTTTCACTACCCTTCTTATATTTGTGTAAAAAAAAACCCCATCAAACTTCAAATCCAAACCTTGTGTAAGTGTTAAAATTTTCATGACAGATTAAAATTCTAACCCTGTAAGGAGAGGAGGTTGTAAAGGGTAGCTTACAATACACCTATTCCTAAAAATATTAAGCCTATTTATTGAACCCCATCCATTTGGAATTTATATTAATAATGGGAAGATTATTTGTTTGTTATTATTACATATATACATATAATGCACAATAAATTATTATGCTATAATAAATTTAATACAATCGATATTTTAGAAAGAAATATTGTATATATATATATATATATGGATTAAATAAACTGTAATGTATATATATTTTTTTTACATTTAAAATTGAATATTAATTTATAGTTAAAGGATTTATGGATGGTCTGAGGTTAAGTCAGGTGGTCATGTGTGAAAATAAAACTGATTTTATTATTTAATTTTTTTATCTGTAATAAATGAAATGTATTTAAACAATAAGGATTTAAAAATCTAAATGTATTTAAACAATAGACAGTTAAAAATCTCAGCATTTTAGAAGATTCTCAGTGTTTTATATAAAAACAGAAACTTTTTACAAATAGTTCTTTTTGTCAATAATATAGCAGCTATAACAATAGACAGCAGTTTAAACTAAAATTTAGAATGCTAAAATGCAGTTTTGTTTTTCTTTTATTTAAATCATAAAAATTTTTAAAAGTCAAATGCTGTAACTAAAAGTTTACCAAATTCAGAAGAAAGAAAGTGAAATAAGAAGTAAGAATAATTGATAAATTTTGAAATAAATAAAGCATGTTTTAAAAGTTGTTGGAGTAATTTTTAATACTTTAAATCTTTTCAAAAAGAATAACGAAAATTAATCTGCTGAAAATTGGAAAAAGAAAAAAATGAAATAATTTTTTTAATATATATATATTATACCAATCGGAATGAAAGTAAAGATCGAATCTAACCACAAAAACAATATCTGCACTACAAGGGCGCCATCTAGGCATTTGAGCCTAGAAAAATTTATAAAGTAGGCAGATACGCGCTGTTAAGATTCCACTTTATTTAAATATTCCGATCGTTAGCCCAAGTCACTAGCTCAGTGGAGACGCAGAGATAAAAATCTATATCTTAATTTATATCTTAAATATCAAAGAGTAAAAGCCACTGCCAGAAATTAACATATAAAAATATTTATTTACGCACATATAAAATAATATTTAAATTTTGAGGAATAAGTTTAACATTTTATATTTTTATATTGATCTTTAATTCTAAATTTAAGTAGATTGCAAATAATGAGTTTACTATTTATTTAGAGGGTCGAGTATGAATGGACTACATAGGTCTGCATTTGAAAAGAAAATATTCTTCCCTGATTTAACCTTAGGCAACAAATTTCGCAATCAACTGGTGCCAATCCATCTGATACATTCATGTATTCAATGTAGCATGATACGACAACACAAAATACTATATTGTCAGGAATGTACATCTGAACAATAAGTAGAAATAGAGAAGAGATTGACTCTCCACCAACAGGAATGTGACATCTGTTGGCAAGTAGATCAATAAACAAAAAACTCCATAGGAATGGACTGCGGTCTTCTGCTGACTTACAAACCCAACCATAGGCAAACAGAGGGTGTGTGGCATATATCTATAATCCTGCCCGTAGCGGACCTCATACCACATCTACTAATTACACAAATATATCCATTCCATTGAACCAATTCAACTACGAAATGAATAACCTAAGATTACCCTCCCTTAATATAACTTTACAAACTATATAAACATTCACGCCCAACTTAATTTTAACATTTAAATACATTCGCACAGATTTGTTTAAAAATGTTGGGTATAGATCGATTACATAGATTCCACGGTCAAAAACATTTCAAAATAAACATAAACGATCAAAATACAAAATTATTGATACCGACAATCGCAGAGGGAAACTTATAAGTAACCCAATAGTATTCACCATAAGATACTTGCATTGTCACCAATAACTTAAAAGACATCCGAATAAATACATTTTAGATACTCACCGTAAGGTATCATTATTTATCGAATGTCTATATATTTTGATCAAATATGAAAACCAAAATATAATTAACCGCAAACGAATCCATGCAAGCGTCTATAAACAACTTAAATTTCATACATTTAAATAATCTTTACAATAAGGAAAAAAAAATGGAAATGATGTTTATCAATCGGGAAACATATAAAATTAAACATTATTAATTTGATTTAAAAACTTACAAAAGTCAGATAAGAGTCCGTTTTAACATTTCAGTTGGCTTGTTTATCAATTTGTAAAACTTGACAAAAGTTCTTGATTGATTTTAACAATTGTTCATTTCATATAGCTTATGGTATAAGAGTCCAGGCCTCTGCTTTCAATTCCCGCGATGCCTCCATTGGAAGGTAATGTTCTGGAGATGGCAATAGCTGGTTCAAGGTATCACAGTCTTTTCATTTTTTTTTTTATAGAGAGCGTGGTATGTGCGTCATACCACATCTCTCAAACACACAATGCTGGAACTCTGGTCCGGGCCTTTATTTGCTTCCATTGGTCTAACTACAATCTCTTTCTTCTCTTATCTAACTTTTTATCTGACTTTTTAATTAAACAGCTTTTAGATAATTAATAAACAATCATTTCCATTTATAGATTACAGGAATTAATTAATACCTGTTTTTATTTTAACTTACGTTATTTTTTTATTAAAATATTTTTATATTTCAATCTTGTATTTTTTTATTAAAAAAAATACGTTCAAATACTTTTTTTTTGTTGTTTATGAAAAAAATATTTTTAAAGTTTAGCATCTGTGCGAATATATACGTTTAACAATATTTTAATTTTAGCGTTTAGTTTTTTACTTTTATTTGCGAACTTTTATTAAGTTTTTATTTTAAATTAATGTAACGACATATTTATATATCGTTACAATATATATATACACATAAAGTGCTTCTATATTATCCAATATAAATTTATGATTACAAATAATTATTGAATTGTACTTTAATATGAATATGGGCTAAAGCAAAACATGCTATTGTGCATCGTGTTATATCCTAATGGCTGCATTAAACATCTATTTATTTATTTTTCTACTTTATTGTAAAACACACAAGAGAATGTTTGCAGTCCAAAGTAAACAAGCATTTGAATACTGAATGGTGAATCAAATAAGGATCAAGGTGTTTACCATTAAACACAACTACCGGAGACACCATTGTACCTATCTATCCTTGCTAAGGAAAATGATTTACTAAGTGAAACTGTTTTGAAGAACAACTTGCCTAACTATCAACTACTACCATTAGGATGATTTTTATGAACTTTGTTCCAATTACAATTTTTAATCAAGGAATCAATATTGTAAATGTTTGTTTATTTTTTTTATTCTTGTTATCTATATTGTATTTTCACACTCTGATGCTGAAGCCTCATGGAGGGATTATTCACTTTGATATTTTTCTATTTTTATTGTAAATAAAATTTAGCTTAACCCACCTGCTTCATATCAGGTTATCCACATAAATAATAAGGTAAGATTCTCTACATTTATTTTCATAGATTAAATTGCAACACTTATACAGAATATATATTATATGTTTTATTGTGTTAATTAACCTTGAACATATATATATACATATATATATATATATATATATATATATATATATATATATATATATATATATATATATATATATTTTCCAGCATGATTGACTAATAAACTAGTATGAATTTCTATCTTTATCATATATATAAATTGGGGGGAACTTAAGTTAAATAGATTGTTAACATCAGTAAATATATAATTTAGCTATCCAGCATCTCAATTATCTTAAATTACTAAAGTTTATTTTTCTACATAATTGTGATTTGTAAAGAATGAGTCACATAGATGGATTTCTACCATGGGGTATAAGAGTTGGATTTGGAGAATCATTAATTAGTAAAATGGTAGAGGTTCACATGTGACACATGTATATATGATTATTATTATTTTTTATTTTTTTATCATTACTATTGTTATTATACTTTATGTTATTTATTATTGTTAATAAATGTTTAAGAGATTATATTATTCCAGTCTCTAGTTTATTGAGTTGTCCTGACATTTTACAGTTTATAAACAATTATGCATGCACACACATCTATTTTTCTTGTCATATAAAAAAGCTTTAACATAAAACAATTATAATAAATGCTAGTTGTAATCTATATATAGGTGCAGGAGTTGCTGTGTGTATCTGTTCATACCTGTTAAAGGAGTCAAAAGCAATATTCTCTTCGGGCTTGAATATTAGGGCATAATGGAATTAAAAAGGGGGAAAGTGGACGAACTAACCTATATTGCATTTAATATTATTAAATAGGTATAAAATTAGTCAATTAAAGTGTATGCAATCATTGGTTAAGCATTTCATCAGGTTCTCATTAGCATTCTAGAAGAAGACTCAAAGTCTGACCATAGTTAGATGCATTTTTTCCCCCTTCTAAGTCTGGTAGGTCTCTACAGATTGTTTCACTAGTGGCAATAAATTAGAGCATATTAACTTATCCCACACCAGATGGCTACATCTGCATAGGATTACAGTCTGCAAGTTAATTGACCATCCATTACATCTTGCACACCATCTTTGGGTTTGGTTAGCTTATGATTGTTGATGAAGAGTACTGTCCATTATATCTGATGTCAGCAATGTTTGGGGCTAGTGGTAATCAGTCTGTCCATTAATATATCTGGCCCCATCAACTTTGGGGCTTGATAGATAGATGTACCATGACATATAGATTTTGTGTAAGTTGGTCACACACCATGATTGAACCGGCTGATTATTGAATCTGACCTATATATCCAGGTGTTTTATTCCAACCGTTATAATATATATATATATATTGAAATATTTATATCCAACCGTTATAATATATATATATATATTGAAATGGTAAATCTGATTCAGTTTTGCTGTTTCACAGTCTGACCCACCTAATTATTTATTTTACTAATGTTTGCTTTTTTTTTTAATATTCTAAAAAAATATTTTAACATTTTTTTAACTATCTTGAATAAATCCTAAAATTTATTTTGGATCATATATATATAATTGTACTAAGACATTGTTATTCTATTTTTATTATTAAAAGAAAAAATTCAAATAATTAACTTTGAAATTTATATATATATATATATTTTAGGTATATAAGTTTAAAATGTTTTATTTTTTCAGTTCAAGAATCCAAGATGCCCTTTGTGAAAAGATTTGTACCTCAATAAGAAGTTTAAAATAAATGTTTAAATTAAAAGCATTGATAAATTACCAAAATCCATTCACTGTGGAATCTCTATTCATTAATTAGAAGAGATTCTACATTGTTATCTAAATTAAAAACTAACATAAAATTATATTGAAATATATTGATCCTTATCGAGGTACAAACTTTCTAAAATTAGAATAAAAGAATGTTTTTGATTGTTTTTAAAAGTGAAAATGACCTGAGGCAGCAGAAATCGAATACGAGTAGGAAGTGATAAATAGTGGCCCTTTTGAGAAAGAAAAGAGACCAGAGAGAGACCAGAGCCAGACAGAGAACAGACCGAAAGAGAGTTGTAGAAATCACGCCATGACAATTGAGTAGTAAAAAGGGTAAATCACTGCCCTTTCTTTCCTGAGACATGAAATCTTCTGTTATGCTGCTGTTTAAACTTGCCTTCAAAAGAGCCATCTGCCACCAACATTTGCCCATAGAACTCATCCAGTGGAACTCCAAGGAAAATGCCGAAGAGTTTTAATACTTCCATTGAGATGTTTGAAACTATTATCGTAAGAGTACAAATGTATTTTCATAAAGCTTTTAACTGATTCTTTAACCCTTTTCTTTTAAATTATAATATTTCATTAACTCAAGCTCACTATATTTTTTAATATTTTGATTAATTGACTATGAATTTAGTTATTTGTTTTATATTAATCTTAGCATGAGATTTCATGCTTTGATTTTTTTTATTAATTTGACTAGCTTCACTTGCAAGGACTCAAAGAGAGTAATTTGCTAAAAGAGCAAAGTATGTTTATAAGTGGACGGGAACGTTAACAAAGAATAATTTAATTTAAAAAAAAATTTTTGCTCTATTTTTATTTCACAAGTGAAGCTATGTCGAATATATATATTTCTAAACAAATCTACTGTAATTTTAAATAAATTTATTATAGATTTCCCAGAATGGGATTTTATTATGTTATATTTCTGTAATTCAAAACAGAATAAAGTATGCTATAGATTTTTGACATAGTAACAGCGCCTCTGGATAGTGTCAGTTAATTATCTTGCTTTTTTTTTAAAAGTTAGGAAAGAGGGAAGGGGGGATTTTTTTGAGAATTAAATTCCCTTATTTCTATATGTATGTTTTTTTGTAGGTTAAATATTTATATAAAATAGTTGCTTATGCAGGTTGCTCTCCATGCAGTATTAGATCATTTTACGGCTATTTAATTATAATTCATTCCTATTTAATAATTATAATATCTCAGGTTAATAAAGAATGCTTGGAGTATCATGAACAGACCTAAAATGGTCATTGATTTGGTGATTCGGACTTAGCTTTCGCTTTTGCATATGTCTGTGAATCGGATAGCATGGCTGAGATAGAGTAGGTTTGCCGGCATGATATCCGTATAGGTGGGCATGTTGGCTCTCCGTAAATCCTATCTCCTATCAGTATATGGACACGAAAATGTGGAAATATTGATTTCCCTTTTTATTCTTCATTGGAATAGGCATAGTGTCTGTAATCTGGCTCATATGTCCTCCCTACACTTTCTTCTCTCCTTTGCATTCGTATATTTATTAACCCGACATTGTTTTGCCTTTTTTTTGCCTATCTAATATGTAAGCCATAGGGAAATGAGTCTACTAAAAGGATCTTCGACCTGAGTAATCGACTCTTTTGTTCATTTGCATAATTAGTTAAAATCGTTTGATTTTGATTAATTCACGTTATATTTTATTATAGGTTTGATTTTAGTTGAAAGTCCAACTAAAGTGACTTGTTTGCTTGATAATTAACTGATCTATTTTTTTGTTATAACAGCTTACAGTTTTAATTACTGTAAAGTTAGTTATAAGCTATTCCAGCAAGGTCCATTAATGTCATCAAACATTAGTTAGTTGAAACCGAAATTATTATTTTTTTTAAAGAGAAATGAAATCAATTTTTTTATCTGTTAGTGGAGTAAGATGTCAAATTAGTCTTCTTATAATCGTCTATTTAATTAATGCCTTTTTTCAATAGAAATGTTTTTTTTTAAATCTTGTATAAAGAATTCATTAAAATAGTCATTCTTATATATGTGCGTTAGGCAGATGTTTAAACCTACTGATATATTACAAGCTTGTACTAAATGTGCATGGGGAATTTTAAAATCCATGATCATTTAATTATAAAATCATTTTTGTTATTTTAAAAGGAGAATAAATGTAAACAAAAGTAAAGGTGTATAAACTTCACAAAATAAATTGTACAAACTCAATAATGTCAATGTTAACCGCTAATAGAAATAAAGTCGTCATGAACTCATATAATTATAAAGTTAATTTAAAGATTGTATTTTTTGTTTTATAGCTTGAGTTAAACTAATGTAAAATGCTAAATGATTTTTAAATATATATATATGACTAAAACCAAACTTCCAGTGTTCTTCAACTCATTTTATTTACTTTTATTTTAAATAAATTTTGATTTTTAAATATACCTATCAACCAATCACCCAAGTTCTCACTAAAATATATAATTAAATTGAATCTCATGCGTTAAGACCCAGCTGCTGGGACGATGAAAGTAAATGAATTCGATCGTATTGTCGAGAAAGGCTATTTATTAGATCTTTGACCTGGGGATATAGGTAAATAGGGCAGAATTCACGATGTACCTGATTTATATATTTTGTACGTGGTCGGACTCGAGGTACTTTACCTGTATTTAGGGGTTTGTTGGATCGATGTGTGTTTTTCGACCGATATAATATATGTATATTGCAGATAATGTGATTGGTTCTACCAAATAATGTTTTATGACTTCAAGAAATGCTTCAAAATTTATCTGATAAAAGTAATATTTAAATACAAGTATATTGTCTATACTGAACTTAATGTAATTAGAAAGGATTTGAACTCAGACTTCCAAGCTCCACTAATTATATATATATATATATATGTGTGTGTGTGTGTGAAGTATTATGTTGGAGATTAGATCATTTATCTTTTTCACATTTATTTATGTGTATCAGTTGTATAAGATGGAGTGGAAATTTGTAGGAAGTTTGAAAGTCTGACTTCAAATTCCTTCTGATAAAAGTGAGATTGTAGACCTAAATATGATTTCAAAAAGGCTAAATATAATATTCTATGAATTTAGTCAGATAATAAAAAAGTCTAATAGCCATTAATTATAAAAAGCTGACAATAACAAATACCTTTGTCAGATTATTAATGCACATTAAAACATAACGAATTAAATTAATCATAGTATAGTTAGTTACTTTGATAAAAATTGTTTACACATTATGAGCTAATTTCTTTGAAAAGATTATTGTTTTTTAATACAATGATTTTATCAATGTTTATGTAGAGATATAGTATTCAAGGACCCTCAACAGAAGAGCAATAGAAAAATTTGAGACTTTTCAGTAAAATATAGATAGATATGTAAAAAAATGACAAGAATGGATTGAAAGCATATATTTGAATGAAGTAGCAAATAAGTATCATTGATAACATTATAATAATTAAGTGAATGCAAGATAACTGGTCTGGTCATATTTTTAAATGAAATGATAATAAATTTAAAGTTGATATTATAAACTGCATTCCAATGATTTCAAAATATCTAGAAAAAGTCTGTATGTGAGATGGATAAATGAAATAAGGAAGATGATTTGTGTAATAAAAGACTATGGATCAGTAAAACTGATGGAACTTAAACTGATCTTTATCTTGTAATTGAGTGATAATATTTGAATGTTATGATGATGTATTTATAAGAAAGTATAGTCATCCATTTCAACTGAACACCATTTACTTAAAATTACATAGCTATGATTAGAAAAAACAAATCCTCATACTTGTACAATAAGAACAATAATGAAACAACTCTAAACAAAAGCAAAATTAAAAGTGTTATTTTTGAAACACTTATGATCTAAATCTAACTTGTAAAGTCAAAGAAAGCAATTACTCCTTTTATTTATTGTGTAGAAATTTCTTACACATCACTATAATTCTATGTATATTTCGCAGCTGGAGTAATCCGTGGATAATATACATATCATCATCAACAACAACCATTCTCAATCCACTGCAGAATGAAGATCACTCCAATTTCAATCTTTTTTCTCTGATCTTTATCTTTTTTTTTTCCATGACACTCCTGCACACTTTCTTATTTTATCCATCTATGTCACATGTGGTCTCTTTCTGGGTCTTTTATAATCTCTTGGAATTTAGTTTAAGATTTTAATTGTCTATCTATTATCATCTCCTCTAGCAATATGTCCAGCCCAACTCCACTTCAGTCTTTTATTTTTTTCAATGAGGTCGGTAACACGTATTTGTTTTCTTACCCATATATTACGTTTTCGATCTCTTTTTGTTACTCCCAACATCCATCTCTCCATACTTAATACTATTGCATAAATAATAACTTAATGATATTCTTTAATAATAATAATATTCTAAATTTTATTCGTAAGTATATCATCAAATGAATTTACACTATTTTTTATTATATATAAAACACTTTCTAATATTATTTAATTTTACCTTTGTCTCAGGAATAAATTTTAATATAAAGATCGCATATGGATCGACAATTAATGGCTCTTGTGTGCATGAAACTGTCCAGATTTTACATTTATACCTTTAAAGTGATATCACTTTATTGTCATTGTTAATATTTCTAGATTGTCTTTAAATGATAAAATAATCTCAACTTATCAGATGGTTGCTAACTGAATTTCTAGAGAAAAGTCTAGTCATTCTGGCGTCTGTGATCTTTTTCTACATTTTACAATACACTTTAAAATTATTAGATTATATTTAAGCTTAAATTGATGACAGAAAGAGATACAAACAAGTTTATATATAACACTTAACTAGTTACAAATTCTTAGATAATTGCTAATTTACTTTACAAATTAATTTTAAAAAAAAAACTAATAAAACTGTTTTCTATTATAAAATTAATTACCCGGGAAGATTTTTAAAGATATCTGCGAAAATATTGAGAATAAAAGCGTAATTTTTATTTAAGTGATAAAAGTCCACGTGGTCGTAGGGTCGTAGAAACGGATAGAACCAGTTCTTACTTAGCGTGCAGGTCGTATAAAAAGTGGTGAATCGGCAATATAGCAAAGAAACTTAGGTATTAATACCTCTATAATATTATAGAGATACTATTCATTAATTTATATAAAGTATATCTTTGGGCTAGGAATAATGTGGTAGTTTAATAAATGATTAGTAATAAGTATTTATATATTTAAATAAAATGGTTTATGTCAAAGTTTTTAATGCAGAAAATTTAATACTTGTAAATCAAACTAATAATTTTTTATACATAAATATTAAACAAATGAAGATATGAGAGCTTGTTTAGCTTGAAATGTGCATCTTGATGATCATTTATATTTTTATATATCTTTGGCCATATGAGGAATATATTGGTGAAATATTGAAATATATCTAAATATATCATTAAAATCAGTCAAAACGTAAACAATCTCAAAATTAATAACAATCTGAACCTGTTGTTAAGGCAACCTTTTTTAATTATATAGATGGAATTCAACCTTTATTTATGGCTCAGTATTATTATATAGTCATTTTGGATTGCAACTTGAATAGAGATATTGAAATTATTGGTACAAAGAAGTTTAAAAAGCTCTTAAACAGTTAAATATAACCTGTTTTGAAAGTGAGACTAATAGATAGTCAATTATAGCATTGTAAACTGCAAATATCTTTTTTCAAATTGCATCCAAAGTATTACTTAAATGGTAAGCATAATAATGCTTAAAGTTAAATGGATTTTATAAGTAATCATTAAAATCAGTCAACTCTTAGACAATTTCAGTATCAATACCAATCACAAATCTCAATCTGTTGTCAATATATAGATGAAGTTAGGTTTAAGGATAGCACAAAATTCATCTTGGAGTTCATTTTAAAGAAAAATAAAATTCAAATACTCAATGTATGTGTGTTTAGTTTTTTTTTTTTTTATAAAAATCAGATATATTAATCATTAGCCAAGGTTTAAATTTAAATTTGGGCTAGGGATAATCTCTAATTTAATAAATAATTAGTAATAATCATAACTATATTTATCTAGAGTTGATGGCGACAAAGTTGTGGATGGTGTAAGTTTGATACTTGAAAATCAACATGTAACAATTTAAATTATAACATTTAATATGCCTATCTTTCTTATTTGAAAAGTGAAGTGGGTATTTTAAAATGCATCTGTAGTGAGGGAAATCAATTGGACTTCTTTACTAATAGATAGTTATTATATGATTGAGGGAGAGTATAGATGCACTGATATAAGTAAAAACTTGAAAGTATATATTCAACTGTATGCTGTATCCAATTCAAAGGTCCCTTCACATTTTTTATAAAGTTATTTAAAAGTTTTATAGGATATAATACACATGCAGCTATATTGTAAAAATCTGTAATTTTAAATTTCATCTTCAATAGATTTTACTTAATAGTTAAAATAAGTTTCTTCTGACACTTATTTCTTTATCAAATTGTAAAAACATTCCAAGTTAAAAGTTTTAATCTTTGTTTTTTTTTTTTTAAAAAAGCTTTTAATTTTGGAAACTTAATTGCATTTCTGTTCTTTTATTTTAATTACAATTCATTTTTCATATTTTTAAAAGTGGAGATTTACTTTTGTATTGTTTTTTTATATAAGATAATCCCTGGTTAGAATTTTTAATTAAGGTTGAGCAGGAGATTGAGATTTGCCCTGGGCTAAGTCTTATAATTGAAAAACAAGAAAGATTATGCCAGAGATAGAGAGAGGATATAAATAACCCTTAAAAGTTTTGGACATTTTTATTCTTAGCTTAACCAAGCTAATTCTGTTTGAAAAAGATTAATTCAGCTTCATATAAATCTACTATTTGTTAGCACACATTTATATTAACTTGCTGACATTTGTACTGTGTTGATAGTCCTGACATATTTTTTTCTTAAAAGTAGCTGTACACATTTTCAGAACACTGTAAATAAAATATTA
Organism: Epiperipatus broadwayi; assembly: GCA_028023455.1. NCBI lineage: Eukaryota > Metazoa > Onychophora > Udeonychophora > Euonychophora > Peripatidae > Epiperipatus > Epiperipatus broadwayi. Next base: position 8,140,555 of record JAQFVV010006202.1, on the reverse strand, counting down.
CATTCTGCTGCCTGTCATTAAATGGACTTCATATTATTGCCTATGTTTGCTGTCATAAGATGACTAAATTTACTGTAATGTGAATTCCAATCTACAACATGCCCTGTTAACTTACCCAAGGATGGATTCCTGATTCCAAGCTATTCTTCCAGTCATGCCATGAAAGTCTGAATAATAAAGGATTCCAAAATATGCCTCTACACTTGCCATCAAAAAGAAATGAAGCCACCTGAAAATTTGAATTCAAAATAACTATACACACTCCTTGAAAAACTCAGTGGACTCTGCTTTACCACTATGGTATAAATATTTCTTATTCTTTCCAAGGTATATAAATCTCTAGTATCCGTCCACTCAAACTAAAAATAAATCTGATGTATACAGTTTTAATAGTTACTTAGATTCATATTTATTATATGTATTTGCTTTTCTTTGTATTTATAGTACATCTTGGAATCTTAAGTTTTAAGATTCCAAGTTTATTTTCAATTTTATTTATTGGGGAGTGTAGTGTGAGATTATATTTTATATGTTTACTATGCCTTCTTTTTTGTTTACTATTAACCCTTACTAAATGCTCTGGCAGTTTTTTTATAATTTCAGTTTGATTACCTGTCCCTTTTCTATCATCCAATAATTAATTTAAGAATAGGTTTGTGCTTCTTGCAAACCACAAATCTTTTGGCTGGCATTTTTGTGTTTGTTATTCTAGTTTTTCTGAAGTTGGAGATTTTGTTGTCATTTCCAGATTATGTAAGATTGTAATCTTTCTTTAAGTTTTCTTGTCTTGTATGCGAAATCAACCATGAATTACCTTAAACATGGTACATCATGAGCTGTCCTACCAGAAAAATGATGTTCTTCATCTTATTCTGAGTGAAGAAATGCTCACTGGCAACTGTTTCATTGATTTCTTACAAGACCGTATTGTTTATTTTATATCTCTGAATTAGGAAACTAGAATTGGTGTTCTTTGATAAATCACCAGTGGAAGACACTATCAATTCTCTTTTAAATTGTAGGTGAAAGAATGAACCTTTCTGCCAAAGCTTTTAATATTTTAATATTTGCAGAGCTCATATACACTCTCTGATGAATACGCTTATAAAAATCTAGGTCAAACTTTTATATTCTGTTTGCTAGATTTACTTTATTTTGTTTATTGAATTTAATAAAATTTAAATTAGTTTAAATTGAGTGACCTGTTACAATATATAAAGTTAAAAGTCATTTACTGATTTTTTGGTAATTGCTATAAGCAAATTAATTGTGTATCCTTTACTATGTTAATGAGTTAGAAATTTTTTCATTCCAGGTAATGATGTATTTTGTTTGATTGTAAAAAAATGCTGGTATTTTTCATATTTGATACCTCAATGAATAATTACATTATTGATTGATAAATAAGACTTGACCATAATTAGTTTGAATGTAGAACGAAAACAGAAAATAATAAACTCTACCATTTGCATTTGATAATTTAAATAAGTATCTTGGTGATTGGCAGACTTTTGATTGGTTTAGATTATCTAAAAGCTATGTTTGTTTTATAGAATAAACAAGTCAGAATACATTGGTAAAATAATTTACAAGTCATATCCTTAAAGAATCGTTTTAAAATAAACCTGTAAATAATGCCTATCTTTTGTTATACTAATGCTAATTTATTTTATTAGGTAAAAGATGGGTGTTAGTTACAGTTTTATTTAAAAATTATTTTTTTCAGGATCTAGCTTGAAAATAAGTCAGTAATATCCCTGAAATAAAATTATATTCTTAACATTAAAATGTGATCACCATAAAATCATTTATGTGCTCATAAAAATCATTAGTATTTCATATTCTGTATAAACATATAATAAATAAATGATGAAGATATGTATAAGAGATTCAATTTGAGTAAACTGATACATAATAGTCCATGGGGAAATACATATTTAGGGGATTATTCATTTTTTGATATCTTTGTTCATGTGTTGAAGAATGATTTTACCATTTCTAATATTTAATATGTATATATGAAATTAAATTCTTGTATGTCTTAGGTTAAACTCACCTGAAAAATGAAAGTTTCTTAAAATTTATGCATAATATGAGAGGTTCTAAATTTTAGTACTAATTAATAGTTGTGACATAGTACTGATAAAAAACAAATCTCATTTATAACAAATATATCTTTATATTTAAAAGTTATCAAGCTGTTTAAAGTGGCTTATATGCTAAATATAACCATTGAAACAAAAAGTTATTAAAATCTTTACTTCCTTCACTGGATTATAAAGTCTTAAGTTTTTAGAATATTAATTATTAAAGAAAATACCTTTGCTGTTACACTTAAATACTAAGTACATTCTGTAGATTGTCTTTTATTAGTAGTAAAGATGCCATAATCATCAGTGTAGATAAGATATAAAAGCCAAAAAAATATTTAGTGAATTATAATGTTCCATTATAATTACTATTGAGGTTTCTTTGTTTCTAAAAAAATTGACAATAAAAGAGAATTCTTGAACACAGAAAGCACAATTTCTTGAGTCAATATATTTCTAAAATATTCCAATATTTTTGAGTCTACCACATTTTCAAACTCCTTCAAATTTGTCGTTAAGATATGAATACTTTTTTCAATTTTATAATTATAAAATTATTTTTGACCATACTAAATGAATATATATATATATTCTACCCTTGGAAAAGAGAAAAGAAAAGATAACAAATACATACACAAGACACCGGCTCAAGCTCAGTGTTTCTATCTGGTTTGCTTGCCCTAGTAATTTAAGTCGAGAATTTATACCAATAATAATAAACATTATAAAATATTAGGAATTGAAATTAAGAGGAGGAGAAATCTCAACTCGATCTTGAAACACTTTAACGATCACAGGATTCCGTATTAATTTCTTTCTTACAATAAATATTCCCACCATTCTTTCTTAATACACAATTATATCTTAAAATACTTCTTCATAGTATTGTCATGATCAAATGTACGATTAATAAATATTTTCTTATAAATTTTATCAATTCACCATGCCACGTTATATTTATTCTGTAATGAATATGAGTTCTTATTTGAAATTGTAATATTATAATCTCAGAGTTTTAATAATTGATCTAAAAATTTCTAATATCTCTTTTATTAATCCATTGTTTATAAATGATTGAAATTAAAGTGAGTACCTGGATCAGGCATACTCGCAATCGATAAGCTAATGTCTACCACTTACTAAAGAATAATAATAACAGTAAATTAATAAATCATTTAACTAACACAAAATATCATATCAAATTCTAAATTTTGAATATCATCATCGACTAAAAAGACTTTTAAATATCCAGAATAGGAAAGGGGTTTTATGTCCACTCAAGATATTCATCAACAACGTAATAAAATTTACTAAGAATAATTAATCTTCAAGCAATCTTTTTTAATACATTTGCAGTATTAATTATAGTGATCAATAAAGCAACTTATAAATATTTGTTTGCATGCAATTCTCATATTTGTCAATAATTATTAGTTTAATAATTCAATACTTAATTATGTGTCTGTAACTAGAAGAAACATTAAAATATTTGCTTCAGAAAGTCGTAAAATATTTAGATTTCTGGATTTAATTAGTGCCAAGAACATTAAAACACTACATCAAATTTAAATAATAAACAACGTTTATGAACAAAAAAAATAGATTTAATATAACATCTCATAAAAAAAAATCATTAACCAACATTCAAAGAAAAAACAAAAGTATATTTACAATCAGTTTCTGCAACTATTACTGGGAGACTACAACCCCAACTTTCTTTATACTAAAACATAACATAAAAGAATTATAAATCCCAATTGTACTCTGATATATGGACATAATATTTGCATAGTTTCAAACAATACAAATGTATTTCTTTAAATCAAATACTTATTTCATTAAACTTGCTAGTAATGATTCTATCCAATTTTAAGTAATACAATCTAATAACATTTTCCAATCAATTTAGCAAAACGATTTCACCTTTAAATAAGCATATGCCTTCTAATACTATTAAATCACAACTCTAGCGTTATCATTTATCTAATTTAACAAGTTTGTATTATAAATGTTATATAAAGAGCTCAAAAATAAGCTCTTAACAAGCTTTGCAGAATATCTCCAATCCTAGACCGTTTCTGCTACTCACTTCCTCAGTGAGGTGCTATGATGTCATATTTCATAAAATTTTAATTATAAACACTTACTAATTATGATTTATTTGAGATTATAGTTTTATTATCACCTTTTTATTAACTAAACTTTGTTTATTCACATTACATTCTTAACTTTCAAACTATACTAAATTTAAATTCTTTCAAAGATTCATTTACTCATGGACACACTCAATGTTTTAAATATGTCCTAACAATGTGTAAAAGAAATAATGTTTAACTCTTATTAGCTCATGGTGACTTGCTTCCATAGAAGATGATCATAATGTACATGTTTATTTAGGCTAATAATTTAAAATTTGGAATAAATGTTTATTAGAGAAGCTCAGCAAAATACATTATATATCAAACATTAAATCTACACTTATGAATAAAAAGTGTTCCTGAAGTGAATGAGACACTTCAAATATTAGACTTATCAATGACCAACAAACTAGGTTAACAACTTTATATGATAGAAAATCCCTAGAAAGTCATATCCAATAAGACTATAATGCAATAAATATAGAATGTCATGAACCCAGTGAATGCTCCTACTATCTGAGGGCAAGAAGATAAGTGATACCTTAGCTTCTGCACAGGAATGAACCAATCATCATTACAACTATAAATATGAAAAATATCTCTCAAGAACTATATCAACAATGGAGAGAGTTATCCTTGATCTCTTGATGAATTATCTAAATACTTAATACTATTAATAATGAAAGAGATATGCTCAATCTGAATCTCTCAAGTAGAAATAATTGCATATCTTGGAAATACAATGGTCATAGATGGATATCACTTATTCTAAAGAGGTCTGAATTTTAAACTCTCATTAAATCTAATACAACATTGGTTTAAGTAAGCATATACACACTTTATTATTTTCTTATATAAAATTTAAAGCTTTCTTTAATCAATCTAAACCTATTCATATATTTATAACTATTCTAATTTAATTAAGTTGCTAATCATTAGAGAATCACTCATAACTATTTCTTTTATTGACCTCAAGAATAGATTTATTTATATCTATAACATATGTCTTTAATTCCCTTTCTTAGAAACAAGAAGTCCAAATAGCTCTTTTACTGTTGTGATAGTAGATGCTTTTAAAAAAAAATCCTCAAATTTCTTATGTATATGATCAGAATGACAACTACTCTAATGCAATTATCTTCCACGTAGGCCTTTCCAATAATTTGTACATTTTAATTTATTTACACTTATCCCATTCTATAATTTAATCTTAGTAAATGCCATCATTTTGAGTATAAATACATCCATGAATATCTATAGCAATTTGGTAGTCAATATATGTATTATATTAAAATTCAATAACAGCAAACTAATTGTATTTCAATGAGTTTTGGTCAAATTTGTTATTTGCATCAAGTCTCCAAGGAGAGTAATTTTTTTTTTTCTGACTTTGATTTAACAATGTTATCCAATACAGAATATAACATATTCTTTCTTTAAGATAGCTAAATATAATGTAATGTTATCCAACCGAATATAAACATATTCTTTCTTTAAGTTAGCTGAATATAATATTGGAGTATATATATCAATAAAATGAGTAATAGTATTATTATACATTCCAAGTTTTAATATCATTAAGATATCATTAAGGTACGATTAGGATATCATTAGGATACTATTAAGAATTTCAATGATACAAATTAAAACTTTAAATTTTATAGCAAATTCAGTATTATATAGTCATCTTTCACTAGTATAACTGACATTACAAAACATTAAAGCTATTTGCCTGATCTATTAAATTTTTTTATTGCTGAATATGAATTTTAAAAGGTAAATATATCAATTTTAAACCTTGACAGATCATTAAATACAAATGCTAATATTAAATTAGTCTTAAAAATGCTTTTACAAATAAAGTTTGCATCCTTTATGTACTTATATTTAAAGAGCACATAACTTTAAAATACTTAAAAGCTATCATTATTATTGCTTTCTAACCATTAACAAAACATTTTATACTCTATTTTTCTTTGTTTTCTGTTAGTCTTATACATATTGCTTGAGCATAGTTATTTTACATTTCCTGTGTTAGGTTCTGCTGATTCTATGATAAAGATTTCTTTAAATAGACTTGCCTAAAGAAATACTGTTATAAACTAATTTATCAATAAATAGTGGTTATATCACTTTCAGCTAAGATCACAAGAAAGATTCTCAGTCTACTAAATGAACCCCCATTATTATGTCTTTGATGAGAAAAAGTTTATAAAAAAATTAAAAGAGTACATCACTTTCTAGTGGGTGTTAGAGAAGTAAGATGAGAGAAGATGCAAACAGTTTGTGTTAGTTGTACCCTATACTAAGCTAAATGAGTAAACCTAATAAAGAAAAATAGAAGACAGAAAAGAATTTGTAATAGAAATAAACAAAACATTCAATGAATCACCATTTTATTCTGTAAGACAGTAGATGATACTATTGATCAAAAACTGTTCTATCTGAAGATCATTTGAGTACAATACTTAAAAAAGTAACAAGTATTCGGAAAAATCATGGCTAAACATATCCATAAGTAGAGTTCTAAGAAACTTTCAGTCAATCTATACACCCCAAAAATACATGAAGACCATCTATAAATTGATAAATGAGATACACCCCACAACAACGCTTTTAAATAAAAAACTACATATGAATCTAGAACTAGGATGTGCAACCTGAAAAAACGGTAATGAAACTTTTGCACACCAGGTCGAAGAATGTATAGCATTTAAACAAATAAGAATAATAGTATTCAAAACCCCAATCATTAATCTAAAAGATATGATTAACAAACACATCATGATATTTAATCCAAACAACGCTATGGTACTTATCCACACAATTAGAACAATATGGGAAATAAGATCTTCACGAATATTTGATAATAAAAAAAAATTGGATTAAAAAAACTTGATAAAGGATGGGAAAATACTTTGAGATTAGTATTATATAAAACACTAAAATAGATAATTATAAATATTTTAAAAAATATATCTGAAAATTATAATTATAATTCGAATATGAATTGGTCTACGTTTATTAATACTTAATGCATATGATTATGATTTAAAAGTTTATGGAAACATAAGCAAAACTATCAAAATAAGCCAGCATGCTGAATTAATGCAATAAATAGATTATTACGTATATAAGATAAATTACCACATAACATTTATGATAACTCAACACACTTTGGACTTGAATATAAAATAAATGATGTTTTTAAAATATAATATATAATTTATTAATGAGTACAATTTTTCTTTTACAGGACAAAGGAAAAAAAAATTAAGTTATTAAAAATATTTTTTATCTATTGATACAAAAAATATTCTCAGAAACGTTACTATTTATCTCAAACATCTCATGGAAAATTATTACCGAAGAAATCATGGTGATAATTTGAAATTAAAATCATTGCTGAGAAAAATGAATAATATTTATAAACAGTATGGGGACACTTTGCATATTTGTATATTATTATAATCTAGATTTTCTCTGATTATAATTTTCCTGGTAAGGATTTTTGTCCACTACTCCTAATCCTTATTAAAATTCATGTATTGTATATATATATATACACAACTACAACTTTAATTACAATTAAGATATAGCTAAACAAACATCACTTGGACATCTCAGATGCGATAGAAGTTTCGAACTTTTATCATTCATGATAAAAGAGTTACTTGAGCTTTATATTTAATTATCGTAAAAATACTTTGTTTATTTTCTATGTCTCAAAGCTACAACACATAAACTCCCGTTTGTATTCTGCTTGAATAGATCATACAAGTTAAAAGAAGAAAATGATGTAAAACAAAGATATTTATGTTCTCATTTGCAATATGGCATAAAATAGTAAATCCCATTTCTACCAGATTAAATAAATCCCACATAATAAATTAAGTAGTTAATCTACTTAAATATTGATGTAATCTAATAGAAATGCACTATTGTTTTTACTTTGGTTGGCATTTTATGATTGTAAAATTCATATACCATATACTGTGCTAAATTTGATAATGCTTATTGACAAAACCAATGATATTTGATTATGATATTTGAATAAAAAATTACTGAAGATAAAATCGTCATTTAAAATTTCTCAATAAATAAAAAAAAAAAGATGTAAAAATTATAAATAGAATATATTATTATTTAAAAAAAGTTTTAAAAGTAGGTATGGTCCATCTTTGTTTGAAATGTTAGTACAATTTAATTTGACTTTACATAACCTTTCTATTTGATCCCAACTTGTACTTTGAAACAAAAAAAGATCGCATATTTTTTTTCATTTGATAATTATAATCGCTATAGTTTTAAACCATCCACAAATAGTTTTCCAATCTATTAATTGTAAACGATTATATATATATATATAATTTAATATAAAAACAATATAACAAAATTTATAATTTGATTTTTATTAAATTATAAAGGTTGGAAATATATTATCTTTTATAAAAAAATAATAAAATTATAATATATTGTAGTGGTTTTGAATTATATATATATATATTGTAACGATCCGGAGAAAGCGACTTAACGTAAACTGCACTACAGGGCGCCATCTAGGCATTTGAACCTAGAAAAATTTATAGAGTAGGCAGATACGTAAGTCAGAAAATAAAAATATTTTTTATTTTTTTATAATTTTGTTTCCGGTCGTTAGCCCATGTCACTAGCTCAGTGGAATAGCAGAAATTTAATAAGATAATCTAAGAGTATAGATAAAATTTCTATCTTAAATATAAAAATAAAATAAGCCACTGCCAGAAATTAGCATACAAACATTTATTTATTTGACATATATATAAGATTCAAAATTATTGTAGTATTAGTTTTACATTTTAACATTTAACATTATTTTTAACTTTGATTTTTTGACTTTAATTTACATTTAATTACTATTATATTCTAATTTTACATTTTATTAAGTTGGCACAGATGGGATTATAAAAGCTTGTTTTAATATGTTGCTATAGATCGGTTACATAGATTTCAACGGCCAAAAACATTTCAAAATAAACATAAACGATCAAAATACAAAATTATTGATTACTGACAATTGCATAGGGAAATATAAGAAACCCTCTAGTATTCACCATAAGATACTTGCATTGTCACCAATAACTTAAAAGACATCCGAATAAATACATTATAGATACTCACTGTAAGGTATCATTATTTATCGAATGTCTATATATTTTGATCAAATATGAAAACCCAAAACATACTTAACCGATAACCAATCCATGCAAACGTCTATAAACAACTTAAATTTAATGCATTTTTATTTAGGATCGAGCCTGAATAGACTACATAGATTTGCATTTGAAAATAAAATATTCTATCCCTTTTTAACCTTAGGCTAAAATTCGCAGTCAAACTGGCATCAATTCATCTGATACATCAATGTATTCAATGTAATAAAATACGGCAGCACAAAAGGTTAAGAGAAGAAATTGCCTCTTATGAGATAGGAATATTACATCTATCTGCAAAGAAGAGCAATAAAACAAAAAACTCCATAGAAAGGAACTGCACTCTGCATCTTATAATTCCTTCCATAGGCAAAACGGGAGAGTGCAGCGTATGAAGCGATTCTGCCCGTAGCGAATCAATATTACATCTACTAATCACACCAATATATCCAATCCATTGACCCAATTTAACCACAAAACAAATAACCTAAGATTACCCTCCCCTAATATAACTTTACAAATCTATACAGCCATTCACGCCCGACTTAAGTTTAACATTTATATAATTTAACTTAACGGAAAACAGAAATTATAAATAAACTTAAAGAACAAAATTAAATAAATGGAAATGATTTTAAACAAATAAATAAAAAAATACATCAAATAACATTTTAACTACTTTAGTCAGATAGGAAACTAATGCAATTATTTTAAATATGAAAAGTTTTTAACTTAATGTTCATTAATTGTAAAGTTCTTACGGTTTTAAAAAGTTCATCTTTATCTGTCGTTTGTAAGTTTGAACGGGAATTCCCACGCCATCCTGAAGATATTGGTATACATTTAGCCAATGTTTTATTTATTCATTCAGAGGTTTTTGAATTTAGTTGGTCCTCAATGGGGAAAACGATAGTTCATTTCTCTTTTCTTTAACAGCTGAAAGAATTGACAGTGCGTCTGTCAACTCCTTCACTTCTAACTCCGTACTAATACATATCTGTCACATCATAATAATCATAATCATTCACTCCTCACTGATTAATAATTTCCAAATTTTCCTTTTATATTACTTTGAAAGATTGGCTTAACATTACGTCATGGATGTGTTGATCCTTTTCATTGAGGTCCGATTTCCCAATGGATTTCTTTCATTGGCTATTTGTTTCTATTGTTTTCCTATCTGACTAATGTTTTTACATTTAAATGCCCAAGGCTGGTTTACATTTGACTAATTAAATTTATCATTTCCATTTCTGATTATTTAACCTGTTTTCCAAATCAAAGATATATTTAAAGATAAATTTAAAGATATAATTTTATCTCCAAATCTTTTTAAAATTTAGTTTTAAAATACTTTTTCTTTAATAAAGTTTTATTTTAATAATTTTTCATTATCTGTGCGATTTAATATATAGGAGTTTAAGATGATATTTAAGTTCAATTTTTAATTCTTAAAAAAAAAAAATTTTTAAATGCGAACTTTTTAATTTACTTTCATGTTTAATAAATATATATAAAAAAAAAACAATGTAACGAACGTCTATGCTCGTTACAATATATATATATATTATTAGCAAATATTCATTGTATAATATATATATAAAGGACTTGAACTCAGACTTCAAGCTCTTTTCAACTATCCACTTCATATTATATCACTGATACACATGATCATGTATATATGAAAAAAGATAAATGATCTCCAATATACATATTTCGTGGTAAAACTGCACTCATCTGTTGCTCCAGATCGCCATCTCACACACAGGTATACAATCAGTAGTGAGTTTATATTAAAATAAAAAATCTTCAAACTCAAATGGATAAGCTTCACTATTCTCTACATCCAACTCTTTAACCACCCACATCATTGAAAATCCGAGGATGGAACGATCAAAGCCCTTGTTGATGTCAATATTACTATTTTATTCATGTTGATTTCTGACTCCTCACATATGTCCATTTAAATATACAGTAGCGAGATGGATAGAATACAGGCTGAGTATGTAATATTTAAATACATGTATATTGTCTATACTAAATTTAATGTAATTAGCAAAAACTTGAACTCAGATTTTCAGCTGCTCTACAGCTATTTATTCTATATACATGTATTTATGTGTTATATATTTATTCTATATACATGTATTTATGTGTTATATATATATATATAAGTTCCAACCAGTCACCACCTAAACATTCACAGTAAATGTAGTAATCAATATTTCTCACTGCTGTCAAGGCAACCTTCTCAGCTTTTTTAATAGCAAGAATGGAAATCCATTCTTATTACTCATCCATTGAATATATATGGACACTTAAAGATTGCAACTTGACCACAGAGAATGAAATATTGATATAATGAAGTGTAAATAAACCTCTTTAAACATTATATATATATATATATATATATATATATATATATATATATATATATATATATATATAAACTAATGAGCTTGCCAATAGCTCTTAAGAAGCTTTTCAGAATATCCCCAATGAAGACCAGTTTCTGCTTCTGGCTTCCTCGGTGAGGTGCTAGAATATTCAAGCATTAGAGTTAAAATACCAGGTCAAGCACAACACTTTATCTAATGGTTGACTAATACATAGAAAATGTGAAATTTATAAACATCCATATGTCTTCAAATTCAGCTATCTAACTTAAATAGCCATATGGGACTGAACTAAGTTCAGATACATCATATATTAATAACTTTAGCAATATAAAATCACCAAAAGCCTTAATAGCAAAAAATATAATTGCAAAGAAATCCAGTCATATATCACATGATCTAATTTAAGAAGCTTGTATTACAAATGTTATCTAACAAGCTTTCCAATAGCTCTTAACAAGTTTTTCAGAAGTGAGGTGCTAGAATATTCAAACATTAGATATAAAATACCAGTACTTTATCTAATAGTTGACTATTAAATAGAAAATTTGAAATTTCCAAACAACCATGTGTCTTTAAATACAGCTATATAACTTAAATAGCCATATGGCTACAATCTGTCCAGATAGTAATTATTTTTTAATAGTTTTTACCAAATCTATTTATTGAAATGTTTTTACATAAATTTTTTGTTGTTGTTGTCTTTTCTCATTATCATCATTGGCTTTTTTATTATTATAATTATAAAATTGTAATATAAGCAATCTGAAAATGTTTTAAATCATTCACTTATATTTAATTTAAAATTAAACTCATATTTCATTAAAATATATGCAACTATAATAAGTTTATTAAATACAATTATTTTATTTATTTTATTACAAAATCTTTACTTGTTTTTCTGCATGTTATCTTTAAAATAATAGTTATTTTTTATATATATTAAATGTTTTTATTTACAGTGCATGAAAAAGAAAAAAAAATGTTACTTCACCCACAAATTGGGGTTTTGAGATTTAACTTGAAATAAACATATGGGGATCCAGAAAATAATTAAGTCAATCCCTTGTTATAAAAAATAGGGATTGACTTAATTAATTCCTGAACATTTCATGTAAAAATCTGAATTGTGGTTGAAAAAATGATTTTTTTTATCTTTTTAATGCGCAGAAAATAAAAGCAATTTATGTATATAAAAATATATTTGCATTATTTTTAACTTATCAGTATTGGCACAGTAAATAAAAATGTAAAAGGGTGTCATACTTTAAATTGACTAGACACTTATAGTTAATTTATATTGTAAAGAAAACTAGTTTTTAAAATCTATAAACAATGTTAATGAATTAACATTGTATCTCAAATAGCAAAATTTTCTTGTTGGATGACCCAAATGTTAAAGATGCTAATAAAGTCTGCCAAAATATAAAACAAACTAAGTGTTGTTCACTGAATAACTTGCATATTTGGGTAATCTTGAATGTAATAGAAAATATTATAACTGAGAAGCTCTAGGTGGCCTGAAAATTCCTCATAGATGTGGGAAACCATGTATAATAAATAAAATTGTGAACCAAGTAGTTGTCTCAATGTATGCACTAACTATTCGGGAACTCTAAAATATATTATGTAAATATTGTATTTAGACAACTAAAGTAGATAAATAAATATGCTGATTTACAAATGTCTGTATAGCAGGTTAAATTTATAATGGATTCATGAATTTTGTAAGGCACCAATGGTCCAAAGAATGAGTATTTTGTTTGGCAGAAAAGATACAATTCTATTAATAATAACTTATTTTATGATAAAGTATAGTATGGGATATACAATGAATTATCTTAATTGTAAAATAAATTGTGTAATAAAATATTTTATTAATGATTGATGCAATAGGCAAATCAAAGGACTTAGGTTAATAATAATATAAATTTATTAAATAATTACTAACTCATTGAGATGAATAAAATAAAGATTATAATTCTAATTTACCAATTGCAATCTAATATCCTATTATATATTTTATAATTTACTTCCTTTCCTCATTTTTTAAAGATTGCAATTAATAGATATGATATACATTTAAATTATAAGGCATACATTCATAAAGAAGGATGAAGACAAACTGTTTAAATAAAGTAATAAATTTTTAATATTGTTACTTTATTTATATATATATATATATATATATATATATAAATAAATCATTATAAATATATATATATATATATATATATATATATATATATATATAATATTGTTTAAATGACAATAATATTAAGTAATTTATACTAATGAAAATTGTTAATAAAAAAAAAAAAACTTTAATAAAAGTTTATCATTAAATTTACCATTATGTTTTTAACCATTTTTAATGAAATTTATCTGACAGTGTTAATTTGAAAGAGGTTTGTTAGTATCTGTTACAATAGTTTTGCATGGATATGATGACTTCAGCTGATATTTTCTTATATGATAATATTTATTTTGGTAACTTTTTGCTAACAAAAGAACAAACATAGGATACATAAGCAATATCAATCACTAAATGATGTCCAATAATTATTCCTGTTGATATTATAATCCAAGGTTCATTCAATTATCATAGATTTATGGTAATCAGCATATCTTTCATTTTAATCATCAATATAACAAATGAAGGGGTCATTCCCCCTCTCTCTCTAGTTGTTTTAACCACAGTGCAAATTTCTTTGTTATATGTCCTAAATATATTTATAGAAGTAGAATAAACAAATTTTTAAGCAAAATAAAATTTGTCTTCGTGTTAAAATTATTTATATAGTTATGTCAACACAAAATGCAGTATTTTTTGTTTTTAAACACTGGTTTCTGATCATGTGATTATTTTTCTCATAATTCTAATAAGACATTGTTATTATTTGCAGCATAATAATTTAAACAAAACATTTTATTTTTTGAAAGTTAATAAATAAATGGTTTACTTATTTCAATATCATTCAAAACAATAAATATTTTTATTAAATAGATGATCTTTAATTGTTTTTTTTATTTTGTTATTTATACATTACAAGGAAACTATAGATGGCAACATGTATATATCATAATATATAAAGGTAGTATGGTATGTAGAAGATTTGGATAAAGAATTTATGTCAGTATACTTATACAAATGGTGATATGGATTGCATTAGAAGAATTGTAGAGTATTATAATGGAAGGAATGGAATAAAATAATAGATGCATTAATAAAAATAGAGACTTGAAGAAATGGAAAAGTAGTATGGAGAGTATAAAAAGTTTAAATTTATATAGAAGTAAACAGAATATTGGATGCACGTTAATTTATAATAATAGCAAAGGAAGTAATTTACAATTTAAAGCTTGAACAGGATCATTAGCAACAATAGAATATACACATAAATAGAAAATTGTGGGTAATTTAGATTGCAAGTTGTGTAAAGAAGGCATAAATGATATTAGGCAGTGGTTAATTGAATGTGAATGCTTGCAAGCAGAAAGGGTACAAATAAAGTTGTTGTGGAAAAATAAATATAGACAAAATGATTATATAGAAAGTGGGTTTGTGCTTTTTATTCTGGGTTTGGGAAAAGGTAAGGGAGATTTAGATATAAAAAACCATAAAGTTGTCAAAGATTATGTTGTGGAAATGGAATGGAACAGGTTAGAGAAGAATATGGAAACAACTTAGGGTAATGAATGAAAAGGGAAGTTAACATGGTTTAACAGGTTTCTCTAAGCATAGTGGCTGAGAGATTTCTGACTCCAAAAAAGCAGCCATAGTGCATCACATTACATATATATCAGTACATATTTCTGCTATAAAATAAAATACTTAATTCTTATGTATATATCATATTTAGTATGTGTACATAATAATGTTTGTGTATATAAATGATTAAAAATATGAAATATTCTTTGCTTTTCATTGCAAATTTTTATTTATTTAAAAAAATGCTTATCAAAATTATATTGTAAATGAACTTCACTTAATACATGCAATTTTATTTTAAATCAAGTTTTATTAATAAAAATAGGTTACATTGACAACATATTGAGATTGATATTAATATTTGGAGTAGTGTTAATCAATTTTAATGATAACTATATATGTATAAGAAATCAATACGTAACTTTTATGTTTAAAATTGTTTGACATTTTTTGTTTTAATTTGATAAAAAAAGAGCAATAATAGTTTAACAAAACTATATTATAAACAACCTTTCCGGTTATTTAAAAAATTCTTTATACTACCCTCTTTTGAGCATTACTTAAGACAAATGGAAGTTATAAAAAAATTTAAATTTAAATAACAAAATATGTAATATTTGGCCAATCTCTGTTTTATATCTAGGAAACTAGGTCATCTATCAAAATCTTTGTATCCTATATGGATTAGCATGGTATTAATTACCTGCACTCCAAATTTCAATCAATTCTATTTAATTTAAATGTATTAAATCTCAATTTTAAAATTTTATTCTATCTTAAATATGATCAAAAATTTACAAACTAACATATTAACAAACAAACTGCTTATTTGACTTCAATAAATCATTTAAAAAGATGCATGCTAAAAAGTTTTAAAAACTAAATAATCCATTTAAAATGGGCACTTTTTAAAAATAAACTTCACTTTACAGATAATATTAGATATTTTTAAATACTTTTATTATAACAATCTTTTATGTAATTCTATTGATTATTGACTCAAATTACTAAAATTCTTAACCTGTGTCTAAGCTGCAATTGAGAAATAAATAGTCTAATAATTTCAAAATAAACTAAGATTTAGCTTTAATGAAAGTAAATATAGAATAACTATTAATAATCACCAAGAAAATCTAAAGAGCTAATTCAGAAAAATGTAAGAAGAAAAAAATGGAATAAAATTGATTTCTATAAAACAATAAACAAGCTAAAATTAGAACTTTTTTTTTGAAAAATATAAATTAATAAGAAATTATGCACTGAATGATGTGATTTAGGAAAAAAATAGATTCTGATAATTATAAAATATCAACATTTATGGTATCATTACTATAAAAAAATCTCTCACACTGTTTAATATAATAGTATAATTATGAAAAAAAAAGATAATATTCTGATTATAAATGATAATAAATTCTTATTTTAAGAAATAACTCATTTCTTATGTAAATTAAAGATATCAATAAGTTTAAGAAGATAAAATATCTTTCAAATATCTCACAGCAGACAGAAAAGCCTTTCTCATGTGACCAATATTGAAAGAAAAGATATTTTATCATCATCATCATCATCTATTGTTAGGTGGTTAGATTTTTAGTGCTCTACAATTCTTGTCTCAGCTCTTATCTAAAATAGTTAATTACCATTTTCTGATCAGCTGTGAATGTTTTGCAGGTTAGGCTGCATATCTATAATAAAAATACTAAATCTGATATAAACTTTAAAATATTTATAACACATATTCTGACTAGATTAGAATTCAAGTTGTAAATGAATTATATTCTATTTAAGTGATGATATTTATATTGTAAAATATTGAATTAATTGCCAACAAAATTCAAACAGGACTACTAATATTTGACAATTTTCAATACATTTCTTTTTCTACAAGTCATTTTGTTAGTAGCAAACATGTTGATGAAGTTAATTGTAAAAAAAACTGACAAAAGGACTGTGTTTTGAAAAAAAATATTAATATTTTAATAACTTTGCATTGAATAAATTTATAAGAAAAATAGAAATATTCTCTATGAAATTCCAATTAAACAAATAAAAATTTTCTAATAATTACTATAAATGTTAATATTTTCATTTTCAATTGTTATCATCTACTGAAATAGGAAGATCTCTCCATGTTTAATTGAGTTTCTCCATTCAATAGCTTCCTTTTCCACATCATTGTAGGAATTTTTTTTTATTTCATCTATTTATATAACGTCTATTTCTAAGTCTTTTAGAAATTCTTAGAATCTAAATTAATTCTTCAACTGTTGATATATTAATATATTATGGTGCATTTTTATTATTTCCATTATATATATATATATATATATATATATATATATATATATATAAAATATACCAATCATCATACAATTACAAATATCCAGTAACGCCCTCTGTTTAAAGATCTATATCTCAATAATAGCAAACCTTAAAATGATACCACTTTAAGGTTGTATGCTAAACGATGTTAAATATTGAAATACAGACCCACTCAAACACAGAGCATGAAATTTTAAATAAGCAAACGATCTTAAATTTTGCTAATAAACAGAGGGCGTTACTGGATATTTGTAATTGTATGATGGTTGGTATATTTTCTATAATTATTTCAGTTAGTGTTAACAGTAACTTTATATTTTATATATTTTTATATATCCTTTCTGCATATATATATATATATATATATATATATATATATATATGGCTGCAGAAAGGAGTTTGCTATTAACTGAAAGGAGACCCTTTGATTCCTCTTGGAGGCCTTAAAGAAACTGAGCAGGGCAAGTTTCTAATGTCCACTCCATACATTCTTGTCATTGCAGCTGTTATTACTATGTGATTATTCATATAGTATACTAACATGGATCGGTTGCTCACTAACATGCATTAGCCAGTATGGTGAGTTTATTGGCTTTTTACCTCTGAGTTTAAGATCAAGAAACACCATGGCCTTCCTTCTCAGTGCCTGATAAGGCAGAATGAATGTTTGTGTAAATGATAAATATTTTTCCAATACATATATACAATTAAGACAGACAAAAATAAAGCATGGCCCTTATTCCCAGGAGGCTGTAAAGTCACCAACCAAAGCAGCAGTTAGTGACCGGTGGTAGAGGGTGCTAAGAATCCCCTGATTGTGGACCCAGGCTGCCATTTGATGATGACCATTTATTTAGGTACTTACAACTGCAGATCACTTTCAAGTGAAGAAAGATTGTAAGAATTAGAAGAATAAATCTTTTATATTAAATGCGACATTATTGGACTTTGGGAAGTTAGAAGAAAAGATGAAGAGACAAATGATTTAAAAAGGGGACATATACTCTATTATAAAGGCATAAATATTGGAAATACAAGTGGAGTAGGATTCATTATAAATAAAAAGTGGAAGAACAATATTGTGGAGATTGATGGTGTATCAGACAGAGTGGCAAGATTAGTTATACAACTTAATAGCAGATACCAAATGCAGATAATTCAGGTTTATGCCCCAACAAGTTCTCATAGTGATGAAGTAGTAGAAGATTTTTATATGGATGTACAAAAAGCTTTTGATCAGAGTAAACAACATTTTAAAATTGTTATGGGAGACTTTAATGCTAGAATTGGTAAACAAATGAAAGAGGAAAGTGCTGTAGTAATTTTGGTTATGGTAATAGAAATGAGAGAGGACAAAAACTTGTGGAGTTTGCAGAAAAAGAAAAACTTTATATTATGAATTCTTTTTTTGAAAAAAATGTTAAAAGGAAATGGACATGGAAGCACTCAAATGAAGATACAGAAGAATTGGATTATGTTTTGATTAACAGGAAATACACATTTTAAGATTGTAATGTTCTTAATAAATTTAACACAGGAAGTGATTATCGATTAGTAAGGTGTAAGATACATGTTAATGTAAAAGTAGAGAGACAAAAATTACAGTTGATATCCTAATTTTCAGAAACATTCTAATGAATTTAAATTAGGACTTACAAATTGGTTTCAAGTATTAGGAGATTTTGAATATTATTCAGATTTGAATGAAATTATATGAAAATAACTAATACACTTTTAAAAACTGCAACAAAGATAGCTGGTAGAAAAAAGCAGCAATTGACCAATAAAATTTCTACTGAGACTAATGAATTTATGAAAAAAAGAAGGAATATGAAGATATACAAAAATGATGCATTAAAAGAATTGAATATCTTGAATTTTGTAAATAGGTGCAGAAAAGAGTGACACATGAGAAAAAAAAGAAAAAATAATATAAGAAAGTATAACTGTGAACTAGCAAAGAAAGCTGTAGAAGAAAATAAAGTTCTTAAGAATGTAAAACAACATTGTGGTATTGGTAGGAAATTTATATCTGCAATAAGAAAAAAAAGATGGAATTATTACTAAAAAGAGAGATGACATCATGAATTTGGTAAAAGATTTTTATCAAGTATTATATAGTAATAAAGACTAAGTATCTCCTATATCTATTACATCTTCTGAATTGCCCAGAATTTTAAATGAAAAAGTGAGACATACAATTAAATGTATAAAGAAAGTAAAGGCTCCAGGTAATGATGGAATTATAATTGATATATTAAAAGAAGCAGGTGAAGAAACAGAAAAAAATTAGAAAAGTTATATACCAAATATCTAAATGATAAAGATGTACTAGATGATTGGAAGAATGCAGTAATAATATTAATATTTAAAAAAGGTGATAATGAAGATATTAGAAATTAAAGACCTATCAGCCTTTTATCAGTTTTATATAAAATTGTTACTAAGATAATTACAACTCATCTACAGAGAACATTGGATTTCCACCAACCAAGAGAACAAGCTGGATTTAAAAGTGGTTTTAGTACAGTAGATCATATCCAGATATTGAGAGAAGTTATAGAAAGGACAAATGAATATGAGTTGTCATTATGTTTTGGATTTGTAGTTTATGAAAAGGCATTTGATTGTATAAACATTTCTTCAGTGATTAAAGCATTGGATCATCAAGGTATAGATCCAGGATATTGTCATATTTTAAAGAATATTTATAAAAATGCAAAAGCAACAATTAGATTACATAATGATACTGGAAAAGTCAACATTGGGAAAGGTGTAAGACAAAGTGACTCCATATCTCCAAAACTTTTTACAGCAGTGCTGCAAGAAGTATTTTGTGGATTAAAATGTGAAACTAAAGAAGTGAAAGTAAATGGAGATTATTTAAGTCATTTAGATTTTGCAGATGATGTAGTTGTTTTTGCAAATAATGCTTCAGAGCTGCAGGAAATGTTGCAGGAGTTATCAGATGAAAGTAGGAAATTAGGACTAAAGATAAATGTTAAAAAGACTACAGTAATGTTTAATCGATTTGCTCAAAATATGAAAATAAAGATTGATTATGATGAATTAGAAGAAGTTAACAGTTAGAAATACCTTGGTCAGATTATTAATACAGGTGAAAACATAATGGAGGAAATTAATCATAGAATTAAACTTGGTTTTAGTGCTTTTGGTAGAAATAACTTGATACTAAAAGGAACTATGCCTATGTGTTTGAAAAGGAAGGTTTTTAACAAATGTATTTTGCCAGTTTTTACTTACAGATCTGAGACTTTGACACATAATAGAAGAGCAATACAGAGACTTCAGACCACTCAAAGAAGTATGGAGAGATTTATGTTGGGAGTAACAATAAGAGATTAAAAATGCAATGTATGGGTAAAAGAACAAACAGGTGTTACTGACCTCATTAAAAAAATTAAAAGATTGAAATGGAGTTGGGCTGGACATATTGCTAGAAGAGATGATAATAGATGGACAATTGAAATTTTAAACTGGATTCCAAGAGATTGTAAAACACCCAGAAAGAGACCACATGTGAGATGGGTGGATGAAATAAGAAAGTGTGCAGGAGTGATGTGGAGAAGAGGAGCTAAAGATCGGAGAAGAAGGATTAAACTTGGAGAGACCTTCATCCTGCAGTGGATTGATATTGGTTGATAATGATGATGATATATATATATATATATATATATATATATATATATATATATATATATATATATATATATATATATATATAGTCTTTGGCAACTAATACTTTAAAAGGTTAACTTTCAAAGTATTAGTTGACAAAGACTACAGAGATTGTTTTAAGTGCTCCTAAGTGATGTTTATATTTTTTGTTCTTTTTAACAAATTTTAATTACTGTATTTTCTAATATATATTTATAAGTTTAAGTATATTATTTTGAAGAAATACAGACATTGATTTGTTGTGTTTTATATATATATATATATATATATATATATATATATATATATATATATATATATATATATATATATATATCCATGCACTATTGCACTATTGAGTGGCTTAAAGGCTATGCATAGATTTTCTGTGGAAGATCCAAGTTTAAGATCTTTGTGTAAGAACTGATAAAATATTTCTATTAAATATTTTTTTTTTCAATGACATAAATATATTTACAAATAATATTTTACTAATTTAATCTATTATTAATTTTATTCATTATTTTTCTATCTGTATCAATAAAATAATCAAATAATTTGTGCTTGTTCAGTTTTTTTAATTAATGGCATACACTAATTAAAATTTTTGAGATGGTTAATGAAATATATGGAGCAAGATTTATGAGTAATTTATTTAAAAATATTGTTACATTAAGTTACTAAATATTAATATGTATCGCAAAAAATATCTTCTAATTAATTTCTTAAATGATAAATTTAATAGAAGAAATAAGAATAATTTTGAAAAGTAAAAAATAAAAAGCCTCTTTCTGTAGTGTTAATGTAAATGGGTGCTTAGCAAAATTGATAAACAAAAACTTGATTTACTAGATGACTTGTCTTGATCTTTGTAATATTCTTTTTTTATTATTATTTAGATTTTTTCTATAATTTCTTGCAGAAGATAAAATTAACAATAAATTGTATTTAATTACTCTGAAATAAATTAATAATGTTTTCAGAATGCTTTATATTAAATGTACAAAAATATAATTACATAAAAAAAAAAAATATGTAAATAGGTTAAAGTTAGTTTAAAAACAAATTAGTGAGGTAACAGTAATTTGGAATGCCAAGTGCTAAAAGATAATATTTGTAAATAATTTATTTTGCAAAATCTATTTCTAATTTTTCTTACGTTTTTGCCATGAACAAATACTAACATTTTTATCTTTTTCAAAATCTTGATTGTAGAGAAGACATGTAAAGATTTGGACTCTTACTTTTCATATTTTTTTCTTATTAAATTTTGTAGAATACCACAGTAATTATATATGCAATATATTTTTTATAATATAAAATTTTAATTGTTAAACTTAAAGAGTCAAAATTCATTTAATTCCCTAAAGCATTACAATGCAGAAAATATCAAACGTTAGCAAATTTGATGGGTTTACCATAAACAAGTATTAATTCAAGGAAGAAAATGACATTTTATTAAAATTACTCACCATTAAATTATGTAGAAAGATAAATTACAATACTAAATTAGCGTTATATTTAAACTATTATTTGCAGTTTTATAACTAAAATAATAAGATATCAATGGAGGATTATTTTCAAAGATATATTTTCCCTTTAGTAACCTGTAAGTAGATTAAAAATGAATGGAAAGAAAAGAATTGTAATTATCTACTTCAAATTGACTTGTTGTAAAAGATTAAAAGAAAAATAATAATTCTGACCAAAGAGAAAATTTTTCAACCGATCTTTCCAGTGAGACTTAGTTATTAAACAATCCGATTAAATACAACATGAATTGCTATTTTCTTTTATAAATAACTTCTATGCAGCCAGCAATAACGTATTTTATCTAATTAGAGCTATTATGGATGACAATTTTAAATCACATATATGTATGTACGTTAATATGTGGGCATGTTAGAAAAAAAAAAACGATTTTTATAAATGTGTATGCATGTGTATATATGCTATTAATCTATCTATCTATTTAATTACCTATCTGTATATCTACTAATCTATCTGTCAGTCAGTCAGTCTGTCTAACTACATACTTACTGGTATCTGTTATTAACTATTTATATATGTACACATCTATTTATTTTTCTATCATTTCATCTATTTATCTATTTATTTATCTAGTTCGTCATCTGTTTATTTTTCTGTCTACTTATCAATATGTCTATCTTTATGCATGCCTATTTACCTTTTTATTTTAGTTAAGTATATATCTGTTTAACTATCAATCTGGTCTAATATTTAATTATTTTTCTATCCATCTGTCAATCATTTTATCTACTCACCTTTTACTTCATTAGTCTATTTGTATTTTTATCTCTTACCCATCAATCTAACTACCAGTCTGCTTTTCTATCTTACCTGTAAGTCTATTTATCTAACTATCTATCTATTTATATATATATGACCCCAGTAGAGATTTTGATTTTTTCTTTTTCGACACTTATAAAATAAAAGCTTGATTAGAGCTATTGATAAGCTCCATCTAGTGACCATAAAATGCAAGCTTAAAAGCAAGTTACGGAATTTATGACTTGTTTTAATTATTATATATGTGTGTGCCTATATTTCTGTTTATCCATCTATCTATCTACTTCTCAGTCTATTCATCTATTAACCATCTACAAAATTTTACTTTATGGCTTAATTTCTTTGATTTAGCTATTACAAAAATTATTTTATAATAAATGACAAAACAATTACTTATCAACTTTATTAGGTTAGAAATTGTTTTATATAATAAATGATTAAAGATAAACATAGTTAGGATTCTCAAAAGTGTATGAAGTCAAGATTGTGAATGGTGCAAGTTTGGCGGTTGTAAATAAAGATGTGACAATTCGCCACAGATAAATACATTTCATATAATAAAGATATATATGAAATCTGGTGACCTGGGCCAACTGATGAGTGCGGGTTCAGGATAAAATGCATCTTGGGAATTATGTGTCTTTTATTGTATTTTATTTATATAAAAGAAATGGGAAGTATGGAGATTATTAAAATGATATAATTATTGTTATAGAACTTTGTTTTAATAAACTAAAAATTATTGATATTTTTACATAAACTTATATGTTTTTTGTTTTTTTTTATTAAGGTAAAAAAAACCCAGGTGACTAATCAGCCACTACATGATATTACAGTGTTCAATGTTACAAGGTAAAAACAAAGTACATACACTCGATAAATAACATATCCACAAAAGGATTGTCTAACCTTACTCAATGTGTATCTATATATGGACGAGCACAGATCTGCACTACCCGAAAACAATCCATCAAGGGAGCACAGCAGCCCATCAGAGCAGGAAAGGTGCTGAAAACTTTGACTCTGTACCCTCCCAAAAGTTTTCTAGAAGCGGCAATAATCATCAACAGCCCACATCCACAAACCAGACCCCCAATGACCGCCATCACCAAACCCTGTGAAAGAAATGAGGAGTGCAGACCTGTGCTCTCAAATATTACAACAAAATTCTATCACTGTTACAAAAATGATATTTCTAGCTGGAGTGTCTAGCATCCATTTTGTCAAATGAATTTGTCTGTGGTTATGATCTTGATAAAAGAATTGTTCACTTTTATTCCTTGAATTTCTCAAACATTATTAAAAGTTATTCATTAAATGACTTCGTTCCAATCAGTTGATATTTCTCTTCCTCATCCGTTAAATCCAATATATTATCATAAGCCTCCTGTATAACGTTATTTATCCCATACTTTGATTGTAATGCCTCTTCATGCTTAAATTCTTGGTTATTAACATTAAATAATTTGTTTGACTTACTGCTCTCATTAGTTTCAAATTTTCATTTTATAGATTTGTTCTTACTAATCTGATTTGCTTTTAGATAACGTTTTTAATTTTAAACTTTTATTAATCAGTTTCGCTTTTTAGATAATGTTATTTTCAATTTTAAACTTTTCTAAGCTTTCATCGACATTCACTTTCTTTTTCCCTTGTGATATTTTGGGTGACATATAGTCCAAATCACCTGAGGTGTTCTCTTTGTTAACTGGATTCTCTTCTTCCATCAGTTGTTTATCCATATTGCTGTTTTCTCGACTCACATTTCCCTCTCTATTCTGCAATTGATTTGATACATTCTCTGCCATTTTTGTTTTCATAACGATGTCAGTTATACCCTTGTTGCTGTTATAAAACTAAAAGTTTTCTTGATTTTGATAATAACACTTAAAGGTAATGAGTTTACCCTCAGTTTAGCTTCAAAATATTACAGTGAAGCTTCGTTATCCTTTTTTAATTCCACCTAATATAAGGGACCTGAAACTAATATTGTATTCCTAGAGCCACTAGGTGGCATAATATCTTATAAACCTTTTATAATAAATGTAGCTCTTTAGTATACAGCTGACATCATTTAAATATTTGCTGATGGTTTTATAAATGTCCTTTAATTCAAAGAGATACTCTCAGCTTGACTGAATTCCAGTCATTTTTTAAAATATTATATGCTATTATTTTGTATTTTGTGATACATTTTATAATATTTAATGAATGAATAATTAAGTAGTGTTTATTTTTTAGCATGGATATTTTCACAACACTTATAATATCATTTTAAATAATCATTAAATAATTGTAATAGTTAAAGAAATATTATATTTATTACAATTCTTAAGATTTTAATTTCAGTAAATCCTCTATATCAGTCACACAATTGTTTAAATATACTTGATGTATTCCTACAACATTATTGCAGGAGTACAAAAAGTATAACTTTTAAAAATTGTGACATATAACCAACCATTTAAGTACTATTGACATAGTTGTGCTTTACTAAATTTAAATATATCAATAATTGTTTAAGCAATGGAAATTACAAAATAATCAAGATGATCAATATTGATTAGATATTTAGTGAAAAATAATGTTAGAAATAGATATAAAAATGAAATCTTTATAAATATTTTTAATATTGAAAGACATAGAGACTGTGTGGAGTTATGCAGCCGGTGATGTATGATCTGCCTAGAACAATTTAAATTAAAATTTTAATATACATATTTCTCTGCTTTGTATACTAAGAAAATATAAGATCATCTGGAAGAATTCCAAATATTATTGTTTCTTCAATAGTAAAATTTTTGCAAAAACAGAAATTACTAGAAATATATAAAAAAATAGAATAATTGAGTTCCATTTTAATTTGATTTGTGGATTTTTTTAAAATTTAATATTGTATATACACAAATACAATAATAAATCAAAATATAAAGAAAATTATTGTGAAAATAAGCGTTAAAAATAAATTACATTTCAAATAAGAGCATGGATTGTAATTTTAAGAGCATTTTGAGAAGATTTAATCTGTAGCATATTTAATTCAACTTAACCTTAATTTCTGTACACACATTTACATGCAATGGTTTTTATGAGTTAGTAGTATATCTGGATTTGATAAACTAAAAAAAATATTTAAAGGTTAAAACACCTTTGTTTACTTTTTATTTACTTTTCCTGTAGATAATTCAGTTGAAATTCTAATTAGTGGAAGATTATTGAATGTTTTGTAGTCTTAGCTTGTTAATAAAAAAATTAAGAAAACAATAAACTCCTACAATTAAATAGACACATCTGATTTTTTCTTTGGTAAATTTCTATAGAAGAATGGAGAAAAAGTCATTTCCCAATTTTTAATTATTATAAACAATGTATTTAAATTAACTAATTATAGATAAATAATTATAATTTTTTTCCAAAAGCATTTTATTCAGAGACAATTGTTTGCAATTATTTTTTTTTTCTTTTATAGTAAAAAAATAACAACTTTAATAAAGAGGGATATTGAATAAAATTAACATTTTGAAGTAATTTATAAACTTTTTTTAGATTTCTAAAGAATGTTAACCCTTCTCTATTCTGACAGATTTCTTTTTTCTCACTAGTTTTAAGCTTCCAACTTTCATTTTGATAGTAACCATTATTATTTATCAGAATATAATAAATTTGACCTCATTTGATAGATATTTTTGTTTAGAAATTAAATAAATTTTAAAAAATTACATTAGATTTCAGAATTATTAAAAAAATTAGATTTTAATGAAAACAAAATGCTGTCATGTTATTAAATTTCAGGTGGAACGGATTCAATTTGCAAAATGAAGAAAATCTTTTTGTTTAATTTTTGTTTGATAAATATTAATGAATTATTTTTAATAACTACTAAATCTATGAACTTACAATTTTTTTGTAATTTTTGTAATATTGCTACATATAATAACAAACAGGTGAGTGACTTTATTTCTAGATAGCTGTGTTTGCTGAGCCTGTAATCTCTATAGTAATAATATTCAGAAGAAAATATTATTTTATATTTAAAAATAAAACATTTTTGTAAAAAATAAATATGAAATAACATTTATTTTTGATTTCTAATAATTATTATATAATTATGATACAAATAAAATCATAAACTTTCCAAACAATCAAGTTTTTAAACCACCATAAGATTTTCTTGACGATCGTAATATTTTCTCAAAGTAATCTCATAAAGTTTGAGAGTGTGAGATTGAGATACTTTGATGCGCTACATATTCAATTTTTCCATCACCTTTTGAATTTTTTTATAGTTAAATAATATGAAAATAAATATATGTAAATTTTAAAGCCATAAAAAAAGCTTCACAAATTTTTCAACAGAGGGTGAAAGATGCAAATAACTACTTTTAGAAATCTCAGACAAACTTCAACTGTTTTGCAATATGACCTGATTAATGATTCTAACTGGGCTAGGGAAAATATATTATATAAATAATGCTGGATAAATGAAAATAAATAATAAATAATGCATACATAAATACAATGATTACAAGCAGTGAACTATTTTCTGTTATTAAATTATAAGAAATGAAACAGTATTTTTGACTTTCACAAACTTTATAATGAAAATGTATTGAAAAAATATTTCATTAGTTGAAAAAACAACCCATATTTCAAAAGAAATTTCAGTTAGAATGAAATGATGAAAATATTATTCTATACTGACTTGTGAGTTTACTAATAATGTAATACATTTGGACAAGTATTTAATTTTTTTTTAAAAAAAACAACATTTAACAATAAAAAAAAAGGTAATGGAAATAGTCCAAATTATAACTTCAAGTGAATACAAAGAAAGTGAATGATAGTTAGGAAAAGTCTGATAATAATTAATAGGAAAATGAAAGTTGAAAATAAAAAAAATCCTAACGTCAGAAAAACAGATTAACTTTTGCATCAATAAGAAAATAAACAATCACTTAAAATATATAATTAATGCACTGAAATATCAAATGAATATTTAATGTTTGGGAATGTTAACAAAAAAAGATGAATAATTGTCACAAAGAATGAAGAATAAATTAAACCTAACATGAAAAATATCTCAAGTAGTATAAAAACAATAAATGAATATAAAATAAAAGATAATCATATTCAGTAAGGAGACAAGAAGTATGAGATTATTATCCATATACAAAATCTAGAATACATTAATATGATGCAAAAAAGTCAGTCCTTGTTAAAATTCATTAATGTTGTCTAATAGTCAGAACTTTTTCCATGTGATCAAATATATAAATGTTTAACAGTTATATAACTTACACAAGAACAGGAATTTGATCATATAGTAAAAGAGATATTTTGAGTTCAGTAAACACTCATATAAAATTATAAGTATGTGGCATGCAATTAGATATATAAAATATTACAAATGTTTGTACTTGGTTTAATGCTAAGTAAACATGTTTGTGATGAATAAGGATAAATATAATACCTTCATTATTTTCTACAAAATTAAACTTGAAATATATTGCCTAGACTGATAAAATGTTAAATATTATATTTGGATCTTAATTAAGAAGCATTACATATTTTTGCTTAAAAAAATGTGCAGAAGTTGTCTGTGTATAGATTAAAAATAGATAAAAATCTGAACTATATTGGTTTATGTTTAAACTTTGTATTAGATTTTTTATATGTATTTAAGCATATAAGTTTTTTATATATTTTAGTAAGTTTATTTTTTGTAATATTGACAGATAATAGAAAATATTAAATAAACAAATAATGAATTCGGAGAAAAAAAAATTTGCTTGGCAGATTAAAATGTGTTTTTCATAAAAAGTTATAAAAAACACAACAATTAAAATTATTCCAGTGATTTTCAATTAATATGAATGCAAAATATTGCAGAATTTTATGTGAGAGGAATAAAAAAAATTAGTTAAATAGTCTTACAATATGAGTGAATTATTAAGCAATAGCTATAGAAAAATAAAAACAAACAAAAGATTTTACTTAACTACCCATGCCTAGAAAGATAGCTATTCTATTGTTATGTTTTTTTTTTCTGATAGGAAACACATAAGAATCTTAAAAGTACAATTAATCAGAGGTATTAATTATAAATTACTTGGACTGGAAAATTATTGTACATATTGTAACTGACAAAATGTAAAACCTACACAAAAATCACCAAATGGCAATATTCATGTATTTTCCCCATCGAACTTACAAGAGAAGTGCATACAATTATTTATTTATGAATTTTATCTTAATTTTATTATTTAATTTTAGGAATTTTACACACAGATAAGATTGTATATTCTGGTATAATATATTCTTATATGATTCTGAAATGATATCAGTCTGCTGCAAAACTCATGACAACAAGTAATTATTATCATACTTTTATATCTTTTTGATGTGGCTTATCCTTGGTCATTGTTTGAATCCTTCAGTTTATTGTTTTTAGATAATGTTTGACTTCTGTTTTACTCCACAGTTCAATTTGTCCAATTATACTATTTACAACATTTTATCTTTGAAAAGAATTAATTAAATGACAGCCTAAATTAAATCAGATATTTATCTCCTTAATTAATCTGTTTACAAGCATTTTAAATACTTCAAAATAAGAGTCATAGATCCAATTCATAGATCACATGACCCTATCTCTTAAGCTTGTAAGTTATAAACAGTGAGGATTGCCAATTCCTCTACAAGCTTTATGATAAATGCTTAGCCAGAGCCAGCACTTAAAATATCTCTGTCAGAAATCCCTCCCCAAACCCCTGACCATGGTTTTGTGCTTTGACACTCCTCAGAGAGGTGTCAGGGTAGGTTCAGACACTAGATCTAAAAATACCAACCCAAAGCCAAGCACTTATCTAAAAGTTATCTATTGAGTGGAAAATCTGAAATTTTCAGACATCTACATGTCTTCAAACCCAGCTATCCAACTCAAATAACTATATGGGGTGGATATATCTTCTGCCATACCATATATTAGTAGTCATAGCAATATAAAATTGCATAAGACTTTTGGCAGAGACTATAAATAGTCAAAATAAGAGTCATAGATCCAATTCATAGATCACATGATACTATCTCTTAAGCTTGTAAGTTATAAACAGTGAGGATTGCCAATTCCTCTACAGGCTTTATGATAAATGCTTAGTCAGAGCCAGCACTTAAAGTATCTCTGTCAGGAACCCCTCTCCAAATGGTGACCATGGTTTCGTGCTTTGGCACTCCTCAGAGAGTCTGAACCTACCCTGACACCTCTCTGAGGAGTGCCAAAGCACGGAACCATGGTCAAGGGTTTGGTGAGAGGTTCTTGACAGAGATATTTCAAGTGCTGGCTCTGGTTAAGCATTTATCATAAAGCTTTTAGAGGAATTGGCAATCCTCACTGTTTATAACTTACAAGCTTAAGAGATAGGGTCATGTGATCTATGAATTGGATCTATGACTCTTATTTTGACTATTTATAGTCTCTGCCAAAAGTCTTATGCAATTTTATATTGCTATGACTACTAATATATGGTATGGATGAAGATCTATCAGCCCCATATAGCTATTTGAGTTGGATAGCTGGGTTTAAAGACATGTAGATGTCTGAAAATTTCAGATTTTTCACTCAATAGATAACTTTTAGATAAGTGCTTGGCTTTGGGTTGGTATTTTTAGATCTAGTGTTTGAACCTACCCTGACACCTCTCTGAGGAGTGCTAAAGCACAAAACCATGGTCAGGGGCTTGGGGAGGGGTTCCTGACAAAGATATTTTAAGCGCTGGCTCTGGCTAAGCATTTATCATAAAGCTTTTAGAGGAATTGGCAATCCTCACTGTTTATTTTAAATACCTTTTCTAAGAATTTCACTTCCACTTTGTAATTGTTAAAAAAAAGAAAGACACATTTTGTTTTAGCATACTTTAACAAAAATTTATCATTAATTATACCATATATATTTATCTGTGCATATAAATTATACATGTAATTAAAATTGTTTAAAACATTTATTTTTAAAATCCCTTCCATTTATTTTAAATAAGGATATATATATATATATATATATAAGTATCACTTCATATCAGTATAGTCTTCTGCACACCCCCCCACACACACACACAAAAACAAAAATGATTTTACTTGGTTAGTAAAATAACACACACAAAATTTAATATATATAATCTATAAAAATTTTCAGTCACAAAATTTTAATTTATTTACTTTTGATAGTTTCTGCCTAGTTTAATATGGGTCTTGGTTATTAGCATTTCTATAACTACTTGTCCTGTCTTATTGGTTATTTTTATGTTGCTACTCTAATCTAATTGTATCATATTAATATGCACATACATTTATTTACTTCTGTAATGTGAAGTATTTTAAGAAGGTATTAATAATTTCCTGCTTAATTAGTTTTTACCTTGCTGGATTAAACTATACTTATAATTTACTATCAACATGTGTAGTATTATGTGACAGCTTTCCCTCAGTTTCATAGATTTTATTATTGATGTGGAAATGAATTGGCAAAATTTTATTATTTGGATTTCCCACAATTTTCTAATCAATTTGCTAAAGCTAAAAAATGTATATCCTGCTTTTCTCAGTATTATGATAAAAGACATCATGAAAATAACAGTCACAGTGTACACTCTGTCATTCTTTGTATATCATAAACTTTCTTTTTACATATAAAAGTTCCCTATATCTTTCTAAGTCAGCCTGAAATTCTTTCTGATACTCCAGGTACAGAAAGTACTTATCCTGTATTTCTTCTATTATTTATTTCTTGTTATTTGTAATTATAATTTCTGCTCTTATCTCTCCTCTAATTTCATTAACCTTTTTGGTATGTTTACATCTTGCTCTACTTCTTTGATATTTTTACTTAGCTTTTTCTTCACTGTTTCCATTGCATTTGTCTGTGATATGTCCTACCCATTATCTCCTGCTTCATTTCTTCCATCTCATGCTTATTTTCTCTCATCTTTTCCATTAAGTTCTGTTTTCCTTTTAACATTTGCATCATTAATCTCATCATCAATTGCATCTATGTTGCCTTGTTTGCTTTTTAGCCACTTTGGGATTTTTGAAATAAATGGGACTATCTTTCTCCCCCTGTGTTAGATTGCTTTGCTCTTCCAATTCCACATTTATAACAAATATAACTATATACATACAACATTTTTTTTATTTTTCTAAAGTAACTCAAAATTGTATTTTTATAATAATTCTAACCTATTAACTATTTATTCTTTAATTATCTATTCCACTCTGCCACACTTTAGTTGATCACATGCTGGTATTACACAAGTCTTTTTGCCATCCATGTTATGACCTTGGGTGATATTGTCTACCTTTAAACTTTCTATAGTGTCCAAATAGTTATATATATATATATATATATATATACATTTAATGGTTGTAGTTATTTATATATATATATATATATTGTAATGGGCACACACACTGTTACATTGTTTATTTCAAAAATTAGACATTAAAAAGAAAAGTTGGCAAATAAAAACTTTTTTTTGTTTAAGAACTAAAAATTGAAAATTAAAAGTCACCTAAACTTTATATATATAAAATCACACAGATAAAAAAATTATTAAAAGAAAACTTTACAAAAAAAAATGTTTTAAACTAAATATTAAGAAAAAAATGTGAAAGATTTAAAGATAAAAAGAATGCACAATAAATTAATAAATGCTATTGTAAAATGGAAATGATTATTTTAATTAGTTAAAAGTAAGCTAGTTCTTGGGCATTTCAAAATCTATAAGTAAAGGTCAGACAGGAAAGAAAAAACAATAGAAACTAATAACCAATAAAAGAAATCCCACAGGAAATGGACCTCAATGAAAAGATCATCATCATCATGATATAATGTCCACTGAAACCAAAAGTTTACAATAAAAGGAAAAGTTTGGAAAAAAAAGATAAAAAAAGATAAAGATGTGAAAGCAGAGATGTGCTATATGTGTTAGTGCAGGGACAGTTGAAGGAGAAGGGATTGAAAAGATGCACTCTTCAATCCTTTCAGTTTTTCTTTAAAAAAAGAAAAAGAGGAATGACCAATCATTTTCCTATATTGTGGACCACAGGACATTGGGGGAATTAATGCTGATCTCAAATTGCAAGCAACTGTTGAGGATGAACTTTTTAAATCATAAGAACTTTATGAGCTCTAATGAACATTAATTGAAAACAATAAGAACTCTAAATTTTAAACTTTTCAATATTTAAATAGAAATAGAATTTCTTATCTGACTAAATTATTTCTTAATTATTTTTATTGAATGTATTTTTTTTTTTTGAAAAATAATTTCCATTAATTTATTTTTTCCATTCTTTTAAGTTTTTATTATGATTTTTTTTTGTTAAACAACTTTTAATAAATGTTAAATTTAAATCGGGCATGAATGGCTGCATAGATTCATAAAGTTATGTTAGTTTAAGAGAGGGTAAATCTTAGGTTATTTGTTTCATAGTTAAATTGGGCTAATCGATTGGATATATTGCTGTAATTAGTAAATGTAGTATGAGGTCTGCTATGTGCAGGAACACATGAAAATTCACACTTGGGCAAAATAAGTCCCATTTCATACTGACCATCGGAAGCAGATGTATTTCCTGCTCATTGGATCATCTGTTAGCCTATGGAATGGGATAGTAAGATGGCAAAAAGAACTGCAATCTTTTCCTATGGAGTTTTTTTTTATTGTTCTTCTCGCCAGACAGATGTAACATTCCTGTACTGGATGAGAGACAATTTCTTCTCTTAACCATGCTGGTCAGATGCGCATTCCTGACATTATGGTATTGTGCTGTTGTATTCATGCTGCATTGAATACATTGATATATTGGATAGATTGGCATCAGTTTGACTGTGAACTTTTGGCCTAAGGTTAAATCAGGGGTAGTATATTTTCTTTTCAAATGCAATCTATGTAGTCTATTCATACTCGATACTCTAATAAAATATTAAACTCATCTGTGCGAACTTATAAAAGTTAAAACATAAATTAAATTCTAAAATAAAAGTCAAAATGTAAGTTATATTTTAAAGTAAAAGTGGTACTAAAATGATTCTAAATCTTATATATGTTTAATAAACATATGTGTGTGTTATTACTGGCAGTGGCTTTTTTAATTTTTTTAATATTGAAAATATTTTTAAATAAGAATTTATATTTTATAAATCTCTGCTGCAACATGAGCTAGTGACTAGGGATGACAGTCATAATGAAATGTATATGTGTAAAATTTGGATCTTAACAGTGCATATCTGCCTACTCTATAAATTTTCCAGGTTCAAATAGCCTGGTGGCACCCTGTAGTGCAGATACGGTAAGACTTCTAATTACATCTGACCATTATAATATATATATATATTAGGGGAGGTTACATATATTTTTACTTTCATATTGTGAAAATATTTGAAAACCAGGCACTTTTCACAAACCTGGAGTTTAATTGTAAATATAGGGGATTTGAACTCTGACTTTCAAGCATCTTTCAACTATGCACACTATCTCATACAACTGATACACATGACCACACACATGTAGAAAAGATAAATAATCCCAATAAACATATTTCATGCTAAACCAGCACTTTTTTCTACATATGTGTGGTCATGTGTATCAGTTGTATGAAATAGGGTGGATAGTTGAAGGGTGCTTGAACTTTGAAGTCAAATCCCCTATATTTTCATAATGTAAATATGTAATCTCATTAAACAAAGTAATTTTTCACCTTGCCTCATGTTATATGTATTTTATTTTTTATTTGCATTATTAGCAATTATTTGTAAAACAAAACTTTTTTTAATAGATATATTTTTGCAATCAATAAAATTAATTTCTTAAATTTAAAATGGTCTGTTTAAAAAATCCCCTCCTCCTTCTTTATTTCAATCGTCAAACTAAAATAAAGATGAATTTATACTATTCAAAAAAATTTTCTCTCAACTTTATCCTGTCAAACTAAAAACAAAAATGAACTTATTCAGTAATATGTTTTTTTTTTATCATTAAAGTTTTCCAGTATTTTTAAATCAATATATAATTAAAATTAGACTTTTCATTTCTGGGATTCTTTTTATATATATATATATATATATATATATATATATATATATATATATATATATCAACCTCCACACACACACAAGGAGTTTGCTATTAACTAAAAGGAGACCATTTGATTCCTCTTGGAGGCCTTAAAGGAACTGAACAGGGCAAATTCCTAATGTTCACCACATACACACACACACTCATATATATATATATATTGAGCTGCCCACCTTCTTTATCTTATATACTTTCTTTGTATGTAAAAATTATAAAATTACATATTTAGGCAACTGTAGGCAGACCCATTAGCCAGCCATTACCCATTTTATAAAAAATCCATCTTAAAAACTGCATAAATATTTTCATCAATAAAGCTTAATTAATGTTTCAGCTATAAATTTTATTATTTTCACTTTAACATTTTTTAAATTTATTGCATCAGAAATAATTTCAATAGAAGCCATTTTATTGATGGATCCATACATTTCACTTATGTCTAAGGTCCATATTACATCATTAACATCAATAATAATGTCACAAATTTTACTAACAGAATCAAATGATGAACATATTATATATTTACCAAAACCAATAATTTCTTGCAGCATTTTCTCAATTAACCTTTCACCCAGTTCACATGAATTATTTCATCTTTTGGCCAATTCACCACCTGGTGAATTTTTTCATAAGTATTATACATTAAAATGTGTGTAAAACAGTATATTTTATTATAAAAAAATTGCCAGAAAAAAGCATGAAATTCAAAATTCCCGCCATTGTCTATTGACAAGGCTGTAAAATGTTTGGCATTTTACAACATTGAAGTTTTCAATGATGCAAAAATGTGTTTATCTGTGAATTTATTATGCTTTTAGATATTTTAAAAAATAATTTACACTATATTTATTATATATCAAGAAATATAAATTATTTAATAATTTATTTTAACTTGAAATACTTTATTTTCAAAAATATAACATTATATTAGCAGCTAACGTAAATATGGCCTGAACAAATTAGAAGACCAGTAAAAAAAAATTATAATTTTGCAATAAATATTCAAAAAATTTAAACATTTAAAGCATAATTTATTAGATATAAGAGAAATAAATAATTATACATTTCAAATGTTTAAAAATAATAAAAATTAAAAAATATGACATATGGAAAAAAAAGAAATATTTTGTTGATTTTATAAAGCTGAAAATAATTTTTCTAGAAATGTGACATATAACTTCTTTGTTTGATTACAATATAATTTTTTTTAATATTTACAAAAATAAAATGTGAACATTTAAAATTTATTTCAGTAATAAACACAAATATCTATCAAATAAAGTCAAATTTGTTATTTTCTGATAAGTAATAAATCTTTTATCATATATTTTACATCGATTTGTGAAACAAAGAAAATGTTAGAAAATGCTGAAAAGTAAGGGGTGTGTGACTGCATTTTGGAAAGATTTATCTACACATTTCATAATATAATGCCCCTGCCCCCCAAAAAATCAACCATTAAGCATAATGGTTCATTCTCTTTATGCAGTTTTATATTTGAAAAGATCTTGGGACATATTGCCACAGAAGAATAAATCTTATAGTAAGTACAATAGTCAATCACATTATTTTTTTCTTTTTTTTTAAATATTACTGATAAATTGAATGCACAAATTTTCTATATTTACTTTACTAACTTTTTGCATCTAATAACATGTTCACACATTTTACAGTACTCACATACTAGACCTGCTACACCTTTTTATATCTGTATCAATTTGCTGATGCCTTTTTGTTTTATCATGTGACCAAATAACATGATCACTGGAACTTGTATAAACATAAAATGATAAATTCATCAAAATGGACCATGTGTACATATTTTCGCAAGATTTACAAAGTTATTGATAGTCTGAATACATATGTGAAAAGGCAAAGTTGCTGTAATATATGACACTAATTGCATCAGACTAAGTCTGAAAATTTGCAGTTTTAATAATACTAAAAATATAAATTTGACACAAAAAAGTATTAAATATGACACAGCATTCTGCAGTTTCCAAATTCACAAGATTTAAAAAGTTATTAGCAGTCTGAATACATGATACTAATTTCACCAGATTAAATTTGAAAAAGTACATTTTAACCCAAAAAATATTAAATATTAAAAAAAATAATTAAATATTGACATGACATGATGCAATTTCCAAATTTTACTTTAAATATGGATATTTAAGCCTGTCATAAAATTACAAAACAAATACTAAAGCAACATTGGAAAAATATAAAAAATAATAATAATTCTAAAATATCACTACATCTATATCTAAAACATTAGCATGTCTTAATATTATATCTAAAATATTATACCTATATCTGGAATGAAATTACAAAACACTTAAAATGAACACATATTTACTATATAATATATAATAGGAATTGTCATAATGAAACAATCCTTTGTCTATTATACTTTTTAAGTGTATAAAATTTTGTTCCAAAATGGAGGCTTAAAGTAAATTTATTTATTTTTTCAAAATGAAAACTTACTTAACATGTGATTCACATGAAAATGATCATAGCCATCAGCTTGTAATTCAGCAGTTTTATAGGTTTTCCAACAGTCCCAATAAATTGTTTGATTCCTCTTCCACATTTTTTTGATGGCTTCTATCATAGTTATTCCATTCTCTTACAATTTTGTCTGCTAAACCAAGTTCTGTTTTCCTCCATTCTATGGATTTTAATTTGTGAGCCCAGCTATAAATAAATCAAATTGCTGTCAAAAATGGAATTCCAGAACCCTCCAACTATGTTCCTTTATGAAGGCCTATTTTATTATTATATCCTCAAACATCAAAATACCATTGCTTGTTTGAAGTGTGGATGTACTTAACTGTATTTTTCTCAGTAGCTAGTAAACTCCAAATGTTCATCATGTTGTACTGTTTAAAAAAAAGTAGTATAAATCAGAAAATGGAAAATCAGCATTGAAATGAAAAAATACTTTGAAAATAACTTTTCTGAACAAAATCTGGGCAATAAATGAAAATGTCAGATGAGATCACTTGATTTATTTGATGAATTGTTAAGTTAGACATTTATCACAAATGGGAAAAGACATAGCATATTTCCTACATTGCAGGTCTAATACATAAGTATAATTTTTACATATATTTTCATAAAAATATAAGTCAATTAAAGCTACATTATTTTAAAATATTCATAAGATAATATTAATTGATAGCTTATTTAAAAAATAATTTTCAAGAAAAAATGTGTACCTTAGTATAACTTTTCTTTATAGAATAATTCTTTTTATCTGCACTTCGTATTTTTTTTTTAAATTTTAATATTATATTAAGTAAATAAAAATATGATATGCACACATATATGCCGTGTGTGCGCTCGATGTTTTTCAATTTAGACTACAATCACTAACCAACGTTTCCGTACTGTTTTTTTTTAATGGGTGTGAAATTTTTCTGATATTTATATTATTGCCATTCGTGTTACATAAGATTTTAAACGATAATGTACCACATTAATTAATTAAAACATTAAAAAATAAAAAGTGGGGGGCGACGCGACTGAAAGTTAATCATTAAAAGTAATAATAAAATTAATTCGTCTAATTAATAATTCCATTAATCTATCGCTTTATTGATCTATTGAATCTATTATTTATAAATAAAGTTAATCATTTATTAGAACAGAATATTGATAATTATTCACCACATTAAAAAAATTTACAAATCCATACGAGTGCCAATTATGTTTCTTTAAAAATTTTCATTCATTATTAATTTTATTTTTAGCGAATAAAATAATCATTTAGAGTAGGCAATTATTGTTTTAACAAATGTTACCTATTTTTAGTGAATATATGTATACACATATAGGTAGATTTGAACTTATAATTTTTCAGTTTTCATTCATTCTCCACTCTATCTCAATCAACCGATACACATGATCACAAAATGTGAAAAAGATATATGACCCCCAAAATATATACTTCATGCGGAACCAGTACTCATCAGTTGGGCTAGATAATAATATTCCACAAAAACATGAACATATTTGTGGAAGATTATGATATAACCCCACTAATAAGTGCTAATATATATATATATCAAATTAATAAAACAAGTTATAAATTTCGTAACTTCTTTTAAGCTTGCATTTAAATGATCACTAGATGGAGCTTACCAATAGCTCTAAACAAGCTTTATTTTTATAAGTGCTGAAAGAGAAAGAATTCAAAATCTCTATCATTATCCCTACCTCAAGACCAATTAGTTTCAAGCTTATGGCTCACCTCAGTGGAGGACTGGGACTCTAGAAACTAGATCTAAAATACTAACTCAAAAGTCAGCACCTATAAAATTCATTTCTATCAATTTGAAAGTCTGAACTTTTCAGAGACATAAATGTCTTCAAATTCAGTCTTGCAAAACAGATAGCTATATGGGTTTGAATTCAACTCAGTTCACTATATAGTAATAGCCTCTGCAATATAGCATCACAAAAGCCATCAAAGGTATATTTATAATAATTAATAAAACAAGTTATAATTTTGTAATTTGCTTTTAAGCTTGCATTTAAATAATCACTAGATGGATCATACCAATAGCTCTAAACAAGCTTTATTTGTATAAGTGCAGAAAAAATAGAATTCAAAATCTCTATTGTTATCCCTACCTCCAGACCAATTGATTTCAAGCTTATGGCTTACCTCAGTGGAGGGGATAGAAACTAGATCTAAAATACTATCACAAAGGTCAGCATTTATAAATTTTCAGACTTTAAAATTGATAGAAATGTGTTTTATAAGTGCTAATTTTTGACCTAGTATTTTACATCTAGTTTCTAGAGTCCCAGCCTTCCATTCAGGTGAGCCATAAGCTCAAAACCAATTGGTCTGGAGGTAGGGATAATGATAGAGATTTTGAATTCTTGCTCTTTCGGCACTTATAAAGAAAAATATTGCTTAGAGCTATTGGTAAGCTCCATCTAGTGATATATATATATATATATTGGGAGTCATATCAATTTCACATTATGTGGTCATGTGTATTGCTTGTTTGAGATAGAGTCCTATGTTCAAGTTCCTCTACTTACATGTATAAGAAATTAATTTAGACTACATTCAATGTAAACAAAGTATACACAAACCAATATATT
The DNA here is from genome assembly GCA_028023455.1 of Epiperipatus broadwayi. Taxonomy (NCBI): domain Eukaryota; kingdom Metazoa; phylum Onychophora; class Udeonychophora; order Euonychophora; family Peripatidae; genus Epiperipatus; species Epiperipatus broadwayi. The sequence goes on along the minus strand of JAQFVV010006202.1, from coordinate 8,099,462 downwards.
TAAAACTTAATTGCATAGTGTTAATTTAAAAGTACACCTGGGTCTCATTTTACACAGATTTATTTAACGCAATTTGGAAGTTACGCGATTCATGTTTCTTCGGAAGGCGAACTCTGATAATACGCTATTACTTTAAATAATAAATTTCATGCACTTACATCATATTGAAAGTAATAGCACATTATTAGAATTTGACTTTCATTTTAGTAATTTCAATATTTTCAGCGCTTTATAATAGTAAGATTTTATGCAATAATGAAATTAAAATCATGATTTCCACATTTTATGTATACACACATTAAATTTTACAAGATTATAATGTAAATTTGTTCAAACATTGTGCGTGTTAATTTCTAACCAGTTGGCAAATTATTTTCTTATTAATGACACTAATCATGAATGTGCTCTTAAATTCAATGAGAGCTAAATGGTTGTATGTCTGGATATCACGAGCTTCATAAACAATTAATAAAATCATCATCTCAAAGATTAATTACTAATTACATTGTCACCAGAAAATCATTAACACAACATGAGAGTGAAGTTGGTGCTAGTTGTATTTCCTCTTGTGAAGAATCTGATTTTTTACCAATTTGCAAACGAACCTGTTTATCGGCAAATAGCAATAATAATAAATTACAGTACTGTACTGTAAATTATGCATAAAAATAAATTTTTTTGAATAAAATTAAATATTATAGTTGAAATAAGTTTGTCTTGTATCAATTTTTTTCAAATTTGAAATTTTTTATTAGTAATATTTTATTTCCTTATTTTTTTTGCCTGAATTTTAAAGTAATTTTATGTTGGGGCTTTGCTTTTATGAGATTTTTGAAAAATCATAGTCCATATCCCCCCTTTTTCAAGGTAAATTGGATCTATTTTTGTGCAATTTCTTTTGCGCATGTTTTCTGAGGAAGCTATCTATCACATAAAATGAAATCCAGGTGTATATTATAACTTAGTTTATATACAGTAATACATTATCATTTGCTGTATATATATATAGTCTTTTAATGTTGTAATGGGCATAGATGTCATTACATTGTTTTTTTTATTAGTAAACATGAAAAAAAAAAAACAAAAGTTCACCAAAAAAAACTTCTTTTTTAAGAATTAAAAATAAAAAAAAAATCATCTTAAACTCGCATATATATAAAATCGCACAGATAAATAATTATTAAAATAAAACTTTATTAAAGAAAAAGTATTTTAAAACTAAATTTTCAGAAAAGATTTAGAGATAAAAATATATGTTTAAGTTTGAAAACAGATTAATTAATCTTTTGTAAAATGGAAATGATTATTTTAATTAGTAAACTAGCCTTGGGCATCTAAAATGTATAAGCAATGGTCAGATAGGAAAACGATAGGAACAGAATGGCCAATGAAAGAAATCCATCGGGGAAATCAGACCTCAATGGAAGCATCATCATCAACGATGACATAACGTCCATTGGATCCTAAAGTTATGTATAAAAGAAAAATTTGGAAATAAAAAGTGATTTGGTTTAATTAATTAGTTATTACGAGAAGACAGATATGTGTTAGTGTGGAGTCGAAGGAGAAGGGATTGAAAAGACGCACTCTTCAATCCCTTCAGTTCTGCTAAGAAAGAAAGAGAAATGAACTATCATTTTCTACATTGAGGACCAGTTAAAGCAAAAACCTCCAGATGGATAAATAAATCTGCCTACAGAATATCAACCCCTTTAGAATGGCATGGGAATTCACATTCATGGCAAGCAACGGATAAAGTTGGATGTTTTAAAAATCGTAAGAACTTTATATTTACTTGAAAAAATAAGAACTCTAAATTTTAAAACCTTTTAGTAAATAATGCAATAGAATCCTATCTGGCCAAACTAAATTCTTTATTAATAGTGTTATTTGATGTATTTTTTTTTTTAAATTATTTTCATTTATATTTTTTGTTCTTTAAATTTTATTATGATTTCTGTTTTCCGATAAATTAAAATATATCAATGTTAAATTTAAGTCGGGCATGAATGGCTGTATAGATTTGTAAAGTTATATTAGAGGAGGGTAATCTTAGGTTATTCATGTCATTGTTGAATTGGGTCAGTGGATTGGATATATTGGTGTAGTTAGCAGATGTAATGTAAGATTCGCTACAGGCAGAATCACTTGTATATGCCGCACACTTCTTCTTACCTAGGGAATGCAATCGTAAGTCGGCAAAATGACCACAGTCTGTTTCTATGGAGTTTTTTTTTATTGTTCTTCTCATTAGATAGATGTAATATTCCTATCTGATGAGTGTCAATGTCTTATCTTAACCTATTTTGTGTTGCTGTATTTGTATTACATTGAATACATCGATATATCAGATGGATTGACGCCAGGTTGACTGCGAACTTGTAGCCTAAGGTTAAATGGGATAGGATGTTTTATCTTCAAATGCAAATCTATGTAGTCTATTCATACTCAAAACTAAATAAAAATGCATTAAATTTAAGTTGTTTATAGACGCTTGCATGGATTTGTTACCGGCTAATTATGTTTTTGGTTTTCATATTCGATCAAAATATATATAGACATTCGGTAAATACTGATACCTTACGGTGAGTATCTAAAATGTATTTATTCGGATGTCTTTTAAGATATTGGTGCCATTGTGGTATCTTATGATGAATACCAGTGGGTTTCTTGTATTCCCTATGCAATTGATGGTATCAATGATTTTGTATTTTGATTGTTTATGTTTATTTTGAAATGTTTTAACCGTGTAATCTATGTAACCGATCTATACTCAACATTTCTAAACAACTTTTATAAATCCCTCTGTGCGAACTTATAATAGCATAAAAATTAAAATGTAAATTTAAATTCTAAAATCAAGTTAAAACCCAAAGTAAAAGTTATTCTAAAATAATGTTAAATTGTATATATATGTGCGTAAATAAATGTTTGTATGTTAATTACTGGCAGTGGCTTATTTTATTCTTTTTTTAAGTTATTCTTAGATAAGAATTTATTACAAATATAAATCTCTGCTATTCCAATGAGCTAGTGACTTGGGCTAATGACCGGAATCAAAATATATAAAAAAAAAGTAATTTTTTTTTTACTTACGTATCTGCCTACTTTATAAATTTTTCTAGGTTCAAATGCCTAGATGGTGCTCTGTAGTGCAGTTTATGTTAAGTATAAATCCGGATCATTATAATGTAAAGATTTCTTTTTTAAAAGCATAAGTAGAAGAGCCTTTAAATAGTTACTACAGAGCATACCTCTTCCTCTAAAGACAAAATATATAGAAAAAAACATTATTCACAAATTTTTTATTCTAACTTGTTTTTATTAAACATTATAATCAGCAAAATTACATGGTATATTTAATTTTATTCCATTCATCTATTTTCCAATGTGTAATAAGGATTATTAATTTTTTTAGAGGCTTTTTCATATTCTTCAAGTACATCTTATAAATTCAAGTATTTAAATTTATATATAGTCAGAGAGATAAATTCTTAATTTACATTTATTATGATATTTAAAGATTAGCTATCTAGATTCAAAGCTGTAACATGAAGAACAAAATTAAAATCACTTCCATTCACTTCCAGGTTCTTATTTGGATTCCTTATATAAGCCATAATAATCTTTAAATCAACACAGATGTCCATCCACTTTATTCAAACTCATAAATTTTATATTAACCATTGTTATAGTATGTTTTAAGTAATAAATTTTCATTTTTATTCATTATATCACATCTCTAATAATAGAAAGCCATTGTATTAATTATCATATAGTTAGGCATTTATTTTTATGATTATATTTTATTTAATGCTGGTAATTTATCTCACATAAATGTTAGTTAATTGTTTGTTTACAAGTTTATTAAATTTAATAGTGATTAAAACTAGCGTATGAATTAGATTAAAAACTGATTTGAGTGAAGCTATATGGATATTTTCACATGTACAGGTAATATGAGCTTTTTGAGGCATACTTATAAGAAGCTAGGATTAATTATGGCCTCTCAGTGCTGATATTAGATGATATTGCATTTAAGTTAAAAGTATATTTCCTATTATATAAGCTAAAAACGGATTCAATTTTGAGTTAAAAATCGATCAGACTAAATAAATGCTATTATTAAATAAAATTATTTCAGTTTACAACGACAATTTTTATTGATCATTTGGCTGTTTTATATCATAACTGAAAGATATCTAGAATTATAGATTGAAAATCCATTAAAATACATGTTTCTTTAAACAGATATTAAAACAAATATCTGCAGGAGCTACATAGAAAAATTATCAAGTTCATCTGTGTGTTATTTATTATAATAGAATATATACCAACATTTTGGCTGGGCTACAATGACCATCAACTGAATAAAAACAGTTGTAAAGGCATTGTAATCTTTGACATTTAACAATATTGAAGATTCTATCTGTAGAATATGGGTAGAAATGACAAAAAAAAATAGATAGTTGTTTTTTTTTTTTCAAATTATTTCAAATAAAAAGAAATTTAGCTCATCATCAAATTTGTTGATAAACTCTGACCTTTAAAGGATCCCAAAGGCTTTTTTAATCTGACACAGTTGATGACTGCTATATCTTTTGGTGCTACAGAAATCAATACTATGACCTCTTTCTATAGCATGCAATGATAGTGCTGATTAATGACATTAACATGTTCATATTTTCTAAAATCAATGTGACAATTGCTCATATCTATATAAGAAGCATTATAGATACAACAAGAAATGTCATAAACTCCATAGGCTTCAAGAGAAATTGAGTCTTTAGGCTTGGATAGAATGCTATTAATTTTTGGATAAGTAATATATGCTGTTTTATATTGCAATGTTTTAGAGTACATCTAATATTGTCTGTAGTTCATTATACACTTGGGTCTCATTTTATGTGGTAGGTAGGTTCCTCAGAAAATGCACACAAAAGAAATCACACAAAAATAGACTTAACTTACCTTGAAAAATGGGGGATAGCTTACTGTAATTTTCAAAAATCGCATAAAAGCAAAGCAACAATGTAAAATTACTTTAAAATTTGCAAAAAAAAAAAATAAGGAAATAAAATATGACTAATAAAAAATTTCAAATTTGAAAAAAAATTGATACAAGACAAACTTTTTTTACTTATTTATTAACTGCAGTATTTAATTTTATTCAAAACAATATATTTTTATGCATAATTTACAGTATTTTTCATTTTTTTATACATATACAGTATTGATGATAAGTAAGTTCGTTTGTAAACTAGTAAGACATCAGATTCATTGTGATGTGATGTATTGTAGCTTCTCCTTAAACAAAGTCAAGAATCTCTCAGCAATTATGCCCAGAGAAACCTGTTAGCTACTTCTCAAGAGGAAATACAACTAGCGCCAACTTCATTTTTTAAATTGCTGTTATTGTGGACCCGCCCAAACTAAATGTTTTCAATTGCTGTTGATCCTTCTGATTTTGCTAAGTGATCTAAAATTAAAATGTTTGTTTCCAAAAAAAATCATTTTCTTGGGTGTTTTTTTCTTCTCCGTTAGAGTAAACTAAAAGTTTGAAATATAAATAAGAACTTAGACTTATGATAATAAAAAGACACTGACTCACCACTGTTGGACAAAATTTAATTAAAACCAACAATTAAGAATTAAATTCTTATATTTGTCTTTAATTTTTTAGTTTTCAGTTTCGTTTAAAAATCAAATTTCATTGTTTCACATCACATTAATTTCAGATTATGTTACGTAATTTTTAAATTGTTAATTATAATTAAAAATCAGATTTTAATTGTCAAATTTAATTGTGCCCACCACTATAACTCACCTTTTAAAAATAAACTTGTGCACACTAAATAATTAATTGATTACATACTCTTTTTAAAAAAAGCAAAAATAGAATGATTTAAAATGCAAAAACAACATGCATAATAAAGGCATCTACAATGTTTGAACAGATTTACATTATAATCTTGTAAAATTTAATGTGTGTATATAAAATGGGGAAATCCTGATTTAAAATGAATTATGAACTTCTTTATTGCACAAAATCTATTACAGTACTATTATAAAGCATTGAAAATATTGAAATTATTAGAGAGAAGTTGATAATGCGCTATTACTTTAAATATGATGTGTGAGTGTTCAAAATTTATAATATTTAAAGTAATAGTGCATTATCGGAGCTCAAATTCTGATCTAATAATTTTTATCGCATAAAAGAAAACTTCATACAAAGATATTAAGAAGAAACATTAACCACATAACTTCAAAATTGCATTAAATAAATTCACATAAAACAAGACCTGGGTGTATATAAAGAATATAAACAGTTGTCTTTTTTTTTGTTTCTTATTTTGATTGTTTGGGTCATGAATTTAAGTTTGGTGAATAATTTTATTATTATAGCCATTAGCTAATAAAACATTACTTACATGATTTATTTCTTCTTCAAGATATGATGTACTTGAAATGTTAATTGCTCTAATGAAAAGAGTTTCAATTATAGAAAAAAATTGAACTGAATGATAATGGGAAGAAAATTGTAGGTATCCGTCTGTGTGTATAGATTTTCTGAAAACCAATAAAGATCACCTCTATATTGTTTCTTGATGTCAAGTGCATCAAAAAAAAAGTTTTCCATCAGTCTTTGTTTTCTGTTGTAAATTTAATATGATGATTTATTTGTTTATAGGTGTAAAGAAATCAAATAATTTATTTTACCATATTGCCAGGCGATAATATCTGAACCAAACACAGATATTAAAGGTGCTGACTCTAAAACATGATTTTTTAAGTAGTCCATAAATAAATTAGAAAACACTCTTCAGATGCGTAAATCCATCAGAGAACTGAAAATTTGCCGATAATGTTGTTAATTGTAAAGAAATAAGAATTAGAAAAGCAAAGGTTTGGCTAAAGTAATAACATGATCTGGTAAATTGCGACATTGAAAAATGATATTCAAAGTTTCATCAACTGGAACATTATTGATAAACTATTGTTGAATTTAAGGTTTATTCATTAGCAATGGAGTATACCTTTAACTGCGAATTACTTTTGTTTGTGTAGTAAATAATAGATCAAATAATAATTAAAGTTTTAAAACAGCATAACAAAAATAATTACAAGAGGCCTTCAAATTTAAAAAAAAAATTATAATTTATTGAATATTTTTTTTTTTATAGATGAAATTTTAGTTCTACAGAAATGTTTTAATTTTGCATAAATACCTTCCCAGATGCCTTTTGGAGAAATTACGTTTATTGTTGAATCAGTTCTTGATAAAATGGATCTTCCAACAACTGATATAGCAAGAGCTGAAATTTACAATATATTTCCTAAATATAATATTTCATAGAAAGAAAGGCAGATTCTAAACAAAATAAAATTAGACATATCCATTACTATAAGACTGTTGTTTGCGTCATGATGTTTGCAATAATAAAATCCTAGGTTTACTTAATGATAACATTTACAAAAAATTCAAACCAAGGCCACAATACCTATTTTGAAAAGATAATTAAAGCTATAATCAACACCTATTGATAAAAACATAAAAAATAAAATTATTCTCAGTAAAAAATCTTGTGTTTGTCCAAAATTCTCCAGGCTTCTATAATACACAAAATAGATACTTCCTTTGTCCAATAGTAAGAGCAGTAGGATCTCCCATTCACGTTTTATCTAGATATTTATCTCATATAATATAACCTACAATTCCATATAGTAAATCATATACAAACAACTACACATTTTACTTTTCTAATGGAAAATTTAAAAATTGATGCAAATAGTATTCATGTCTGCTTCAATATTACTTTTTTATTTACAAATGTTCCAGTTGATAAGCTTTAAATATCCTATCTCAATGTTGCAATTACTAAACCATGTTATTGCATTAACTAAATATTGTCTTTCAAACTTATTTCATGCTCAACATACAATATTATAGAAAGATTTTTACTTTGATGGGACCCACCCAGTTCAGGAGGCTCTAGATAATTTAATTATGGAGGCTCTTATATATAAATGATACATTTATAGACTGGCAATATAATAAAGATAAATTTTATAATTTCTTTACACATATAAACAATATACAACATCAAATTTACAATGAGACAGAGACTATGGGAAACTTTATTTTCTTGATGTATTTGTCACCAAGAAACATATCAATCTTTTGTCTTTTTTGGTTTACAAAAAATATGCATGCATAGACAGATACTTACAATTTTCATTTCACCATCAACCAGCTCAAATCTTTTCTATAACCAAAATCTCTTCATCTAGTGGAAGCTTCAAGATAAATCATATCTGGAAAAAGAAATAAATCGTGTAAACAATGTTGTATTAATTAATACCTATAATAATAAAGCTATTCATTAAGTGTTAATTCAAGCCGTAAACAATAAAAAAAAAAGAAAAAAAAAACTATTAGAGTTTGCGTTCCTTATATAAAAGAACCTATAGACAATATTGAATAGATTCTGAAACATTGTGATGCAAAAGCAACACACACCACTTACCAACAAATTAGTAACAGTCTGTCCAAGCCTAATATCTCAATTTCACTTGAAGGCCAGAGAGTTTATGAAATTTCATATGACATCTATAAAGCTTCTTATGTAGTTATGAATCAGTCACCACATAAATGCTAGAAGTGACGGACATGTTAACTTTGTTTTTAATAACAAGTTAACATTTACAACTTTGAAATCATTATTTCTTTATTTTTTCTTGCCATTTCAAGGATATATTTTTAGGCTTTTATTAATTATTTGGGGTTTACTGATTTCCAAATATTTATTTCTTAAAAGGCAATACAATTATGTTGCAATATTTTGTGCATTTATTGTTTTGATTCAGTTGAAAGATTTTTTTGTGAATTATTGTTTTATTGTTTTTGCTCATTTTGGAGATATTATAAATATTAAAAAAACAAATATATTGTTATCATCGTATTCACTTTACTTAGATTTGATTAATTTCTCTGCTTCATTTTTTTAAAGTTCCAAAAGAAAAGTTTATTGTTTAAGTTGAACGCATCATATATATATTAATTGAAAATTATTATAATTTTACAATTGTTTTGGGCTATTTGACGATTTTATTTATTAATATATATTTGGGAGTATAGCCACTGTTTTGATTTAATTTTAAGCATTCTGCGTTACATGGCTACTTTTAAATTTCTATTTTTGTTGATTAATTAACAATAAGTATGGGATTTGTCTATCTTAAAATACAAACTACTTTAAGTTAGTCTGCCAAAATTATTGCTGTCTATGTTAAACGTGTAACAAGAATTGGATCAAGAACTTCTCTGAAAGCTATTTTATTAGTGAAATGTGTGACTTATAGAGATTATAAAAAATAATATATATATATATCTTTAGTATGCAATACTGTAGCAAAAATAAATATCGTGAATTTCATCCAAAATATAATCATTATTAAAATCATTAATCATTTTCAATATTCATTGGGATTTAAAATTTTTATTGAAGAACAATTAAAATTAAAAATGAAATGTACATTGAGTATTTATGTTTTCTTATGCAATTTACATCTTTTTTACCCATAATTACTAGCGCTATGTTGATTCAATCGACTATTTTATTCCATTAGTATAATTTGCTTTTATTGACATTAAAAAAAAAAAAAAAGAAATAATCTAGAAAGTGTTAAAATGAGATAATTTTTTGTTCTATTTCTGACAAAGAGATTATTGTATTTAATATTGCCGCAGGCAAAATGCTTGTACATTTTACCACTTCTTTCAGAATTTAATAATTAATTGAAAAATCGTGATTCATTTTGCTGAATGTTTATTAATATCAAAATGTACATATATATATATACAGTAGATTTCATCAATAAATATGTATTATTTCTGATTTTATGGCCTTATATAACATAAAAAATTGTTTAAAAATTATAAAGTTTATTATTACTCCGGCGACGATACTTAGATTACTAGCGTAAATAACGTCACAGCAGTAAAATGAGTTGCTGTTTTTTTATTTTTTATGTATGGATGGGTGTTAAGCAGCAAGAAATGGTGCACAAATGTTTGAGCATGAATGACTTTGAAAGATGTGCCAAAGTAATTTTTGGATGCATAGTAGAGTATTTTATTTTTTAACATATAATATTTATGAGGTTCATATTGAATAGATTGATGGGTAGTAAATATTGAATGAATTAGAATGGAAAAATGTAAGATAGTTTAAGATAAATGAGTTGTAGAATGCATATCCTCATTTTAATGACTCCCAAACAGGAAAGTATTATGACAGGAACAAAAATTTCACCCCTTCACGAAGGTTAAAACAAGTAAAATAAATAAACCTTAATAATAAAAAAATTGAAAAAAAGTTTAAATTAAGACTATGGATCAAAACAGGTATATACACATTATATAAATTTACTTTTTTATGTTAATGTAAAACAGAATGATCATTCAAAATTAAGACTGGAAATTTTTTTTAAGGAAAGAAAAGGAAGAAAAGTTTATGCATTTTTTATTTTAATTTTTTATTTTTAGAAAATACTATATGTAATTACATTAGCATTTTATTAAATAGTATTGGTAATTACATAAGAATTTTTTTTGTTATGTAGTATAGAACCCTTTTTCTGCCTCTTATGAGGCCTCTCGTCGACATCTGACATCACTCTAACTCTGCCAGTTCTTATGCTAAAATATTTGTTTGACAGGTATTGATTAGGTTTTTAAAAGTTCTGTAAGATGGTGCCCTCTTCCGAATTATTTTACAAGTAAAAAATCAAAAAAACTGCATTTAAACCTAAACAAAGAAAGAACATTGTCAGTCATTGGTTGTCAGCGAGCTCTCAGCTGAAAAAGACATTCTGATTGGCTGGAAAGAACAAAGAAACCGCCTGATCAAAGAAAATAAAGAAAAACACTGAGATTTTCATTTCGAATGCAATTTTAAGTATTAAAAAAATATAATTTGAGAAATTAAACTAGTTTTTTAAAAAATATACTAAAAAAACAAAATTATTTTCGAAAAATATTGAAGATTTTAGTAAAAATATTTAAGATTTAGCAAAAAGAAATCTTTACTTTTCCAGAACGTAACATTGAAAAAAAGCGTTTGCGTCCCCACTTTTTTGTTTAGACATTCGCTTTATATTTGCCAAAATTGAATATATTTTATAATAAATAAATAACAATTTATTTTTGAAAGAACTTTCATTCTCTTTCAATACCCTGAAAAATTAGTAATATACTTTTTATAAACGTATCTGAGTTGAATTTAATATTATAGGCGAATATGTTTTAACAATAGGCTTTGTCTTCAGTTTGTGAGTTGGCCAATTAAAAGATTTGATTTTTACCTCATACAACCAATAATATAATTAGCGGTTTAAGGAATAGGGAATGCTAATAAATAATAAAATGTTTTTCTTGAAAAGAAAGAGAAAAGCATATAAATATCCAAGAATGGATTAATTATATTTTTTTATTATTATTTTATCTAATCAAAGTAAATTAAATCTTGTACTGATTTCAGGTACAAGATTTGACTTTTGTTTTCATTAACTCAAGCTATGGATGTATTAGAAAAAATTTAATTATAGGCTATTCAACAATAATCTGAATATTAGTTTTTTTTTTGTTTTTTTTTTGATAGGAGTTGAAGTGAACATAAGGGGGGGATACTGGTCATCTGCATAATAAGTCTTTTTTTTTAAAAATGTCTTATAAAAAGAAAAGTTTGGTTTTGGATAGTTATCTTATATCATGTTTGCTTAATCTGGAGGTTACCTCATGTTGTTTTAAAAACAAACATTAAAAGTAAAACCTTAAAAGACCTGGAGTTTGGAAAAACTTAACTGGGGAAGTTGATTAGAAATGGAAAGAATTGAAATAAGTAGTCTATGCACTACAAAGTATATCATGGATGAAATGTGTAATCTTAAGTGCATCATAAAAAAAAACTATGGAGTCGAGGTCACCCAAGATCATGTTGTTTCTATTGCCATCTGTCTGCTGCAGGATCATCATTTACTAAATGATGTCCTCTGTAAATAAATGAAGAGACATTTATGTATGAATTGCCAGTGCCTGCAAGTTTAATGAGAATATAGCAAAGAACAAGATAGACTTTTATTGTTATATTTCTGAGAATGGCAGTAAATAATATGTTTGGTTTTTTTTAATTTTATTTCAATTGTAATTTTTTTAAGGTTTTTTTTTCAGTAAAAAATTTATGACAAATTATAAACTTTTGATTTATTTATTTTTCCTTTCTTATTAATGAATATGAAAAGGCAAATCCATATATGTTAATGTATACAATAATTCACAGATACAGATGTCTAAAATGCAAAAGACAAATAAATAAAGGGAAGGGATATGTAACTAATTAAATTTATAAAGATTAGACTTAACCCATAGCCAAGTATTGGCAAAAAGGGAACTCTATGTATTATGTTATTAGCATTTATTCTGTATTTTTATTATTTGTATTTGGTACAGAGAATTTTATAATATGTTACAGGTAAAAGGATCAAGTTTGTGATGTATTATTATTATTTCATTTGTCTGAAATAAATGCATTTGTTTTTAAAATTCCCTCAATAATGGTCAATCATTTTAGTAAATTATTTATTAAAATAATAAGTGAATATTGATAAAATTAGTAACATTCTGTGCCTATTTCTGTCTAAATTTAAATCCATTCCTCCTGACAGTTATTTTACATAGGCAATGCTGAGATAATATAGGAAATTGCTATTCCAGTAATCTATTTGTACTTTCTTTATATGCCCTCGTTCACTGCATAATTGGTTTACTCATTGCATAAGAATTGGCCTACAAGGCTGATGATCAATGTCAGTGCTTATAAATATGCATTGACAGAGTTGAAACATGAACTTAGGTTTCCTATAATATTAAGTAAATGTAAAATGGCAATCAAATACAACTAAATAACATTAGTTCAGTCATCTTTATTATATAAAATTGAGAAATAAAGGGGTGGTATTGTTTTATTATCGAACTGTGAAATAATTCATTCGTTTACATAAATAGACTGATATTGTCAATTCCATATGAGGTTTGAATAATTTAACCGATTTCTGCTGCTAAATATCCTGCGAGGAAGCAGTGACTGTTGCAGTACACATATATAGTTTTGTTTTTATATGATTAAACTATTTTATTAAAATTTTAAATTTAATAAGTGAAGAGTATTTTCAAAATAAATTCAAAGAAATGTACTCAGACAGGAAGTTGATTTAAGTAACTTGTTTTAAAAACAGTGTATTATAAATAGTATAATATTTGATGAAGATATATAATGTAAGGGACTTTCAGAATTATAAAAAATATTAGATATTTGAAAGATCAATTGTAGAAGTAACTAATGTATATTATTATTAACAATGCAGTATTGCGCTCTTAATTATTGTACATTAAACATTTTCCATATTGTTTAGTATAAACACTTTTAAACTTGATTTTTGTAATAAATATTTGCTCAATTGAGGGATCGACTCTTTATTTTTTCTGTAATCTGTACTAAGGGGATTTTTAAAAAAAATATCTTTAGGCTGGCTTAGTTTTTGGTAATCCTACAAAGTTAAAGCTTTTAATGTGAATGAGTACAGTTAATGCCATTAAAGTAATTAAAAGAAAACTGTAAGCCAATAAAATATATCAATATATATATATATATATATATATATATATTGGCTATAAAGCTTTTATATAGCTTATATATATATATATATAAGCTTTGAAAAATATATTGCTCATTAATCATATTCAAGATTTTTTAAAATTAATGTCAATACTTTAAGAAAGTAGTATTTTATTAAATCATTCTTTATATATTTTTAAAAATAAATGAGAGTTTTAATCATTTTATTTCTAATGAATCTATTATAATTATATCAGTTCAATGAAAACTAAATAAATACATGAATTATTTAATGTAAGTAAGAATAGCAAATAAAATAATAGGTAAAATAAAGATAGATAAGAATAAGAAAGAAAATAGTCAAATTATTTATATTCATCAAATAATATGTAGAATACAGTTAATTTAACTTTTTAGAGAAAATAAAGAAGGCTTTATTATTTTAGTAAGTTGTGAAGATTAACTCGGGATTTGTTTTATCTATTTCTTAATTACTTACAAAGATAAATAATAATAAATACAGTAAATAAATAAATTTATAAATATCAATATTTTGAAATAATGCTAAAAAAACACATTGGAGTAAATATTAATAAATTAATTACTCTGACTCATATATAAGCATTATGTTTCTAATTTGTTACTTGACAAGTAGTCTTTCATCAACTAAAATAACATTTGTTGAAGTAACAAATGGTAATTTATTTACTAAATTTAATTTTATAAAAAATAATATACAAAAAGTATATAAATATGTTTTAAGGTTTTACCACTATATAATGTTCTAAAATCTTTAGATTTTTATAATGTGATAGACAAAGAGAACTTTATTGAATTTTTCTTAATATGATAAAAAAATCATTAATACAAATGGTCAAAAATTAGGACTGTTTGTTAGATAATACAGACCTCGAAGTGTTTAAAAGACATTAATATGATTTCAGTTACATTAAACAATTAAAAAATTTATATGTAGAAATCTTATTTAATGAACCATTGATGCTATGTGTAGAATGTGCAGGAAAGAGGAAGAAACAATAGAACATTTCCTCTTCACATGTCCTACTTTACTAACTTATCTACAACTTATGTCAACAATTCTTCCTTCTCAAATACCAACAATTAATTTTATCATTGAAAATATTAAAAGAGGACTATTCCCACAGATTAGAATTATTACATATCTCTTTTTCACTCTTTTGTATATGAGATGCCATTTTGCCTTTAGTCCTATATCACTAAGGCTGAAATCCATATTCTTGAACAAATTATCAAAAATGAAATTGAAACCAATCACTTGCACCTTCAGACATTTTACAGCTATGTGGAGTCTGGATTCATTACCCATTCCACTGTGAATAGGAAAATTTAAGGTGATAAACTAACAATTGTTTATGTTTAAAACTGTAAAATTTTATTTATTTGCAAAAACTTGTTTACAAACAAACTGTACAATATTTGTATTCTGTAGAATCTTGTAAAATAGCTGATTAATCAATGTAATAATTATTGTATGTAAAACATGATTATTGTATGTAACATATTAACTATTTAATCAAATAAAGTATCTTTAAAAGTAGTAGTAGTAGTAGTAGTAGTAGTAGTAATAGTAGTAGTAGTAGTAGTAGTAGTAGTAGTAGTAGTAGTAGCAGTAGCAGTAGCAGTAGCAGCAATAGTAGCAGAAGTAGTAGAGAGCAATAGAAAGTCTAGGAAGAGGGATAGAGATACCGGTAATAGGTGCCATTAAGACCAGTGATAAATGGTAGAGGTTCATATTTTGATAAGACACCTAAGTGGTTAGCAAATAATATTTTTAAAAAATACAATAATAAAAAGCAGTTCATATATTAAGAATAATAAGGAATTAATTAAAGAAATTAAAGAATAAATAAGTAAATATGATAAGTAAAAGTTGATAATCATTAAGATAGATGTAGTGTCAATATATATGGATGTAGAGAAAGTAATAGAAATGGCAATTAGTAAATATAAAGAGGATAAAGAAATAGTGATACCAATAATAAAATTGCAACAAATTATTGAAATATGATGTAAAGACATAACATCTGAATTTAATGAAGAATATTTTAAGTAGGAAAAAGGGTTATTGATATGAGGGCATTGGGTGGCATAATAAGTAATATATATATATATTATTCAACGTCTGTATGTTTAAAGCAATATACGTAATTATATAACTGAATATTTATAAATACAGTAACTAAATAATTAAAATTTTTATCCATGTAGGAGTGCTTTCGATTAACCCAGTAATCTTCATCAATTAAAGCAGTGAAAGGCTAACTTTTCCACAATTCCATAATCTTAATGGTTGCTGCTTTCCTATTAATTAAGTCATGTTTATATTTGTATATTAACATAGCTTCCTTTTTTTTTATTGTTATTTTTTTCAATTTGCAATATTTTTACATTATTAACATTGAAGTCAAAACCATAAATACATGATTTATTATGGTCATAAAAACATATGCTGAAACATTATTATCTACTATGCAATTTTGTTCATATTTCTGAACTTGTTTTAATAATAGCAAGTGTTCTTTAGTTTTTTTTCCAATGTGCATCTATATTCACCTAAATAACCATTTCCGCACCTACATATACATTTATAAATGACATAATTTTTATTTATAAATGATGTTTTATATTCGGAGTTATTTATTAATTTATTTAATATAGGAGGTGTGTAAAATGCAATATCACATATACCTTTATAAATTTTCCTTATAAAATTTACTTGATCATTTGAAATATATGTGATTGATATCCATATTATTATTAAAATTTTTATTCTTATATTTTGTATTAAAATCTCTAATAACATTATATATATGATTATAATTGTAGCCAACATTTAACAATTCATTCAAATATATTTTAATATTTTTGCCTTTATCCAATGAATATTTTCAAAGGCTGTTATTTCTAAGTAAGAAGGATTTCAAACTTGGCATTTAGTGTGACATTGGCACTTTTGATTTATATGGAATACAACCTATTTTTACTATTGGTTTAATGGTCATACAGTTATCCAGCATGCATTGATTTCTAGTTATTTTAAGATCAAGAAACTGAACGCACATTAAATCTTCATCTGCTTTTATACATCTTAGACCTTTAAACCATTTAATTCTTTAAAAAACTCATTAATTGTATTTGGTTTACTACATACAAAAACATCATCAACATATCGATAATATACAATAATTTTGATAATATTCCTTTTTCAAAATATTTTCATCATATGTAGAAATTATAAAATTATATATATGAGCAACAGTAGGTAAACCCATGGGCTATCCATTGCACATTTTATTAAAATCCTTCTCAAAAACTGCATACATATTTTTATCAATAAAATGTAATGTTTCAGTTATAAATTTTATTATTTTCATGTTAACATTTTTTAAGCTTAATGCATTGGAAATAATTTCAATGGATGCCAATTGATCAATTGATCCATACATTTCTCTAACATCTAGAGTACATATAACATCATTAACATCGATCTTAACATTACAGATTTTTTTAACAAAATCAAATGAAGAACATATTGTATATTTACTAAAACCAAGAATTGTTTGTAACATTTTCTCAATTAAACAAGATGTTCATAATACCCCCTGCCCCAAAAATCAACCATTAAATGCAATGGTTGGTTTTCTTTATGCAGTTTTATATTTGAAAAAATCCTAGGACAAAGTGCAGCAGAAGGGTAAATTTTATAATAAGTACTATTATCAATTGCTTTATTTTTGGCTTTTTTTAAATGTTATTAATAAATTAAATATGTTATTTATCTATATTTACTTTATCAACTTTCATAAAGTTAAGATTTTTATTTGAGTAATTACTTTGTTTTCATAATCATATTTTAATAATAAACACATTCTAAGTCCCTTTATTTTTTTTATATAAATTAAATTATTCTCAGATGTAATTTTTTTAAATTTAGATATTTGTATGTTCCAATCGTAATCTGTTTTATAATTAAACCTTTTTTTTTTTTACTTTTTGTACAAAATCCTTACAAACTTTTAAATCAGATTTAATTATGCTTAAGAAATTTTTAACCAAAGATTTCAATTCTAGATCACTGTCTTTCCACTGACCACCAACATATTTTGCACCAAGATTTAATATATGTTTTTGTTGAAAATCAAGATCCATGTTCGACAAATTAATGTAATTATTATCTTGAATTTAACTTTTAAGGCTCTTATATTACAAAAAAGTTGATTTTTTTTATCAAATTATATATATGGTAAAAATGGAAAAAGTAATGAAGGATGATTAGAATGGACTAATAATGTTAAAATAATATGTGTATGATAATTTGTTAATTTATAATCAAAGTGAAAAGCAAATAGATAGGTATTTTAAAAAAGTTAATAAATTAGATGAGAATATAAAATTTACTGTAGAGAGGGGAAAACATAAGTTGTCATATTTAGATATATTATTAACAAAATCATATGAGAAAGAAAAATGTAGAATAGAAACATGGGTATATAAGAAAATGAATGGGGATAGTAGTATAATAAATTGGAATTCTAATGTGGATAATAAATATAAAATAAATAGTATTTGTTCAAGAGTATTTAGAGCTATTAATTATTGTTCAGATAAAGAAGAGTATAAGAAAAAGATAAAATTAATAGTTGAAGTTTAAGGAGAATGACTGTCCAGAGAAAATAATAAAGAAAAGTATGAAAATATAAAAAAAAAAGATATAAAGGGGAAAATAAAGAAAAAGGGAACTGAAAATGTAAGAAAGATAGCATAAAAAGAATGAATATATAAATATTAAAACATATAATAATAATATAGTCAAGAGCATTAATAAAATTATTTTAAAAAACAATAAAAAATATAATAATGGAATTAGATATAAGATAATAAATAAAAAAAGAGAAATGTCATGTATATATTAGATAATAAATATATTAAAGAAATAGAAAAAACATACAAATAGTTTATATGAAATATAATGTAGATCATGTAGAAATAATAAGATACGAACTAAATATGTAGGAGAAATGAAAAATTCAATTTATACAAGATTAATTCAGCATAGGTATGATAAAAAGTCACCAATTTATATGCATGCTATAGAAACAGGACATATATTTGAGATAGTATAAGAATGATTGGATATCTTAGTAAGAGAAGAGATAAAAAAAATAAAAGAAGCTATATTAATTAAGATGATAAGACAAATTTTTAATAGAGATGGGGGTAAATATATTATTTTTATAGGCATATTAATAATAATAGAGAAAATGCATATATACAAAGTTTTGTAAAATAAAAAGTTTAAAAATAGAATAAAAAGTTAAAGAAATTGATAATAGAGGGAGTTATATTTAAGGAGTATATGAAAAAGAGGTTAAGGATTTTGAAAAATGTGTCAGTTATAAATTTAAAAAGAAAGAGGAAGGTTATGCAAATGGTGAGTAAAATGAATAAGTGAATTTTACAAGGAAATAAAGATAGGAATTGGAATAAAAATTATTAATAAAAGAATAAGTATAAATAAATAATAGAAAAGAAGAAAAGGAATTAAGATGAAAAATATATCAGAGAGTAATGTAGCATGATAGATAGGAAGATAAGGTAAAAAACAAAAAGTAAATAGAAAGTAGAAATAGTAAAGGAATAATGAAAAAATAATAATTAGAAAAAAAGTGGGAAGTAAAGTTATAGGGTTAAAAATAAAATATGATCATGAATAACATAGTAAACTATGTATTTTTATATGTATATAGAATAATAGTTATATGATTATATGTTTAAATATTGTAGCTCTGATGAAGACTGCAGGACAGTTGAAACTGTTAGAAAATTAAAGGAATTATATAAAAAAAATTGCATTAGAGTGTATATGTGGAGATTTATAAAAAGTAATATATAAGAATAATAATTCTAATAAACATTTATTTATATTTGAAATGAAATATTTATAAGAATAAAATAATAATCAGACAATAATAATACATTCTTTACAATAGCTATATAAATATCATAATATATATACATACATTAAAAATCTTTTCCAACACCTGATTTGGTAACCTTTTCAAATGTTAATCTATTTAACTTTATCAAACTATTTCAAACATAAAACCATCTAGTGTTCACTAATGGAATTAAAACAAACAATAACACTATAAATCATTAAAATAAACCAAAAACCTCATATATAAATCCAATAATTACAAAATAATTGACTATATCATAGCAATACAATAAATACATAACATGTATTTTTTTACAATTATATATATATATATATATAATTTTCCTATTATTTTTAATTAACTAATTGTTAACCAAATTCATACAAGTCTTGTAAATATTCATACAATTATTAAAATTATTTTAATATAGTATGTTTCATATATTTTTTTTCTTTTGATTCTTGATGTAATTTAAATGCTTAATACTTTTGTAGCATCTATTATATGCCCATATTTCAAGTAATGAATGTATAATACAGATTTATCATTGCTTCTATTAATTTGCATTATTATGTTTTATGGCTCTTACCTCTAATTGTTTGCCAGTATGCCCAAAGTAAGTTATTTTACAATTTCACATGTAATTTTATATACAATTCCTTATTAGTACCACAAATAACAAAAATATATTGAGAAAAAATATAAATATTGGCTGATCAATTAGTAAAAATCTTGATCAATTAAGAGATGACATGCAGCACAAGAAAGGAAATGTACACAAAATTACATGTAAAATGTTTTACTTTGAGAATACTGGCAAATAATTAGAGATATGAAACATACTATGTTAAAAATAATTTTAATAATTGTATAAATATTTACAAGACTTCTATAAATTTTGTTAATGATTGGTTAATTAAAAATGAATGTAAAATTATATAAAAATGACATATATGTTATTGTTAAAAATGTATGTGATTTATTTATTGTATTGTTATGATATAGTGAATTTTTTGTAATTACTGAATTTATATATAAGGGTCTTGATTTATTTTAGTGATTTATATTGTTATTGTTTGTTTTAATTCCATTATTGAACACTAGATGGTTTTATGACTGAAATAATTTGTTAATGTTAAATAGATTAACATTTGAAAAGGGCACCAAACCAGATGGTGAAAAAAGGTTTTAATATACAAAAAATATTGTATTTATATAGTTGTAAAGAATTTATTATTATTTTATGGAAAAACATCATAAAGATTTTTATTCTTTTCCAATTTTGATTATAAGAATAAAGTGATACAAAAAATATTTTACACAATAAAAAGTATGAAAAAATTAGGCTTAGATTTTACAAATACAGTTCATTATCTTAATATTAAAACATCTTTGCCATCTTCATAATAAATAATAAATAAGGTAAAACAATGTGTATTAAGTCTATAGAAAATATAAAGACAAGCCATCTCCTATCTTCATGTCTATTTTTTTTATTATAGGTGTTACATTATAGGTAAATGTCTTCATTATAGTAGTTAATATAAATAAGAAAAAATATATATACAAAAGGTATTATATAAAAAAATACTTTTGATGAGGAATTCACTAAAAACAAAAAATATATTTCTAATCACAATTTGGATTTTTATACAGAACTTGAAAAAAATGAGACATCCATAAATTAATTAACTCATCATAATGTTTTGTAAAGAAAAAATACATCAAAAATATTTGTAGGAAATAAGTCCAGCATCTTATGATTTGTAATAAGTTTTTATTCATACACCAAAACATGTCAACATTCTTAGGTTACAGTGTGTATATTTATACAAAATAAAAATAGTAATTTGAGTTCTATAAATTTTAGTGCATGGAAAAAAAGATAGAGCCAAAGCTAAAGCTCTTTTTCAGATCATTTCTTAGTTAATCAAATTAAAAAATAAAACTTCATTTATTCACTTAAGTGAGACTGTTTATGTAATAAGAAATATTAATATTCAAATAATACTTGATCTCAAAAAAATCATGATAATTTTTTCATTATTTTTATCAATTTATTCATCTTATTAACTTTACCTGCTGCAAGAACCTGGCCATTCTCTCTCACTATGCATTTATTTCATAAACAATTTTTACTTTTCAAATGACAGAGAATATTAACTACTTGGGTTCTCCATATCCATGTTAACAGGTCAATACATTTTCCACTGCCAAATATGTTGGGGATTAATATCAATGATTGTTCACTCTTCTACAAAGTAATAAAAGTGGATAGAAACCATTCCTTAACTTTAATGAGAATGGTATAATAAAAGGTATTAGTATGTAAATTGGAGAAAAGAGATCCAGGTGTTTGATACATCTTGTTCATCTGAAGAGCAAAGGTTGCTCAGGAAAGGCATACATAATGAGACTGGTCACATGATCTGCATTAGAGGATTGTTTATGTATAGTGAAGCTGAGATAAAGCATGCACAGATAAAAAAAATTAATCATAAGATCATATATATATTAAATATAATAAAATTATAAATAAGCATATTTACATATTTTAAATATTTTATAAATTTATAATTTATATTGTTACGCAAATTTTTAAAATGAAGTAATATGAATTGTATAAAAGATCATTTTTTATTTCAAACAAGTAATTGATTTATAATTTGCTTTGTATAAAAGTATCTGAGATTCTTAGTTCAATGTATAATGATATTTTTTGTTTAACTGATACAGACGTGAATATAACTTTGAAGGATAATAATATCCACGTAATACAATAAGGGATATTATAATTATGATATATTTAAAATTCTGACTTGCGAAAATTAAAATATAATTTGTACATTGTTGTTAAGATACATTTTTTTAATATAATTAAAATTCAAATAGTCAACAAGATTAATTAATACAAGATTTTACAATAACGTCTCTGTGAATAAAAAGTTTTCAAAACGTAGATGTAAATATTACTTGAAAACACTGACAGTTAATTGAAATCACATTTAATAATATTTACAAATGTGTGAAACTGACATATTATATTATAGAAATCTAATTGAAATTTTTTTTTTGTTATACTGTTTAAAAATAAAAATAAAATTAAATATGTATCCAACTATTTTTTTATACAGAGATCTGCAAACACTTTTCATATATAAATATACAATGTGTGCATATATAGTATATATTTTAGTGTGAAGAATCTGTCATATAGAAGTTGACTATCAATTTTCATCTTATTAAAAAATTGTAGAAAATATAAAGAAGACACAATAAAATAAGTAGTTGTCAAGCGTTAGTTGTCAGAGGTCAGCACAGCCGCATTACAAGCAATTGTCCTGGGTTAGTGGGTTCGCTTCCCGGCTGATGCTATGACACATGAAAGAAAATAAATAGTTAAAAATGTAATAATAAAAAGTTTCAAAATTATCATATGTCAAATTTTTCATAAATGTTTTTTAACTTTATTTAGCTTTATTAATACTAATAACTAGGTTAGGATATTCAATCTATAACTAAAAAATCATGTTAGCCTGAACGACAACTTTATTTTATTTATTTATTTTTCAAAAAAATGATAATAATTGATACTATCTGTATTTTTTTATTGTTTGTCGGATTTTCATTAAATTAAATTTATCCAAATCTATGTAAATGTTGCTAGAGAGGCTATTTTTTTTTTAGATAGAGGGATGCTGATTTCTTTTTTATTTGTAGCACCTTTGTTTTTGGCTATAATCCATGTTTCCTTAATCTTTATCTTTCTATCATTTCTTTCAGTGCACACAATTTCTGCCTTGGAGATATCAAATGCATGGCCTGACTGCACTTATGCTCTAAAAATATTGAAGAGTACCCATTGCTTATTTTTGCAATTTTATATAAGTAATTGTGTTGTACCAGTCTTGTGGGCAGGTTCACCTTTGTTTTCCCTTCATATGCATTTGAGTAATTAATATTTTTGCACTTTATTTTATAGATTAGGTGGTATGCAGGCTTTCTAATTAGCTTATCTTTAGAATTGTTCAACAGCTTGTTTAATGAAAGAGGTGATCAGAAATATATTTTATAATTATCTGCACATGTTTCTTAATTTCTGTGCATCCTTGAAACATAAGGGAGGCCAAAATCTGTATTAAAAGGAAAGGAAAAGAAAGATTTTCTCATTTCCAATGGAACTGTGGACACACAAAATTCAACAGACAACTCAGAAAGGAAAAGAAAGATTTTCTAATTTCCAATGGAACTGTGGACACACAAAATTCAACAGACAACTCACTTAATTATTATTATGGCCTATTAAATGAAAAATTTCAAACAAGCTAGCTTATATTTCACCAATTCTTTTTAAATGGATCCAAACTATTGCATGTTTTGTTATTTATTGCTTATTTATAGAAAGTCATATTTGCTATTATTTTTTATGAAAGAAAATATATTTAATTAGTACAGATGCTCATTCTATGGATAATTCACCTAGGAAGGACATCATACTCTCAACAGACTGCCCATTATGGAAAGGAGTTTTACTAAAGAACTAAGGTGTTTTTTATATATATATATATATATATATATATAATACCTTGATATATATATATATATATATATATATATATGTCAAGGTATTTTTATTATTATATTATTCTTTAATGAGTTTATAATAGAGTGTGTAGGTATTCCTACAACCTGAAAGGTAAAATTCATATATATTTAAGTATTGATTTATGGTAAATTTTATGCCTTTTATTCTTACATTTTTAAAATTATGTTTATGGGTGTTTTACTTACCTATGGGTAAACAGTCAATGTATGTTTATCAGAAGTTCAATATTTTCATAATTATTATGATATAATAATTTATGGTTAAATTTAATATAACTGATTATTTTATAGTTATTAAACAGGCAAAACTCTCCTTAGAGTAGTGGCATCCTGTGCCAACCATCTAATCAATGGATGCCAGAAGGCTTTTGCATAAAATCCCCATCTAGTAACTGCTCATCCAATATATCCACAAGCATTCTGGCATCCATTGATTACTTGGGTTGGCATAGGGTGGCACTACTGTTTGGAGAGTTTTGCCTGTTTAATAACAGTTATGTGATAGCATAAAAGATTGGTGATCATGTGATTATTTAATAGTCATATATTTAGTAATATTTATTTTGCTATTATGTTCACTTTATCTTTATCAATTTTTATTCTGTTCATTTCATAATTCCTTATTTAATGCAGAATTTTTATTGTGCTATTTTAAATATTTTACAATCGTTTGACTGACAGTAAACTTTTTGTATTAAGACATTGTTTAATAAATGTAATTTTAGCATAAATATTAAGCTATCAAGTTTATAAGTGTTAATTTTGTTATCTTGCCATTATTTAGTCTAAGATTTATGCCTCCAAGCATTAGACTTTATTAGATGTTGCTTTTCTTATTATGCTGTGGTGGATGAAATGTGCTCTTCCCACTGTTCACATTTGTATTCCTTGAGAGGATAGTGTTTATATTCTAAAGTTACTTTCATATGTTACTTAGGTCATTAGGTCCCATGAGAGGATTGTTTGTGGTGTATATTCTATTTTTCTTATGTGTTGAGATCTTGTCCATACAAGTATTTTGTCTAAGATATAGGTATTGAAATAAACCATGCTGTTTTATTCATGTAGTTTTGCTGTGAGGAGCCTGTCTTTATTAATTTATTCCTTCTGATGTTATTAAATATTTTCCACCATAGAATCTGAAGTTATTTGTGATTTTAAGAATGATATGGCAATGATAGGATAGATGTTGATGTATTTAGTTCTTCAAGATGCACTTTGTATTGTTCTTCTGTGCCTTTCCAGTAGTTCACTAACTAACTGACAATGTATTAGTAATTTTAAATGCTTATTTTTTGGTACATAGCATAATAGAAAATGCACATACACAATGTTGTTTTTCGTTACCATCTGGAAGTAATTCACTGATCGATTAGTAAGTTAATTTAAGGTTAAATATTTTATTATTAGGTGGACATAAACTAAAAGTATCAGAAGTGTGTGTACATGATGTCTGATGAATGTTCCATACATTTTATTATTTATTTAAAAAACAATACTAGATAAGAATTATATTATTTGTCTGGATATGACAATCACCAGTATCATACAAGTTTGCTAGTTCAAACTCACTCATAGTGGAGTTCAGATTAAAGTTATTTCAATCTGTAATGTGTTAATATTGCTAAGAAAGGTATTATGAGTTGTTACCTGACAAAAAATATATATTTCATAGATTGTATTGCTTAGTTTATAATTTAAGCTATTTTCATTAAATGTTTGTTTAATGTGACGATTTAGTTAATATGGATTAACAATAAATTAGCTAAATATTAAAACTATTTATCTCAACTAAATGTATTCTTAATTACTCATTCAAATGTTTTATAACTCCAATAGATAGTTTATTAGTGAGGTAATTTTGTATTATCCATTGCGATGTCCTACGAAAAATTTAACAACACCTATGTTTGGCAAATAACTTTTGCTTTAATATTGTAAATACATTTTATTTGTAGTTAGGCAGTTAATAAATATATTTGTTATTATTTAAATCTAGTTTTGTTCTCTATATGTGATTTCTTGTGTCCTGAATTCTTAATTATAACAGAAATCTTGGTGAATCAGATAATCAATTCTTATGCAGATCCAAAATCTCAAAGAATGAAAAATTCCATAAATGATTAAATTCCAAAGATGGGAATGCAATTATAAGAAATGAATATTTATTTAATCTTGCTTAAGATTACTTAATCCATTTTTCAGACTGCAAATTATTTTATTTATATTATTAATAAAAAAGTACAATAATTAAACTTAATTATTTTGATTGTGTTGTTGATGAAGTAGTAGAAAGATATAAAAGGTAGTCTTTCTTTCTATTATTTCAAGTGACAGTCTGGGTAAAAGAATGTGATTTTCTAAATTTTATATATTTTTATTTTATGCAATTGTTAAGCAAATTAAATACTTCTTTATATTATTATTATTATTATTATTATTATTATTATTATTATTATTATTATTATTATTATTATTATTATTATTATTATTATTATTATTATTATTATTATTATTATTATTATTATTATTATTATTATTATTATTATTATTATTATTATTATTATTATTATTATTATTATTATTATTATTATTAAATAATAATAATAATGTTAATAATATATTAGGGTACATTAGCTTATAAGAGAAGTGTATGTTTCCTATAGTTTACCATGATGCCAGTCATTTATTTCAACACAATACAACAGTATAATTTCCAAAGTAAACAAGAAGAACTCTGAGATCATTATTTATTATTTTATTAATTATTAATCCATTCATTTGTATCATAATTATGGTGGTAAGAAAAGAATCATTACTGTTTATCATACCATGAGAAAGGTACATTACATTAAGAGTAGAGTAGATCAGATCATATCAATAAATAATTATGTGGTGATAAATATTTGTTATATAAGGTACTAAAGAAAAGATATAAAGACTCTATTAGATGTTACTTTAACTGTAAAATAATTATTGCTCAGAGAATGGATTTTGATGAAGGGAAATGTATGTTTTTAAAAAAGTATTGCAAAGCAATGAGTGATTTTTTTGCTCTTCCTAGTTTATTTATTTACTTTACAATTGTGCATTTTATTATTGCTTTGAAATTTTCTTTTATTTTAATGCATGTCTCTGTAGTAAAGAGTGAAAGATAATTAACCAACCACTGAGCTTACCTGAATGTATTATTAGTCTCATTATAATATTAGAAGATCTTTAATTCTTTCTTCCTAATTATCTGGTTAGAGTATATATAATCAATAAAGCAAGTCATGCATAGCATGACATTACTTTTATTAGCTTGTATTTACAAATGTGTAATATAGCGAGCATACCAATAGCTCAAACAAGCTCTTAATTGATAAGTGCAGTAAGAGAAAATATTTAATATCTCTATATGGAACATTCCCATTACCAGACCAATTGGAGTTAAAGACATTTTCTTGTCTGAAAATTTCAGAGTTTCTACTTAAATGTTATGTATTAAATAAGTGCTGGGTTTTGAGTTGATATTTTAGATCTAGTTTCTGAATATACCACCTTCTCACTGAAGTGAGCCAAAAGCTCAAAACCAATTGGTCTGGGGATGGGAATGTTTCAGATAGTGATTTTTCTCTTACTGCACTTATCAATTAAAAGCTTGTTTGAGCTATTGATACACTTCCTATATATATATGAAAAACAAAAATGCAAGTTAAAAAACTTGCTAATGCTTGTATTTATGTCCACAGATGGCGTTCTACCAAAAACACCGATCAAGCGTATGTTTTGTTTACATAAACGTCAGAGTAGTATTCACTATCTCTAACTATAATTCCACTTTCTGATCATGATTTCAAGCTATTTGCTATCATCAGTGAAAGACAGGAATAAAGAAACTAGATCTAAACACAAACTCTGAGCGTTTATGAAACAATTTCTATTCAGCTTGCAAGCGTGAATTTTTTAGACACGTAATGTCATCTGTAGACATAAATACAAGCGTTAGCAAGTTTTTTAACTTGCATTTTTGTTTTTCATAAATGTACCTTTGAGGCTTTTCTTGCAATGATATAGATTGCAGAGGCTTCTACTATGTGGTGATGCTGAACGAGATCAGAGCCATATAGCTATCTGGTTTGCTATGCTGAGTTTGAAGACATTACGTGTCTAAAAAATTCACGCTTGCAAGCTGAATAGAAATTGTTTCATAAATGCTCAGAGTTTGTGTTTAGATCTAGTTTCTTTATTCCTGTCTTTCACTGATGATAGCAAATAGCTTGAAATCATGATCTGAAAGTGGAATTATAGTTAGAGATAGTGAATACTACTCTGACGTTTATGTAAACAAAATATATGCTTGATCGGTGTTTTTGGTAGAACGCCATCTGTGGATATATATATATATATTCTCAAGGATAAAAAATGAATCTGTGACATTACTTCTGGGAGCTTCTGGATAATACAAATATAATAGCTAAATAACTGAAGTTTTAGTACAATAACAAATACTTTCCTCAGAGCTTTTTTCTCAAATCATAAAAATATATGTGGTGAGATTTTAAACATTATTTTTTTCTTTGTTATTTTATTCTCATTCTCAAATTCTATTGGTTGAGAAGTTTTTAAAAATATTTTATCATCCAATAGCTTCAATACTTCAAAAATTAATACTGTTCTGCCATGTATAAAGGGAGTAACTGATAAAATTGGTAATGCTTTAAAGAAAAATAATATCCACACAATTTACACTACATTTAAAAAATAATAAAGTATTTACACATTTCTAAAGATAAAATTCATTCGAAATGTCATGGTGTATATGAAATTTCATGTGCAATTTGTTTGGCAATTGTGGGATAAATATAAGACATGACAGTTGGAAAAAAATCTAATTCATAAATCATTTATTCATATATCCATGATATCAGTTTTAATAACATACATATTCTGGAAAAACTTGAACAATATGACCAAGCAACTGCTAAGTAAAGCTAAAGAGATTTTTAAAAGGCATAAGAGCATAAAAAGAAAGTTAGCAATTTTTAAAAAAAGCTATTAGATGATAAAATATTTTTTTATAAATTCTCAATTAATAGAATTTGAAAATGAGGAGAAAATAACAGAGGAAAAAATAATGATCTTAAATGTCACCACACACATTTTTATGATTTGAGAAAGAAGAAGCTCTAAGGAAAGTACTTGTTATGGTAGTGAAACATTATATTTTTATTATACAGAAGCTTCCAGAAATAATATTATATTATATAAAATCATAAGTCTCTAAACATTATAACAAATCATGAACTATAACCCAATATAAAATCTAGACAACCTCTCTTATATAAGTAACTAATAAATTTTTTGAGATTGTTTTATCGACTACTATAAGGTATGTATTTTTATATTGGACTATTTCCATCATCTAATATGTGTGTTGAATGTCTTTAGAAAAGTTTAATTTTTAGTTAAATATTCCAAATGCATTCAACTGTTAGTAATATCACAGCAAACAGGTTAGTATATGCACCAACTGTTAGTAATATCACAGCAAACAGGTTAGTATACGCACTATTACTAACAGTTAGTGCATATAATAACCTGTTTGCTGTGATAGTATTAACATTTGTTTGCTGTGATATTACGAACAGTTGGTGCATATACTAACCTGTTTGCTGTGATATTACTAACAGTTGAATGCATTTGGAATATTTAACTAAAAATTAAATATAGCTAGAACACCATCATCACAAACCTTCAGAAAAACACTATAAGGTATATTTGTAAATTTATTATATAAATATTCATTATCATATTGTTATTGCATTGGATATCTTCATTTATTATAAGATAAGAATATTGAAAAATGTATGTATTATGTATTTAGTTGGTTATAAATAAGACATACAAATAGAAAGATCTGAATATCATTTATTTTTAAGTGCATCCAATCTTGAGCTCACTTAAGAAGAGAAAATTCTCATGACATCAAAAAGATAGTAGTAGATATTGATATGGAACATTTAATCTTTATGTTGAACTAAAATTTGTTACAATCTGGAGGAGAATGTCACAAATCTGAAAGATGTTTATAGTTGGAATTAATTATAATACCCATTTGTTAAGCATAATTATACATTTTAATGACTTTAATATTATTATAAATAAGATATGACTATCTGTTATGTAAAGATAAGATTAATAATCTTCATGAAACAAGTTTACACACACAATTATATATAAATATATAAAGAGAAACAATGTATAACACTAGCTGAAATCTCTATAAAATATTTTAAACATCCTACAATTATATTAATTTCAGGCACATTCCCCCTTTAAATAAAGAAAAGTTTGAAATTTGCAGCTCATGTATATATATATATATATATATATATATTTTCAGCTCATATATATATATATATATATATATATATATATGTTAAAACGAAGATCTGCACAGGTTAAATATATAAAATACATATTTTGCGGGTTCATCCATGTTAAAAACTTTTAATATTAATATACTGACATTTCAACTTGGTCACACAAGCCATCCACAGAGTTATAAAAGGTAGAAAGATGGTTGTAGAGGCGCTACAATCACTGATTTGAATAAAATGTTAAAATTCCACCAATAGCAAAAAATGATAAATTTGGGAATGTTTTTTAAAAAAAATCTTTCCAAATAGGAGGAAGTTTGCATGTATCATCTCGCTTATTGATACAATCTGGCCCTTTAAGTATCTCAATGGCTTCTCTAATTTTGCATTGGTAGAGATTATCACATCTGGATATGAACCTGGTACCAGAAAAATCAATTTTATGACCTGAATCTATAGTATGGAGTGAGAGTGCTGATGATGATGAGTGTTGTTTAACTGCATTAGCATGCTCATCTCTCCTAACACTGATGCAACGATTACTCATACCTATGTAAGAAGCTTTACAATTTTTACATGAGATTTGATAGACACCATGAGATTCAAGAGGGATTGAATCCTTAGGCTTGGTTATTATATTGCTGATCTTTTGATGAGCAGAAAATGCTGTATCTATATTATAGCATTTTAATATATGTCCGATACTGTCTGTAGTTCCTTTTACATATGGAACACAAATCCTAATAGCTGATTTATCATCTTTTTGTTTCCTATTTTGTCTATTTTGGGCTTGAAATGTGGCTTTTTTTATAAATTTGTAATTATAACTATTTGCTAATAAAACACTATTAATATGATTTATTTCTTCTTTCAGATGTGTCTCATCTGAAAGGTTAATTGCTCTATTTAAAAGAGTTTTGGCTACATACTATAGATTCAGGTCATAAAATTGATTTTTCTAGTACCAGGGTCATATCCAGATGTGATAATCTCTACCAATGCAAAATTAGAGAAGCCATTGACATACTTAAAAGGCCAGATTGTATCAATAAGCAAGATGATACATGCAAACTTCCTCCTATTTGGAAAGATTTTTTTAAAAAAACATTCCTAAATTTAACATTTTTTGCTATTGGTGGAATTTTAACATTTTATTCAAATCAGTGATTGTAGCACCTTTACAACTGTCTTTCTACCTTTTATAACTCTGTGGATGGCTTGTGTGACCAAGTCGAAATGTCAGTATATTAATATTAATTTTTTTAACACGGATGAACCTGCAAAATATGTATTTTATACATTTAACCCTCTACGGGGAGGAAATTTTTAAACAGCTTCGTATATTTGAAAGAACATGGATTAAGAAATGTAAGTTACTTTGTAATTTATCTTTTTTATTAGTGTGCAAAAATCACAATGTTGTACCCACTTGCTGTAAAATTGTGTTTCACAAAAAGAATTATAATGTTAGTAAAATTCTAAGGAAAACTAGCAATATTATTTTAAACTCTTTTATTAAAGAAACTTGGAAAAATTTAGGCAAAATTGATAAAGTATTGCTACATTTACGTTTATTCCTTAGTAATAAAATACATCCTTTACTGTGGACTTGTTTTGATCGTATTGCAAGTTTTAGATCGTTTAAAGATTCGGAATTTGTAACAGCAAAGCAAAAGAAAAAATTGCAAATGCTAATTAGAAAACAATCCCCAAACATTAAGTATCCAAATCAAAAAACCGTTTATAATTTATCTAGGAAAGCCCTCTCTACAGATGAAATTTCGGTTTTAAAAAAAGGTTTCAATTTTACTGTAACACCTTCCTGGATACCTTTTGTGAAAATAGTTTGTAATGTTGAATCAGCTCTCGATAAAATTGATTCTACATCGGCTGATTTGGCTAGAGCTGAGATTTGTAATATTTTTAAAAAAGCTAAGCTTCCTAAAAATAATATTTCAAAGAAAGAAAGACAAGCATTAAATAATATAAAATTGGACAAATCAATTGTTGTACTTCCAGCTGATAAAGGTAATGCCACAGTTGTAATGGATCGTGATATTTACCATGATAAAATTTTAGATCTGCTTAATGATAAAACTTATAAACTATCAAAAAGAGATCATACTACGTATTTGGAAAAAACAACAAAAGCTATTATTAATAAATCACCTATTGAAACAGAGATAAAAAATAAAATAATCCCTCGTAAAAAATCTTGTGTCTGTCTAAAATTTTATGGACTTCCAAAAATTCACAAACCAGATACCCCCCTTCGTCCAATAGTATGTGCAATAGGTTCTCCAACTCATATTTTAGCCAGATACTTATCGGGTTTCATTAAACCTACAATCCCATCTATTAAATCATATATTAAAAACTCTCTTCATTTTATTTCTGTTTTAAAAAGTTTAAAAATTAATGCTAATGACATTCTGGTCAGTTTTGATGTCGTGTCTTTGTTTACAAACATTCCAATTGATGAAGCTTTAAATATAATCTCACAACGTTGCAATTTACCAGACCATATTATTGATTTAATTAAACATTGTCTCTTAAATACATATTTTGTATACAATGGACAGCATTACAGACAAGTTTTTGGTATTCCTATGGGCTCACCTATCTCAGGAGTAATAGCTGATTTATTCATGGAATATATAGAAACTCGTGCTTTAGAATCATCATCTTTAAAACCTCTCATTTGGCTCAGATACATAGATGACACTTTTGTCATATGGCAACATGGAAAAAATAAATTAGATGATTTTTTTCTTACATTTAAATAATATGCATCCTCATATTAAATTTACAATGGAGACAGAGTCTGATGGAAAACTCCCTTTTTTTGATGTTCTAGTCACCAGAACACCAAATAGTTTTTATCTTTTTCTATTTACAGAAAGGATACACACACAGACAGATATTTGCATTTCCATTCTCATCATCACCCAACTCAGATAGTTTTCTGTGACTTTCAGGACATTCCAGACATTTACCCGGTAGCCTTAGTACCATTTTTAAAAAAACAAATAAATCCCTCCAGCTTATCAAACCTTCGGCCCATTTCCATGATCCCACTTCCTATAAAAGTTATTGAATCAATAGTGAAAGACAGAATCCAAGAACAACTCTACTTGCACATCTCCAAATACCAATTTGCGAGGAAAGGAGCCTCCACAATAGATGCAGTACAGCGATTCATGCTCATAACAGAACATGTCAGGTTACGCAGAAAGACAAAACCACTCGTCATACAACTAGACTTCGCATCTGCATTCGACTCTGTTGTCCCATCAATACTAATTCAAACATTGAAAGAATACCAAGTGCCTGAGGTTTTCACAAATATCATAGAAAATCTTCTATTCAACCACTCCTGTTTCACCTCTCTAGATGGACGAATATCTGAGGGCATCAGACCTCATCTGTCGATCCCACAAGGATCACCATTGGCCACTCTCTGTTTTATCTCCTACATTAACCCCCTCCTAACAGAAATCGAACGCAGCATGCCCGGCATATACATCCCTGCATTAAAGCATCAGGTACATCACATTTCTTATGTTGATGATATATCGATCTTCCTGCCAGAACAAAAGTTTTTTCTACCTCTCATGGAAATTATCAACAGACACGTCAAAAAATTAAACCTGAAAATCAACTATGACAAATCCTCAATGTGGAAGATCACAACAGGATCAGTAATACCTTCTTTCTTCACATCCCAAACTCAAAAATTTCTGGGGTTTCCCATATCAAAGTCAAAGTTAGCCATGACTAAAGAAATAACAAACTCAATATTAGAAAAAACTCGCAAAATTGTAACTTCACTCTCCAGAGTCACCTTATCACTGCCTGGGAAAACATCCCTATTGAACATGTTAATTTTTCCCAGGTTAAACTATTTTCTTCCAGTAATTAGGCCTACTAAGATGTTTGAAACTGCAATGAACTCATTATGCTCCAGGCTTCTATGGAAAGGCAAAGTAGTTGCCATAAGTACATTCAAAATGCATATGCCAAAGGACATGAATGGGTTAGGCCTGCATTCTGTATCCACACTTTTCCTTCAGAAAGCGATGTGCGTGATAAGATCCACATATCACAGATATCTGGAACAAGAATCATTTATTCCAGTAAATCCAACGGATACCCCACCACCATTTTGTAGCAAGTGGCTGACAGAGCTATGGAAACACATCACTAATATGATAACATTAACCAAACCTATTTTAGAGGGAAAGAAAACATATTGGCAGATGTATAAATTAAGATACCCAAACCTCACTGCCTCTCAACAATCGTTAGGGCTAAATAACAAGTCACTGATACGTAAATCAAAGAACTGGTACATCGAGTCCAAATACATAGATTTTCTGATAAAATTAAATCTAGACTCCCTTCCTACAAATCACTTCTTGGTCACAAGAAGAGGATTCTCCAAGCTCAATACGCTATGTCAGCTGTGCTCAACTGCAGACGAAACTGTCACTCATCTTTTGTATTTCTGTCCTTATTTAAGCTCACTTAGATCCTACATATGCCAACAAGTGTCCTTTGATCACAGACACTCCCTCTGTATCGAAAATGCTATCAAGACAGGAGTTTTTTCCACCATCAGAATGTCCATATTCCTTACATTTGCACTCTGGCTCACCAGGTGTGAGCACATCTTCCGGTGCTCAGACAATAATGTTAAAGGCACCTATATCAAAATTTTAACAAACTTACGTGACAGAGATCGACTTCTGGCACCCAATAGATTACACACTGAATCCTGGGCTGGTATCAACCTGTCCTATGAAAATGAAATACCCCTCAGCTTCACCTGTATAAAGAGATAATAATGTCTAGCATCAGTATTTAAGTCAAAACTCAAGTTTATATAGACTCTTTTATTCATGTATTTTTTTTAGCTAATAAAACTTTTTTTAAAAAAAAAAAAAAAAACTCAGATAGTTTCTGTAGCCAAAACTCTTTTAAATAAAGCAATTAACCTTTCAGATGAGACACATCTGAAAGAAGAAATAAATCATATTAATAGTGTTTTATTAGCAAATAGTTCAATTACAAATTTATAAAAAAAGCCTTATTTCAAGCCCAAAATAGACAAAATAGGAAACAAAAAGATGATAAATCAGCTATTAGGATTTGGGTTCCATATGTAAAAGGAACTACAGACAGTATCGGACGTATATTAAAATGCTATAATATAGATACAGCATTTTCTGCTCACCAAAAGATCAGCAATATAATAACCAAGCCAAAGGATTCAATCCCTCTTGAATCTCATGGTGTCTATCAAATCTCATGTAAAAATTGTAAAGCTTCTTACATAGGTATGAGTAATCGTCGCATCAGTGTTAGGAGAGATGAGCATGCTAATGCAGTTAAACAACACTAATCATCATCATCACTCTCACTCCATACTATAGATTCAGGTCATAAAATTGATTTTTCTAGTACCAGGATCATATCCAGATGTGATAATCTCTACCAATGCAAAATTAGAGAAGCCATTGAGATACTTAAAAGGCCAGATTGTATCAATAAGCGAGATGATACATGCAAACTTCCTCCTATTTGGAAAGATTTTTTTAAAAAACATTCCTAAATTTAACATTTTTTGCTATTGGTGGAATTTTAACATTTTATTCAAATCAGTGATTGTAGCGCCTCTACAACCATCTTTCTACCTTTTATAACTCTGTGGATGGCTTGTGTGACCAAGTCAAAATGTCAGTATATTAATATTAAAAGTTTTTAACACAGATGAACCCGCAAAATATGCATTTTATATATATTATAAACAAAACAAGTTATAAATTTCATAACTTGCTCTTAGCTTGCATTTTGTGATCACTAGATGAAGCTTTACCAATAGCTCCTTACAAGCTTTGTTTACATAAATGCTGAGAGAGATATAATTCAATATCTCTTTCGCTGTCTCCAACTTTTACACCATGGTTTCGAGCTAGTTGGCCCACATCAGTAAAGGTAGAAAGACTAGAAACTATATATTTTAACCAGTTGGGTTACCTAGAACATACTAATATAATGTGTGCATATATATATAAAGTTGAAAGGAAAAGTAGAAATAAACACAGAATAAATTTTTGTAGATATTTTTTTTATATTTCCTAAAATAAAATAATAATAAGTAAAGGATTAAATAACTGTGGGTTTAAAGTAAAACTTTGTTATGGATTAAACTTTAAAATGGTCTGAGAAATAATATTTGTAATTCTGATTTTGAAATTTAAAAAAAAAGCATAATTTATTTTTTAAAATCTTTTAATTAATAGTTGTATAAAATATATTTTTTAATTAATGCTTCTTTGCCTTTCTACTACCTAGTTAAAAATCTTTGTAGATGAAAAATTCTAAAGGATTATCACACTTTGGTCAAATCCCAAAGATTAAAGTAAAAACATGAATATCACACTTTGATAGAAATTTCCAGCTTGTTTTCAAATGGATTACACAGATTGAAAACAGCCACTGTGTTTTTGTCACCTGACCTAACCAAAGTTATAAAAGACTGATAAAAAAATATCAGTTACTTTGGATTGTAGTTTTTTAAGAGTTGAACAGAACAGCTTCGCTTCAAAAAATTTTTGAATATGTGGCAGCAATTAGCTGACTAAAATAGGTAGATCCGTGAACTGATGTGGCTAAAGGCAGGACAATAGATCCAGGATTGCTACTATTTATCTTCGCAGGAGTTTTGATTTACTTGAAGCTGGGTCACTTTTAAATCAATAGCCTAAAAAAAGAGAACAAAATAGCTAGCAGTGCTATAGAGTTCCTATGAAGATCTAAGGGAGTATAGTCCAGTAGCTGCCCTATAGTTTACTGCAGACTTTTGATTTGTGAGGCCAGGGTCACTTCAAATGGATCAACTAGCTGCTTAAATATGCTCTAGAAGATAGCTTGACAATTTTTTGGACTATAAAAGCTTATGGTATACCAACCAATTACTTGAATACTTTTCCCTGATGATGACAACAAGCCCAGAATTATATTTTTTCTGATGGGCTAGAAACCAAGCTTACCAAGGGAAAGCATGAAGAAATTGATGTACTTATGCTACAGTTTATCTATACATGCAGGAAAACACAAATAAACACATTGCATGTATCTACAGTGAGTTATTTTATTTTACTACTTCTTAAAACAACTTTTAAAATTATAAATTAATAACTTAGAGTTAAAACAAACAAGTAAATAATTTGCTTGAGTCAAATGTCTAAAAAAAAGACGATTTGATATATATTTTTGAAAAAATTGTTTTAGTAATTCCTTTAAAAAAAAGACATTAAAAGAATATATACTTTCAATATTGAATTAATTAGAAAAAAGATAACATTATTGTAACAAGTTGAAATAGATAGAAGCCAGTGTGTGTATAGATGCGCACACTCGTATCTGTAAAATTTTAATATTTTTTTGATTAAATGTCAATTCATTTGTTTAAATGTTAATTGTATATTATAAATCATGCATTTGTGCACACATATATGTAAAGCAATGTAACAATTTGAATTTTGAATAGTAATTACATAAATTAATGTAATAATTTGAATTTTGTATTGTAATTTTGTAAGTCACAAATATGATAATTTTGTTTATATTGTGTATTATTCAAAATCAGAAATGTTATCCAATAAGACCTTAAATATCATTTATTTTTTTGTTATTAATAAACTTGTATTTAATTGTTAAAAATTGTTTCCATCATCTGGGGCATCCAGAGATGATCAATTATCATCCTGGTTGGCACAAAAGAGAATATTCTTTAAAGCCCATGCACTATATTTTATTTTATTTTAATCTTATTAAAAATTTAAATTTATAGTTGTCCAGTACATTAATGGTACTTAAGTGGCCAGTACATTGATGATGATCATCATGTTTTAAATATCCCAGCATTATTGTTTTGATTTTTGATTATTGCGTATTGTAATGGATGGGCACTAAGCTGGTGCATCCAAGTTATGTTTAAATAATTGACCAAGCTGGCAAAGGCTCATTAGTTAATATGGTCGACAGAAGAACCATGTCTGATCCAGTCACAAGGTTGACTGTTGATTTTATTCTGATTTATGATACTGATTTGTTTATTCCTATCAATGATGATGATGGTTGGTTCTCCCAAGTATTTACTTGTATTTATTTTTTAACTTGATAATGCTGGTTGATATATGGTTAATTATGCTTTTAGTAGCTGGATGATCTCTCAATGATCTCTCAGAGATTTTATGATCTCATGCTTCTCTTAAATATATCTTACTTATATATACTTCTGTAAATTATTGATATTTCATTTTAAATTGCATTTACTGGGGTATGATGATGTTTTTCCACCACCCCAGATTTCATTCCACTTATCATACCACCCCATCCTATTACATATATATATATATATATATATATATGTATATAAGATATATATATATATATATATATATATTACTTAGTAAAGCATATCTATATTATCTATTTATGTATGCTTAAATTTTGATACTTATATATACAGAGCAGGAGAAAACCTGTATTTAGTCAACGTATGCTATATAGTTTAAGCATTATGTTTACTGAAATTTTTAAAAGAAAATTCAACACTTTTGACTTTGAATTCATTCAAATAATTAAACTGTAACAGACTATTAGTAAAATTAATTATTACATTTTATATAATTAAATTTAAATATAAACACATAGAGCATTAAAATATAAGCAATAAATTGTTTTAAATTTCAGTATATATTATATCAAAAATTGTTATAAGAGAATGATTTGCAAATACTGATAATTTTAGCTAAGTTTTGTATTTATAATTTTTCAATAGTTAATTGGTTAATATATATTGTAACAATGTTAAGGATGCCAAAAGATCCTTTGTAACAAAATGAGATCTGGTCTATTAAAGTAATTATGAAATGTCAGAATTCAAACATTATTAAAAAATTATGAATCCAAAATATTCAGTATATTATTATATTCAGCTTAACTTAATGAAGAGGATCAACTGGATCAAGTATATTATTTAATCAAGAAATGATTCACATATAAATATTTAGCTTAATAAACGAAAAATGCATTGTAGATTTTTATATCAAAAGAAAAGCATTATTTAACCTGAGTAGTGGTTATTAAACCAAAGATCAGACTGAGTTATCTATCATATTATGGATCATTGGATGAAATGAAACATATTTCTATCATTAGATTTCTCAAGATATCCCACTATGAATAATTATAAGCAAATTATTAATAACAAGTATTATAACTCAGGTATATGGAAATCACGTGAGGTGAGTACACTAGTAATTCAATAAAATATAACTCAAGTATACTGGACAGTAGAATTTATCCACTTTCATTTCTTGGTTTGATGTTAAGCGCATGTTTAAACAAATACTAAGTGAATATGGTCTAGCAGGGCGCCACTAGATTATCTGAATCTAGACACAGTTATATCTAATAACCTTTCGCATGTACCGGGTTTGAATCACCTTTTAGTACTTTATTTCTAATAAAAATGGGAGATTTTGCTTTTTGAGCCATATCACTATACGCACTAATATTTAGGTAAAAGTAAAACATCTTTAAACCAAAGTGGAGTATATTAGACATAAATTATTTCTTAGATCTTAGCATAACAAATGTGTTTCAATATTTTTATAAGTTTACTAGCTCAGATTATATATAACTAATTTAGGATGGCAATTCACTCATCCTTGCATGAAATAGATGACGGGATGTGGTTATAATAATACTAAGAAATCACTAAATATTATGAAATCAATATTTATTTATGACCCTTAAACAGTTAAACAGCTCATTAATTAAAACGTTGATGACGATTATGACGATGATAATAATAATGATAATGACAATGGTTTCAACCACAGCTTTAGGACTAAGCCTAAACATAAAACTAATTTTTATAAAGAAATTCATAATTATTGCTTAATTTTAGCATATTTACTTATATCTTAAATAACTGATATTCAACCACTGATGATGATGAATGATCACACTTAACAAAGACTACACTTAATGAAATATATATGCCTCGTTTAATAAAACAAACTAATATTTATTACTGCATTTCTAACATATACATCAAAATTTCTAGATAAACATGAAAATTGATATGAATAAGAATAATAATAATAATTGATTATATATAGCAATCCTCAGATTAATTTCAAGTTCTTCCCCCTTCCCTTCAAATGTAAATTGTATTAAATTGGAGGTCACATTGACCATGATTTTCATTCCATGAGAAAAGTATTTCAAGAAAAAAAATATCCGCTCATTAGCACACATACTTTATAAATCTAACATGTAAGTAGAATGTTAAAAAAAATGTTAATAGAAATTAGAAAAATCAAGTTCTTAGAAACGAGTTTTAAATCATTATCTCCCCTTCTAAGCGCTGAAATCTATACTTTCTCAAGACAAAATAATTTAATATTTTAACACCACCTATTATTTCTCATTCACTCGCAATTATACACATATAAAATATTACTATGTATGTGCATGTTTTATTCCCAAAATAATAATATATTAGTTAAAACTAAAATCATAATACCATAAAAAAAAATTATTTCATACATTAATATTTCATAACTGTAAAAGTAATAAACAAATAAATTTTGATACATTCAAAATCATTTATGAAGCTCAAAGCTATTATTATTAAGACATTCTTAGTTTCAATCGATCTGAATTG
The DNA here is from genome assembly GCA_028023455.1 of Epiperipatus broadwayi. Classification (NCBI taxonomy): domain Eukaryota; kingdom Metazoa; phylum Onychophora; class Udeonychophora; order Euonychophora; family Peripatidae; genus Epiperipatus; species Epiperipatus broadwayi. The sequence continues at coordinate 8,058,085 of JAQFVV010006202.1, read as the reverse complement.
TCTTTAAAAGTTCTTTAAATAAAATATATCACTTTATTACTAAAATTTTTATTACGACTCTGATTTCATAAAGAAAATAGATATAAAAGTCATATTACCGATCCAAGGGTTCAAACTTGTCTTGTATAATGTCTATATTTGGCAGCAACAATTTCTGTGTTCTTTGGAACAATAACTTTCTTGAAGTATATAATTATTTGATGATGAGGATCCTGTTGAGGTTATTTGCCTTAGTGGATAATTTGGAAATCATTATATCAATTTTTCTTCTCTTCCTGTCAAGCATTATTCTTTAGTGAATGAAATACAGCAGTTGTTTTCACGTTATAAATTTCCTGGATTTAAACTCAGTTGTTGGAACAATTAATTGGACTTGATGATTAATATTTATTGGTAGATTAATTCATCTTTCATCGAATGCAGGTGAATACTTTCTTCCTTCTATGAAAAACATCTTATTTCTCTGGTTAGTTGAAAGGTATAGAATATTATTTTCAGACAAGACATCTTTTCTTTCCTATATGATGTGCAGCTTTACAGACAGTCAGGCAAAGATGGGACATACATATAATTTTTCTAGCCAGTCATTTCTTATATTTTCAACATTCAATTTAATAGTCTAATAATCTGAATCATAATCACAATAATAATAATCATTCAACTGATTTTTTCAGACAGCTTTTATATCAATTCTTGAGCCAACTCAACCAATCAGAGATAGCATCACTTGCTATTTTTGGACAAATTTATTTTAATTAGATCTCTAATTTATTTTCAACTAAATGGTTTTTCACCTGAAGAGTTCAATCCTTTTTCCAGGAACATAAAAAAAAATCACACACCTGTTTCTTTCCAGACACTTTTGTTTTCAAAAAAAAAATAGACTTGATCCTTTTTCTGAATTTTTTCATGTCTATCTGTAATATTTAAAATTGGAGTGTCTTTCCCTTAATCTCTAGGTGAGACTATTTCAAAATCAGACCTCACAGCAAGTTTAAGCTCCAAATAACAAATAATCACTTACAAAAACAAAACTGCTACAAAAATAGATATCTGATTCAACAGATATTGTCTCTTAACACAAAATTGCAAAAAAAAAAAAATTATTTGACAGATTTAACCCTTCTAGTACAAACTGTTGAATAAAAAAAATAATTTAACCGATTTTCTCAATTTTCTTTCAATATTTAATAAATAAAAAATGTAGTTTATGTATGTAATATATACAAGCACACACACTTCCATTATTCCAATCATTTATAAATCTGGCTGACTAATAATATAAATGCTAGATCAGAAATTATAACTCTAACATTTAAAATCAAATCCTTAGCTTTTAAATCCCAATTACAATTATAGAAAAGCAAAATAGAAACAGAACAAGATATTAAAATTGATCAGGCATAGGTTAATTTTAAAGAAAGTCAAAATGTTTAATATTTAAAATATAAAACAATTAAATAACTTACACATACACTGCCTATACGTATGCATTATAATTTTGCTTTTTAACAGAAACATTAAAAATTTAAATGTGTGTACTACTCTTTTTGAGATTTATTAACACACAAACAAATAAAGCATATAATTGTTGACCCACTTTCTCTCTGTTTATAGCTTTTAAAACTGGATCTGGTAGAGCTTGAACTTGGATGCCCTACAGCTTCTTTTATGGTTATATAAAAATGTGATGATGATTTTTGGTTTTACATTTCCTCACATGCACATTACTATAAATTTAGCTAGTGACTAAGTTGTAATGGCACAATATATATATTGCTTCATTAATTTATAACATGTGTAGTTCTTTAAAAGCTTCTGCAGTTTTTTACTATTTTTATCTTTTAAAAAAGAAATCTATATTTCCTTGAGGCGACTGTACATAGTTTTTAAAACAAATGTGCTAAATGTATATAATATAAAAGAGAAAATATATAAAATATTTCATATATATATATATATATATAAAATATATATATATATATATATATATATATATTAACGTTACTTTACAAATATAATACTGCATAAAAGCACAAAATTTGTTTTTAATTTGAAAGCATCTGTTAAATAAGTCATTTCATTTACAATAATACAAACTGCCTTTTTAGAAAGAAACATTTTACCAACAGACCAACTCTTCAATAAGACCATGTAGTGTTCACTTGGATAAACAAATAACCATTACATATCACATCAATATACTAAATTAGAAAAAAAAAAACCTTCATTTTAATAGTTAAACACTATGTTTATAATATAACCATTGTAATCCAATACTACCTTAAAATTCTTCCATATTTACTGAATTTAATACTACCATACTCACACACCCATTTCATCTTCTTTTTAGATTATCCCATCATCTACAATAATATGTTGACTAAGTTTGTCCTAGAATAATTAATATGTAGTTCTTACTGTGAAACATAAAAGATAATACAAAGCAGAATTAAATAATGGAGCAAATCTAAATCGTTCATATTTTTTTAAATAATCTATTTTTTTTTAATATGCATACTTTTTTATTTTTTATTTAAAAATAAACATAATATTTCATATTACTGTTCTAGTAAAACTTTTCAATTTATCTGACTTAGCCTTAATATAAATTCTCCATATGAATACTATTAAAGTACTAGTGAAGAACTACACCATTTTTGGCTTTTCTTTTAGAAAGCACACACACACACACACACACACATATATATATATATATATATTATGTTTAAAATATATAGTCATGATTAATGTATGAAAAAAATAAAGCACTTGAGACCTAAAAAAATTATTATGCATCTATATAAATATAATTATTACATTTTAACTTATTTAAATTTAAAAAACTGTATCTAAATGTAATGAAATATATTTATGGACTGATAAAGAATAATTAATAATAATTTATTATTTATTGCAAGGCACTAGTTTTAAATAACTGCTTTCTAAAAATTAAGCATTTGTAAAATAATTTATATTTATAATTGATATAATAATAAAAAATAACCACAATTTTTAAAAATATTTGTAATTAAAAAGTGGTATCATTTTTTTCGGTGGTGTATTGATGCTACAAACCTCAATGGGAGTTAGTTACTTCCATTTTTCAATTGCTATAATAAATAAGCAAGGAAACCATGATACCACTTTAAGTTTTAAATATCGTAAGAATAAATTGAAAAAGTATTTACAATTACTACCACATAATCATTGTCAATTGCATAAAAAAATGGATATACTAAATTCTATAATGCAACAATCCTCATAATGTCATATGCTTTATGAATCTTCATATTGTCAATTAAATTACTTTTTATCTTAATAGAAACATTTTTTTGTTATTATTCTTTCCTTCATGTAAGACTTTTTCTTTATCTGAATTAACTATAAATTGTCCATTTCATTTTCCTTCCAGATCATTAAACATACATGTTTGAATAAATATTTATTTTGGATGCTTTAATTTTCATATAATAACTGATATTCTTTAAATTTTTTTCCCACTGAATACCAAGATTAAACAATAAATGAGGTGTCCAAACCACAAATGATTTTATATATTATATTGTAGCATTTTTATCCAATCCTAATTTTAAGAATATTAAGTAGTTTATTTAAATATTGCAATGACTATATATTCTTCTAATCAAGATGCTATTGTAGGTAAGTATAAGTTATCAGAAATTGATTGGCTGTTTTATTTAAATTTGATTATAAATTGTTAACTTATATTATCTCATTTTATATATCAAAATTTGTGTGTGTATAATATATTATAGAAGATATCTTTCCTTAATATATGCACAATAATTTTAATTTGCACTCTTACATCAATGAATGTTTTAAAAGTATACGTAGTCCAATTATGCTTAGAGCTTATTCTTTAAATTATTTATATATAATGACAATACTTAAATGTAAAAAGGCTTTTTGGCATCTGATTTTGTGCCCTTTTCAAACATTAAGCATCTATTTTAATGTTAACCAATTTGCAAATAAAACACCATCTAGTTTTGTATAGTGGAAGTAAAATAACAACAATAACAAAACAAAATCTCAAATGATTTTTAATTGACTCAATTGTTAATTAAATTTTTGAAGTTTAGTTAACAACTTGTTAATTAAAAATGTATCCAAAATTATATAAGGGTAATATATATATATATATATATATATATATATATATATATATATATTGTGTATGTATGATTTATTCTGTATATTGATATATTACATAGTCTATTCTTTAAACTTATATTCAATGACTATATGACAAATTTGTTCTGTTTTATTGATATTTTATATTGTTATTTTAGTTCCATTATAGAACACTAAATGGTGTTCTATTTCAATAATAGCTTAATGTTAAAATAGATGCTTAACTTTAAAAATGTTACAAATCAGGTGAAGAAAAATACTTTTTATGAATATATATATATAGCTATAGTATATTACTTTTTTATTAGTTATTATAATTTATATGAAAGAACAGCAGAATATACCACATTAATTTTCATTTTTGATGATATTCTTTAAATAAACAAACTTTATTGATTATGCTTGAATTTCAGGTCTTGACCATTTTGCAAGTAATTTTAAATTGGCGTACATTTATAATTTTAAAGCATTTATTGATGGGAGGGTGTGTATCAATTTTATAAGACATGTGAAGAATGGATACATACCACAATATTTCCAATGTAGATAAATCACCATATTATATATATATTGTAATGAAATTTATGCCACAAAATCATCATTATCATGCAATGCTTAGGAACACCATTTTAGAATAGAATTTACCCCAATCACTAAGTGATGACTGCATAACAGTTAGCTTAACCTTTCACAATAGTAATACAATCACTAACCAAAATACCTGTCACATGAATAATATCTGCTACTCTATTATTGCCTATGAACATTAATATTTATATTCAATGTCAGGGTTTATTCAGCATTTATTATATATTATATGCTAATAAATTTCTAATCTCTAACAACAATAATGGATACCTGTGGGTTTAACATAACATCAGAAGTATCAAAATAATATTTACCTACATATTATTTCTAATAATCTTCATTTAATATAAGACTCTTAAATATCAATATAATATAGGTTCACAAATTATGACTGAATACAAATGGGAATTTTGATATTGCAACCAACATATACTTTAGCATATCTGTAAAAATAGTGTGAAGATAATTTTAACACGTATAAAACTGAACTAAAATATAACGAAAATTTTATTACTAAAATTATTCTACTATAACTATAATAATATGACCATGTGTATAAATTTAATGTGAGTAATGTTAAAACGCAAATTCGTTATTTAATTTAAACAATAATCAAAACAATTTATGAAAGAAAATATATTGCATAAAATAGGAAAAATAAAGTATATCAAACAATTAGATTAATATTTTTAAAATGTTTTTATATACTAAAGTCCATTATAGAAAGTATTGTTAAATAAAAGATTGCAGGTAAATGCACCGATATGCAACCGATGTTGTTTACACAAACGCACAAATCAATAAAGAAGATTGTCTGTGGTAAAATTTCTAACATAGTCGAAGTATTTTAAGATTTACTAAATAAACAAAGTTTACCCCTCATCTTATAAAACTCCATTATTTCTCATACTCATAATAAACCTAATGGTATTGTATTATTAATCCTTATTTAGGAGACATCAATCTTTCACTAAATAAGTGTAATATACATATAAACGATTTATTCAAAATGAAGGTTTCAAATGTAACATTCTACTCGGCCTGTAGCCATTGAATAATTATCATCTATTAAACTTAGGAGTATTATAATAAGTATTCTTTAGCTATATAAACAGAATATCATTTATTCCTTTCTATAAATGTGTACACTAAGATATCATAAAAATATGTTAATAAAATATGAGGTATATAAAATAAGAGAATCTCATATCCAATAACCACTAATTATATTATTGGTTGTATGAGGTAAAAATCAAATCTTTTAATTGGCCAACTCACAAACTGAAGACAAAGCCTATTGTTAAAACATATTCGCCTATAATATTAATTTCAACTCAGATACGTTTATAAAAAGTATATTACTAATTTTTCAGGTTATGAAGAGAACGAAAGTTCTTTCAAAAATAAATTGCTATTTATTTATTCTAAAATATTCAATTTCGGCAACATAAAAGCTATAATATAAACAAAAAGGTCGACTTTTACATTATAGAAAAATAAATATTTCTTTTTACTAAATCTTAAATATTTTTACTAAAATCTTCAATATTTTTCGAAAATAATTTTGTTTTCTTAGTATTCTCTCTGAAAATAATTTGTAATTTCTCAAAATATTCTTTTATAATAATTTAAATCATATTCGAAATGAAAATCTCAGCGTTTTTCTTTATTTTCTTTGATCAGGCGGTTTCTTTGTTCTTTCCAGCCAATCAGAATGTTTTTTTCAGCTGAGAGCATGCTAAGAACCAATCACAAGTAATGTTCTTTCTTTGTTTAGGTTTAAATGCATTTTTTTATATTTTTTACTTGTAAAATAATTCGGAAGAGGGCACCATCTTACAGAACTTTTAAAAACCTATTCAATACCTGTCTAACGAATATTTTAGCATAAGAACTGGCAGAGTTAGAGTGACGTCAGATGTCGACGAGGAGCTTCGTAAGAGGCGGGAAAAGGGTTAAACTTAGGAGTATTATAATAAGTATTCTTTAGCTATATAAACAGAATATCATTTATTCCTTTCTATAAATGTGTACACTAAGATATCATAAAAATATGTTAATAAAATATGAGGCATATAAAATAAGAGAATCTCATATCCAATAGGACAACTCACAATATTATTACCTAAAAGCTATGATCTTGAAGGAACAACCTATCTTTCATTCATATATTTACTAACACACTTATTTGAATAATAATAAAATTATCTGCTCTTCTTATGGTGAATAAGAGACTTTGGCCACACCTCCATAGTCGCAGCGACCATTACAATATATTTAAAAAAATACTATCATTTGATTGCAGTTTTTATGAAAACCAATCCTTCTTTGGAATGTTAAATAATGTATATATGTATAAAGAGAAAGAAAATGCGATTGTAAGTCATCAAAGAAGATAATATTTAAAGAAAAAATAATCTATATTGTAGAAAATTAAATACAATATTGATTTTTTTTTTTAACTTTCAAATTCAACGTATATTTTAATAACATCTGAAGGTTTGCTTTATAAAATACTTTTATGAAATATATCAAATGTTAATATTCTTTTAAAACAAATTATGTATACACATCATGGTATATATTAATTTTCTGACGATGTAACAAGAAATAGAACTGGTAAGAACAATCATATATTTAAATATTTTTTAATGTGTCTTTACATATATTATTCCAAACACAAAAACAATCATTATTTAAACATTTGTTTATTTTTAATGAAGAATGTGTTAGATATCAAAAAATATTTTGTTATTTTTAGCTATCATGTTTTTGTTAAATTTTATGAGTATTTGGTAATTTTTTTTCAGTATATAGAAATAAATAAATTTCTAACTATTTATTACCGGCATCTCTCTGATTAATATTACATATCATTTAGTGTTGTTTAATTTAACATTGATTATAGATATCATCATCATCAACCATTATCAATCCACTGCAGGATGGAGGTCCTTCCAAGTTCAGTCCATCTTTTCCGATCTTTAGCTTCTCTTCTCCACATCAGCCCTGCACACTTTCTTATTTCATCCATCTATCTCACATGTGGTCTCTTTCTGGGTCTTTTACAATCTCTTAGAATCCAGTTTAAAATTTCAATTGTCCATCTATTATCATCTTTCCTATCAATATGTCCAGCCCAACTCCACTTCAGTCTTTTATTTTTTTCAACGAGATCAGTAACACCTGTTTGTTCTCTTACCCATACATTGCGTTTACGATCTCTTCTTGTTACTCCCAACATACATCTCTCCATACTTCTTTGAGTGGTTTGAAGTCTCTGTATTGCTCTTCTATTAAGTGTCCAAGTCTCAGATCCATAAGTAAGAACTGACAAAACCCATTTATTAAAAACCTTCATTTTCAAACACATAGGCCTATTTCCTTTTAGTATCAAGTTATTTCTACCAAAAGCACTCCAACCAAGTTTAATTCTATGATTAATTTCATCCATTATGTTTCCATCTGTATTAATAATCTGACCAAAATATTTGTAACTGTTCTTCTAATTCATTATAATCAATCTTCATTTTCATATTTTGAAAAAAATCTATTAAACATTACTTTAGTCTTTTTAACACGTATCTTTAGTCCTACTTTCCTATTTCATCTGATAACTCCTGCAACATTTCCTGTAACTCTAAAGCATTATTTGCAAAAACAAGTTTATCAACTGCAAAATCTAAATGACTTATATAATCTCCATTTACTTTCACTCCTTTAACTTCCCATTTTAATCCACAAAATACTTCTTGCAACACTGCTGTAAAAGGTTTTGGAGATATGGAGTCAACCTGTCTTACAACCTTCTCAATGTTGACTTTCCTACTATCATTATGTAATCTATTTGTTGCTGTTGCATTTTTATAAAAATTCTTTAAAATATGACACTATCCTGGATCTATACCTTGATGATCCAATGCTTTAATCACTGAAGAAATGTTTATAGAATCAAATGCCTTTTCATAATCTACAAATCCTAAGCATAATGGCAACTCATATTCATTTGTCCTTTCTATAACTTCTCTCAATACCTGGATATGATCTACTGTATTAAACCACTTTTAAATCAAACTTGTTCTCTTGGTTGGTGGTAGTCCAGTGTTCTCTGTAGACGAGTTGTAATTATCTAAGTAAAAATTTTGTATAAAACTGATAAAAGATTGATAGGTCTGTAATTTCTAATATCTTCTTTATCACATTTTTTAAATATTAATATTAATACTGCATTCTTCCAATCATCTGGTACATCTTTATCATTTACACATTTGGAATATAACTTTGCTAAAAAAAATTATATTTCTTCACCTGCTTCTTTTAATATATCAATTATAATTCCATCATTATCTGGAGCCTTCCCTTTCTTCATAAATTTAATTGCATGTCTCTTCAACCGTCTCTTACGAAGCTCCTTGTCAACATCTGACGTCACTCTAACTCTGCCAGTTCTTATGCTAAAAAATTTGTTTGATAGGTTTTGAATAGATTTTTAAAAGTTCTGTAAGATGGTGCCCTCTTCCGATTTATTTTACAAGTAAAAAATTAAAAAATACGCATTTAAACCTAAACAAAGAAAGAACATCGTTTGTAATTGGTTGTTAGTGAGCTCTCAGCCGAAAAAGACATTCTGATTGGCTGGAAAGAACAAAGAAACCACCTGATCAAAGAAAATAAAGAAAAACGCTGAGATTTTCATTTCGAATGCAATTTTAAGTATTAAAAAAATATAATTTCAGAAATTAAACTAGTTTTTTAAAAAAAAAACTAAAAAAACAAAATTATTTTTGAAAAATATTGAAGATTTTAGTAAAAATATTAAAGAAATATTTAAAAGAAATATTTACTTTTCTATAACGTAAAAGTCGACCTTTTTGTTTATATTATAGCTTTTATGTTGCCGAAATTGAATATTTTAGAATAAATAAATAGCAATTTATTTTTGAAAGAACTTTTGTTCTCTTCATAACCTGAAAAATTAGTAATATACTTTTTATAAACGTATCTGAGTTGAATTTAATATTATAGGCGAATATGTTTTAACAATAGGCTTTGTCTTCAGTTTGTGAGTTGGCCAATTAAAAGATTTGATTTTTACCTCATACAACCAATAATATAATTAGCGGTTAAAAGGTTAATACTGCATTCTTCCAATCATCTGGTACATCTTTATCATTTACACATTTGGAATATAACTTTGCTAAAAAAAATTATATTTCTTCACCTGCTTCTTTTAATATATCAATTATAATTCCATCATTATCTGGAGCCTTCCCTTTCTTCATAAATTTAATTGCATGTCTCACTTCCTCATTCAAAATTCTGGGCAATTTAAAAGATATAATAGGTATAGGAAATACTTGTTCTTTATTACTATATAAGTCTTGATAGAAGTCTTCTACACATTTCATGATGTCATCTCTCTTTTTTAGTAATAATGCCATCTTTTTTTTCTTATTGCAGATATAAATTTCCTACCAATACCAAAATGTTGTTTTACACTCTTTAGACTTTTATTCTCTTCTACAGCTTTTCTTGCTATTTCACAATTATACTTTCTTATATCATTTTCAACTCTTTTCCGCACCATTTTACAAAATTCGAGATATTCAATCCTTTTTAATGCATCATTTTTATATATCTTCATATTCCTTCTTTTCTTCATAAATTCTCTAGTCTCTTTAGTTAGATAAATGGATAGAAACAATGAGAAGAAAAACAAATGTACTTATTTTGGTGAACATTCTTCTGGATTACTCTAGAGCTTTTTCTAATCTATGGTTATGTTAATTAAGAGGCAATGTATATTAGAATGCAATTATATTAATTAAAGTGTTTATGAGAAATAAAACAATATTAATAATTATTTTACAAGCAGGTTTAACAAATAGTAGTACAAAAGAATGAAATAAAATAATTAAATCTGAATAATTTTCACTTAATATAAATAAAAATTATATACATCACATCTGTCACTTATATAAATATATAAACCCGAAACTCAATGCCGGAAAAATAAAATGTTAATTTATTGAAAGTATTTAAAAAAGAGTAGAAATAGAATAAAATAATTATAATTGTATAACTATTTACATCATTTTTTTTTAAAAAAATAGTAGTCATCACATAAGAAATTCATTGAAAATAAATTTTCGTTACTCTAGATCAGTTAATGATAGTTTTTTTTTTTATTGAAAAAAAAAAACACCTTAATATATATTAAAAAAACGGCCTGGTTACGTTGTATTTGTGATGTGATGTGATGTGATGTATTATGGCTCCTCCTTAAACGAAGTGAAGAATATCTCAGCAATTATGCCCAGATAAACCTGTTAGCCACTTTATTTTACATTTCCCACTCTAAATTTACCCATAATCTGCTCTATCCCATTTCCACAACTCAACTCTATAATCTTTATTTCTAAATCTCCCTTATCTTTTCACAAACCCAGCATAAAAACCAATAATTCACTTTCTGTATAATCACTCTTTTCATATTTATTTTTCCAGAACTTTATTATATGTACCCTTTCTGTTTTCAAACATTTACATTCAATTAACAAATGACTAATATTTTCTATTCCTTCCTTACATAATTTACAAAATAAATCACCCATATTTTTCCATTTACATGTATATTCTTTTGTAGTTAAAGATCCCGTTCGAGCCTTAAACAATAAACTACTTTCCTTATTATTATCATATATTAACTCACATCTAATATTCTGTTTATTTCTATATATAGTTAAACTCTTTTTACTCTCCATGCTATTTCTCCATCTCTCTAACTCCCTAGTCTTTATTAATAAATTTATTCTTTTATCCCATTCCTTACTACTATAACACTCAATAATCCTCTTAACACAATCATCCCATCTTTTGTACAAATATATTGATAAACATTACAAGCATAAAGCTAAACTAGTCAATATAAAATCAAAACTACCCCAAATCTAAAATTAAACCAGACCAGAATAAAAATAATATTAAAACACAACCTAAGAAGGTTTACATAGGTCAGAGTAGTTTGAGTTTAAATGAAAGAGTAAAGGTTCATAAAAGTAGAGTTAAAAATAGATATCTTAGTTCTGCTTTGTATGTCCATGAAAAAGATACAGGCCACACTATTGATTTTGATGAAGCTAAGGTTGTCTTCTTTGAGAGAAATGAAATCAAAAGAAGAATTAAAGAGTCTTTATTATTGAAAATTTATGATTCTGAAGCAATTAACTTATTTAAGAGTTCTTTTAATATTAAGGGTGGATGGGAAGTGAATGGATTTGTGGGTAGTTTTTAATAGTATATATAAGTTGTGTTTTTTTTTTTTTTATTATTTCTTTACACTTGAGAAGTCTGCTTGTAGCAGTGAAACCTTAGGTTGTGTTTTAATATTATTTTTATTCTGGTCTGGTTTAATTTTAGATTTGGGGTAGTTTTGGTTTTTGAAATATATTGATATAAATTCTTTATCCAAATCTTTTGCATATCACATTACCTTTCTTACCCATCTTGTTACCTGCCCTTTACTCATAAACCAATTAAATACTATTTTAGCTATTCTTTTATTATCCATAAACTGCAATCTACCAAACATTTTCATTTTACTTTTTGCATCTCTCATATGAAAACTTGACCATCCCATTTCTCCTTGAATTGCCTCCCTTGCTGTCTATACTTCTGCATCCAATGCATGTCTTCCTACTTCCCTTTGAGCTTTTTCTAAGTAATCCAATATCTTTTTACTAACATATAATGCATCATTACCATATGTTAATCCTGATACTGCAACTTCTTTCCAGATAATCCTAGCTACATTATATTTATTATATGAAAAAAACTGTTAATTTCTTTATCAATCCCTTTCTTTTCTTTGCTTCATTTATCAATTTTTTCTCCCATTCATCCAAATAATTTTTCTGATTACTTAAAATAATTCCCAAATAACTATATTTATTCACCACACTTAACTTAATACCTCCCAATAAAAATTCTCCATCTTCTCTTTACCCAGTATTAATCATCATTATATTTGGTTTATCTTCACTAAATTTAATCCCCATCTCTTTACCCACCCTTGCACATGTACTCAACATAACTTCCATATCTTCTCTTTTTTCTGCACACAAAAATATATCATCTGCAAAAAAAGACCTGACAAAATATATACTCCCTTACTACCTATTAATGGTATCTCTATCCCTCTTCCTAATCTTTCTATTGCTCTTTCCTTTTCACTCAAATACAATACAAACAAAATAGGTGACATAGGGATCCTTGCCTTAGTCCCACCATTTTTAACTTTAATTGATTCTATATTCTCTAATTGATATATATAATAATTATTTTCATATAATTTTTTAATAATATCTATTAAAGCTTCATCCATTCCCAAATTTGCTAAACTTATCCATAATCTATTTCTATTTACTCTATCATATGCCTTCTCTATATCTATAAAAGTCATATATAACTGTTTACCTACATTCCTACTCATATACATAAGTTGTGTAACTACAAATAAACTATCTCCTATACACCTATCTAATCTAAAACCTCCTTGCATTTCCCCCACTACATTATCCCCTTCTATCCATTTTACAACTTTACTAGCCACCATATATGAGAAAACTTTATATAAAACTGATGTTACCACCATCAAGTGGCCTAAACAACAGAAACTTTATTAATATTATATAAAAATGTTCATATACCATCATTTCTGTGGTTTCTGATGAAAAACATTCCTTTTGAAATATTAAAAGAAATATGTTGATAAACAATATTATTTTATTTTACAGATAATTACATTTACTCATTCATTTAGACCAGTGGTCTTCAACCTTTTCACACCTGCGGACTGGTAAAAGTAAGGATAAGATTTCACGGACCAGCAGAAGTTTACAGATAAATTTTTATTTGGGGGGGGGGGTTGGTTGAGAAATACGATGTCAACACTGAGACAAAAGATAGACACCAAAGTTATTTTTTGTTTGTTTTTATTTTTAAAAAAAGGTAACAGAAATTGGTTTTAAAAATAAAAGTTTTAGTATTTTAACGGTATACAAATAAAGCCAAAAAAAATATTGCCTTATAGGCCAAAAAAAAGTGGGCATATTTTTAAACAAAAAAAAAAAGAAAATGAAACTTGAAAAAGTCAAAAGTTTTGATCTTACTATATTTTGGGGTGGTGGGGGTGTATTGAGAAATACTTTGCAAAAGTTAGAAACAGAACTTATTTTTTGGTTTTTATTTTTAAAAAAAGGTAATAAAAATTGATTTCCAAAATAAAAAGTTAATGCCAAAAAAAACACTAAAAATGAAATATTAAAAGAGAGAGTAGAAAAAATTTAAGAGATCAAAAAACGTCACATTACATTTTATTGTTTTAACAATGCTGACAAGCAGCAGTGATTGGCTATCAAAAGACAACTGGAGTTTGTGTAATAAAAAACTTTCTACCCCCCCCCCCATAAACATCTGTGATAAATAGAAAAACAAATTAATTTATGTATGATTGATTAGATTTTGTGGTATTTTTGTTCTGTTTCTTTTTTTTTACTCGGGAAAAAATGCAATGAAAAAAATAAATAAAAATTGTTCATATTTATTAAAAGTTTGAAATCTTATTATTTTGCTATTATAAACTTTCTTGCAGTCTAGCTGTGGACTGACAGACAACTTCTGCAGCCCTGTGGTTGAAGACCACTGATGTAGACTAACCATTAAGACAATGTTGACTAGTAAAAATAAACTTTTTTTTGTTCGAAAGTATGAAGGAGTACTACAACTTTTGGTGCTGCCTCTTTCTGGATTTGAAGAATTAATTTATTTATCCTTATTATTAATAATCAATTGCTCTATTATAAGTTATTCTTAGTCTAGTACAATGCCAAAGCAAATGTAACACGTTTTAGGCATTAGATTAACAATGCAATCACGTTGAGAATTGAATAAAGAATGAATACAACAAATACTCATCAACTTTAAAATAATTTAATAAATCAACAAATTATGATAATGAAGAAAAACAGTTTTTAGAATCTGATAAATACATTGAATTAATTTAATATGGTGTGTGCACCTATAAAGTCACTCAGTAATTCAACATGCGTTGTCTGTTTTCATATATCTCTGAGTGGAATTAATACTTTGAGATTCCTTTCTCAATCCTTTCAAAGATATAATCACATATATTTCATGATATCATTTGTTATATATATATATATATATATATATATATATATATATATTTCTATTTATATATATATATATATATATATATATATATATATATATATATATATATATTATGAAATAGAAATTAATATTGTTTAATATCTCATAATAAACATATTTTATTATATAAATGAGAATTCAGATTTTTATAAAATCTTCAAAAGCGAAAGTGAAAATGCAATAACTATGTAAAGTTTATGAATTAATTAATCTATTATTAATCAAATACATACTAATGGAACATTTAAGTTGAAAATAATATATGTAAATTAAGGTTTTATCAACATTTGGTGAAATTATTGTGACATTATCTCTTATATTTTATTTGGTATTATTTAAATTGCACTATACAATGCAGTTAACGTAATCCTTGTATATATCCAAATGTTGCTTCTTTATTAGTCTTGATCTTAGTGTTCCAACTTCTTCTTTGAAGTATTAAATTTATTTGGTATTATTGTAGTATTCTTTTATCTTTGTTTAGTTTTACTCTACCATATCTATTTTTTTTTTTTGAATAAACACTTTTGACAGGGTTCAAAATAGTTGGAGATATTTTTTTTAAATCTTGGAGGTTTCTTAACGTCTTTCAATATCAGTAATGTAGGTGAATATTCTTTCCTTGAAATTAAATTATTTTTAACTGCATTATTTTATTTCAGTTTGCTGACTAATTATTATTTTTCAACAGTTCTTTAGTTGCTAATATTGAGTCAAGAGTAGATAGGCTATAAGATATTTTAATGATTTTTTCATTTCTTTGTCCCAATGATTATGTATTTTGACAGCGTTGATGACTCACTTAACATTTACATTCAGTAAACTGGTGTATAATTCAAACCAGTGGTGAATCATTTTTTTTCTCAAAAGTAACCTTTATTAGTCAAAAGATTACAAAAAATTCTCAGGTACACTCACCCATGGAGGATTACAAAGTGTTCAATGTTACAAGGTAAAACAATTATTGACCAGGTTTACAAAGTATGTACACTCGATAACAAATATATCCATAAAAGTGTTGTATAGTTTTGCTTAATGTGTATCTATGCATGGACGAGCACAGATCTGCACTGCCCAAAAACAATCCATCAAGGAGGTGGAGCAAACCATTAGAGTGGAAAAGGTGCTGAAAACTTTGACCATGCACCCTCCCGGCAGGTTTTCCAGCCAGTGGCAGTAATTGTCATCATCCTGCACCCACAAAACAGACCCCCAATGACTGCCATCATCAACTCCTGTGGAAGAAATGAGGACCACAGACCCATGCTCGCAAATATTACAAAAAAACTCTATTATCATTTTCATATGCTTCAATTACAGCTGCAACCAGGGAAAAATAAAATCAGCTGCTGTTATTTATTTATCTCTTACATATAGTTTCTTTCTTCTTGCAACCTCTTATGCCCTATTTGCACTTTGCAATAAAAAATAAGAAACTTGCTTAGCATATGTGGTGATGTATTTGCGTTTCAATCACTCCCTGGTTAAAAACTCATTTAATTGAGAAAATTGATTATAAAATAAATACTTTATTAGTAAATAAGCAATTATTTTATCTAGCATCGTGTTTACAATTATATTACATTCAAATATCAGCCTTTCAAGATAATTGAGCACCCGCCTTTTGAGAGTGTTAAATAAATGAATACTTTCCTCTTCATTCCAAGATATAGTATTTATTCAGGAATAAAAAGGATCCTCTTATTGCTACAACTCAAATTCTTTTAGAGGAAAGTATTCATTTATTTAACACTCTCAAAAGGTGCATGCTCAATTAGCTTGAAAGGCTGATATTTGAATGTAATATAATTGTAAACACGGCATTAGATAAAATAATTGCTTATTTACTCATAATTAAGTTTCAGTAAGAATGACATTTAGTAAATTCTAAGCAATTTGACCGACGTCATTCAGTCAAAAAACATCATAAATAGTAATTTAAAGTGAGAATTCTACTCACGCTCTTCTCAATAGTTCTTCAGATTTGCTCATATAAAAAAATTTGAGTTGTAGGAATAAGAGGATCCTTTTTATTCCTGCATAAATACTATATCTTGGATTGAAGAGGAAAGTATTCATTTATTTAACACTCTCAAAAGGCGCGTGCTCAATTAGCTTGAAAGGCTGATATTTGAATGTAATAAATACTTTAATTAAAATTATTTTAATTTTAAACAGTTTTTATCTTATAAAAATTGAAATTTAAAACTTTAAAATAAACATTTAACTTTATATAATTATTAAATACAAAAATAAATTCTTTAGAAACAAGAATCACTTTATAATATCAAATTATAAATTTAAGATTAATTTTCATAATGCTTAGTTGCATACATATCTGAAATATTTATGAATATTATAAATGATTTGATAGCAATCACTAAAACTACAATATTGTTAATTCCCTTTTTTTTCATAACATAATAAATATGAATTTGAACAAGTGTTAATGTATAATATTTTAATTATATTTGTTTAATTTTAATTGTAACAAAACATTGGATATAAGTAGTTAAATATTTTTAAAAAATTCAAAGTTTTGAGGAAATGGTCTAAGTTAGAGTAAGCTTTTTTTTTTGTTTTTATAGAAGAAGGATAATCATTTTCTGGCTACTTTGAATGCTTCCTGTAGTATATGCTTCTGCTGTTACTTACTTCTTGCAGGAATCTTTCTACAGTAATCTTCCAAATGACATAATCATATAAATTTGTAGTGCCACATAAAATTTTTTGTAAAGTGTGTTTTTTTTTTTGTATTTGGCGATTTTTATAATGACTAAAAAGTTTGAACACTGTGAAATTATGATTCTGTTTACAAAAAATGACAGGGAAAACAGTTGTAATGTTTGAAACAGATTGCAAGCAAGATGATTTGGGAAAAACATAAGGTTACAAGTGGTTTAATTGAAATATTAAATTAACCATTTCCCTAAGAATAATGGCAAATAAAGTTTAAAGTCAAAACAATGCTGATTTTTTTGATACAAACAATATTTTTTTTCAGATTTAGTTTGTAATGGTTAGTCATTTTATCTGTAAGTTCTGAAACAATCACATGATGTGGTAAAATGTAAACATCCCATTTTGTGTTAAAGAGTGGAATTAAAGGTTCACCCTGACAAAGTATCATCTCTCGTTAAAGAGTGGAGTTAAAGGTTCACCCTGGCAAAGTATCATCTCTCGATGCCTTGAGTGGAAAAAACTTTTAATTAAATTCAGCATGACACAGCTTGATCCCATTTTGTGCATTTTTTTTAAATATCTCAAATGAAAAAATGCTAATTTATTTTTGCAGTCTTAGAAGTGGTGAAAAGAAAATGTTGCAAATGTTAAAATACATCAGTGTTTTGCAACAGATGGATAGTAATTTGAAAGATATTACATTTATAACATTTAAAAATAAACAATTTTTAGTATAAAATTATGCTACATTTTAGGCATCATCATTATTGTCAACAATTATCAAGCCACTGCAGGATATCTCCAACTTCAATCCATCTTCTCCAATCTCTAGTCTCTCTTCTCCACATCATCCCTGCACATTTTCTTATTTTATCCATACATCACATATGTAGTCTCTTTCTAGGTCTTATATAATCTTTTGGAATCCAGCTTGATTTCAACTGTCTATCCAATATAATCTCTTTTATCAGCATTTATATCTCAATTCCACATTAGTCTATTAATTTTTTAATGAGGTCAGTAACACCTGTTTGTTCTCTTACCAATATATTGCATTTTCGATCTTTTTTTGTTATTCCCAACATGCATCTCTCCATACTTCTTTGAGTAGTTTGAAGTCTCTGTACTGCTCTTCTATTAAGTGTCCAAGTTTCAGATCCATAAGTAAGAACTGGTAAAACACATTTATTAAAAACCTTCCTTGTTAAACATATAGGCATATTTACTTTTAGCATCAAGTTATTTCTACCAAAAGCACTCCAACCAAGTTTAATTCTATGATTAATTTCATCCATTATGTTTTCATCTGTAGTAATATTCTAACCAAGGTATTTGTAGTTGATAATGTCTTTTATTGTATCATAATCAATTTTTATTTTCATCTTTTAAGAAAATTCACTGGGCATTACTTCATTGTTTTTTAACATTTAGCTTTAGTCCTTCATTCTTTCTTTCAAATGATAACTCTTGCAACATTTCCTACAGCTCTGAAACATTATTTTCAAAAAACAACTACATCATCTGCAAAATTTAAATGACTTAAATAATCTCCATTTACTTTCACTTCTTTAGCTTTCTTGCAGCACTGCTGTTAAAAGTTTTGGAGATATGGAGTCACCCTGACTTACACTCTTCTCAATGTTGACTTTCCCAGTATCATTATGTAATTTAATTGTTGCAGTTGCATTTTTATAAATATTCTTTAAAATATGACAATATCCTGGATCTATATCTTGATGATCCAATGCTTTAATCACTGAAGAAATATTTATAGAATCAAATGTCTTTTCATAATCTACAATCCAAAACATAATGGCAACTCATTTTTATTTGTCCTTTTTATAACTACTCTCAATACCTGGATATGATGTACCATATTAAAACCACTTTTAAATCCAGCTTGTTCTCTCGGTTGATGAAAATCCAATGTTCTCTGTAAACGAGTTGTAATTATTTTGGTAAAAAAATTTGTATAAAATTGATAAAAGGCTGATAAGTCTGTAATTTCTAATATCTTCTTTATCACCTTTTTTAACTATTAATATTAATACTGCATTCTTCCAATCATCTGGTACATTTTTATCATTTAGACAGTTGGTATATAAATTTTCCAAAAAAATTTCTATTTCTTCACCTGCTTTTTTTAACATATCAATTATAATTCCATCATTACCTGGAACCTTTCCTTTCTTCATAGATTTAATTGCATGTCTCATTTCTTCATTTAAAATTCTCAGCAGTTCGGAAAGATGTAATAGGCATAGGAGGTGCTTGTTCTTTATTACTATATAATTCTTGATAATAGTCTTCTACCCATTTCATGATGTCATCTCTCTTTTTAGTAATAATTCCATATTTTTTTATTGCAGATATAAATTTCCTACTAATACCAAAATGTTGTTTTACTTTCTTCTTGAGACTTTTATTTTCTTCTACAGCTTTACTTGCTAGTTCACAATTATACTTTCTTATATCATTTTCAACACTTTTCCACACCATTTTACAAAATTCGAGATATTCAGTGCTTTTTAATGCATCATTTTTGTTATCATCATATTCCTTCTTTTCTTCATAAATTGTCTAGTCTCAGTAGAAATTTTATTGGTCAATTGCTGCTTTTTTCTGCCAGCTATCTTTGTTGCAATTTTTAAAAGTGTATCAGTTATTTTCATATTAATTTCAT
Source organism: Epiperipatus broadwayi (assembly GCA_028023455.1). Classification (NCBI taxonomy): domain Eukaryota; kingdom Metazoa; phylum Onychophora; class Udeonychophora; order Euonychophora; family Peripatidae; genus Epiperipatus; species Epiperipatus broadwayi. The sequence continues at coordinate 8,037,741 of JAQFVV010006202.1, read as the reverse complement.
TCAAATCTGAATCATGTTCAAAATCTACTAATACTTGAAACAGATTTGTAAGTTCTAGTTTAAATTCATTAGAATGTTTTTGAAGATTAGGAATATCAACTGTCAATATTGTTTTTCTGAATATTTTTTGTCTCTCTAGTTTTGCATTAACATGTATCTTACATCTTACTAATCAATGACCACTTCCTGTGTTAAATTTATTAAGAACATTACAGTCTTGAAATATGTATTTTCTTTTAGTCAAAATATAATCCAATTCTGCTATACCTTCATTTGGATGCATCCATGCCGATTTCCTTTTAACATTTTTCACAAAAAGAGAATTCATAATATAAAGGTTGTCCTTTTTCATTCCTATTACCATAACCAAAATTACCTAGAGCACTTTCATTGTTTACCAATTCTAGCATTAAAGTCTCCCATAATAATTGTAAAATGTTGTTTACTCTTATCAAAAGCCTTTTGTACATCCATAAAAAAATCTTCTATTACTTCATCACTATGAGAACTTGTTGGGGCATAAACCTGAATTATCTGATTTGGTATCTGCTATTAAGTTGTATAACTAATCTTGCCACTCGGTCCGATACACCATCAATCTCCACAATGTTTTTCTTCCACTTTTTATTTATAATGAATTCTACTCCACTTGTATTTACAATATTTGTGCCTTTATAATAGAGTACATGTCCACTTTTTAAATCAATTGTCTCTTCACCTTTTCTTCTAACTTCACAAAGTCCAATAATGTCTCATTTAATATAAGATAGTTCTTCTAATTATTGCAATCTTTCTTCTGCAGTTGTAAGTATCTAAATAAAAATTCATCATCAAATGTCAGCCTGGGTCCCCAATCAGGGGTTCTTAGCATTCTCTGCCTTTGGCCACCAACCACTGCCTTGGTTGGTGACTTTATAGCCTCCTGAGAATAAGGAACATGATTTATTTTTGTTTGTCATAATTGTGTATATGTATTGGAAAAAAATATTTATCATTTACACCAACATTCATTCTGCCTTATCAGGCAACTGAGAAGAAAAATGATGATTTTTTTTTATCTTAAACTCAGAAGTAAAAAGCCAATAATCTCACCATGCTGTCTAATGTGTGTTGGTAAGCCCTCCATCCATGTTCATATACGATATGAATAATCACATAGTAATAACAGCTGCATTGACAAGAATGTATGGAGTGGACATTAGGAATTTGCCCTGCTCGGTTTCTTTAAGACCTCCAAGAGAAATCAAAGGGTCTCCTTCCATGTGGTTAAGGAATCCAGTACTGTCCTCTGCGAACTAATATATAAATACATTAGAGTTCATATTTCAAAATAGCCAGTTCAAAATGATGCCACATTGAACTGCGCACTATTAGGTTTTAAATATTGAAGTACGAACAAATTGAAACAAAGAGCTTGAAATTTTAATAAGCAATGATCTTAACTTTTTGCTACAAACAAACATGTTTTACTATTATAATATAAAGACAAATTAAACATTAGTAATTTTAATTTATAAATTTGTGTTAGGTGATTTAAAGATTAAAATTATTAATCTTTAGTTTGTCTTAATATAATAATAGTAAAACATGTTTGTTTGTAGCAAAAAGTTAAGATTGTTGCTTATTAAGATTTCAAGCTCTTTGTTTGAATTTGTTTATTTTTCAATATTTAAGATCTCATAGTGTACAGTTCAAAGTGGTTTCATTTGGAGCTGCCTATTTTGAAATACAAACTCTAATGTATTTATATATTTGTTCACAGAGAATGGTAGTAAATTTTTTAACTATTTGTATATTTATTTTACTATAGCGTTATGCACTGGAAATATATATATATATATGTGTGTGTGTGTGTGCGCGCGTGCGTGTGTGTGTAATATTATTCACATATGTACTAAAATTGATACCCCCTCTCCCATCAACAATTGTTTTAAAATCATAGTTGGTCACATATGATTGGTGCTTATTATTTAAATAAACCAACAATTATAGGTCATGCTTAAATTAGTGGTTTGAACTTATAATAAGCCTGAATTTTAAATAGGTATACTCCTTGCACAGATTTAGCGTATATAACACATGGAAGAGAAAGTTTCTAATTTTTAACTATTAACACTGAATTTTATTAGTTTATATTGATGTAATAATTAATACTATAGTTATATTATTACAAGTCCAATTTTTGAGCTATTTTAATTATGACAATGTAATTAATAATTTCTATTCAAATCACTTAATAAGTATATGCATTTGATGTGAATGGATATGTAATTTGTTTCAACAGAAAGCAATCTGAACATGTTCTCTTTATTATAATAAAGTCTTTTATGATAACTTTATAAAACTAGTATAAATAATTGTTCATGCTTTTTTTATTATGTTTAACAATCTTATAGAAGTTCATACTTTTATATCTGAGCTTGGCATATGTAGGTTGATTATTTTAGTGACAATTAATTAGTATTAATGACTAATTAAAAATTAGTTAAATCTTGCCAGAAATAGTTTTATTGCAAAGTTCAGAATTTAACTAATGTTGTACCAATGAAACAATATCATTTTTCTTACATGATTTTTTCCCTTTCACTTCTTTGAAAAACTATTACAATTTTTTTAAATGTCTTTTAAAATTATTCTTTGATAAGTCAGTTGAATCTATGTTTTTAAGAAGAAACAATGTGTAGATAACTTACTGATTATTTACTTTATCATGATGGATGTTAAACAATAAAACTTTAAATTTTAAAATTGACTTAAATAAATTGTCAAATATAAACCAAATTTCTTAAAATCTGAAATAAAATTAAAATTTAAATGAAATTATGTGTGAATAAGTAGAAGTAGAAAGATAAAAGTCATGAAGTATTTTAAATTTTTAGTTGTATCTATTTTTATACTAGTGCATGTCTTGCTTTTTCTCCACCCATGCACCAGGATTATGACTAGATTTCATGTTCATTAAACCAATAAATTTACAGATGTTTAAATTAATAGCTGCATTATTAACTTTCAATTGATCTTCCCTTGAACTCTGTATTTGAAATTTAGACAATTCAGTCACGTGATTGTCTAGATGATAAACAAACTTGTTAATTAACATTTTTATTATCTTTACATAATTATTAAATTAATTATTTAATAAAATTATTAACTGTTTTTCAAACTATTCTTTTTTAAATTTAAACACTTTTTTAACTTTTTCTCTTGCATTATTTAAAAGCTTATTTTTTTTTTAATTTTAAAATTGATTGATTATACCCAGTTTTTTAAAATACACTTTTAATAAACTTTTTTAATTATCAACATGTCATATGCATACTCCAATACTCACACACATGCATGGATTTTAATATAACCATTGTGTGTTCAGGTGTATCAGTGTTATGAGATAGTGTGGAGAGTGGTGGGTTATGTGAAAGTCTGTGCTCATACCCTGTCTATTAAATATATAGACACAGGTATATATAAGCCTGTGTATTTCAGCTATAACCATTTTAATACAATGATAATAAATTAGTGCTTGACTGTCATTTAAAATCACTTAAAAGTTTAGATCTACTCTCAGTCAGTTTATACTTACTATTTTAAAATCCTACTACTAAATAGTTTGATATAAATTGGTATTTAATAAATTATAATTATAACTTTAACATCATTTATTTTAAAGATCAACAACTAAAATTCAAACAAAGTTAACTAATAATTTCAAGTAGTATAAAACACTTTATGTATTAAATATATTTAAAATATATTAAGCTCTAAATTAACTCTTCTTTAGTTTAAATATTATTTATTTTCAAGTATATATTGAACAACCTAATATAACTTTTTAAATACTTGCAACTAATCAGAGTAACTGATTTACATTAATTTATACTATTGAAACTTAATTTAACATTCTTATTATGATAGCACAAAAACTTACTTAATTATAATCTTATTTAATAATAATAATAATAATAATAATAATAATAATAATAATTATTATTATTATTATTATTATTATTATTATTATTATTATTACGATAGAATGACAGCCTGTTAAGCTAAATTGCGCAGACGCTGTGAGAATGTTGTTAATAAATGAATACCTTCGAACAACCACATGATCCTTTTACTCTTATATAAATACTATATCATGTGGTTGTTCGAAGGTATTCATTTATTAACAACATTCTCACAGCGTCTGCGCAATTTAGCTTAACAGGCTGTCATTCTATTGTAATTATAATCGCACGCAAGACGTTATAAAATAAATGCTTATTATTATTATTATTATTATTATTATTATTATTATTATTATTATTATTATTATTATTATTATTATTATTATTATTATTATTATTATTATTATTATTATTATTATTATTATTATTATTATTATTTAATGTCTTAAAACTTATATCTAACTCAAGGGTTGAATATATGATTACAACATACATATGTATACACACCTATATATTACTGTAATGTAATTTTAGGAATTTGTTTAAAAGCAAATTAATAATTTGGGGAAAAACACAGCATTATTAGATATAAAACATGCATAAAACTAGTAGAGAGAAGTGTTAAAAATATTGGCAATTCAATTTAAAAAGATGCTTAAAACAAAATATTAATAGCAGATATTTAAAATATGCATTTATATTTTATTAATAATGGCTTGAACCCTATTTGTAATATTATAGAAAAATATGATGTTATAAAGCTTATGAAATCGTGATTAAATTTGTAAGAAAGGGAATAAAAAGCAAATTTGGATTGCAAAGAAATCATGAATATTTAAAGGTAGTTTATATGATACAGCATATTAGATTTATAAGTGAAGTTATCTTTTAACACTTTGCATGCCCGATTAGTTTAAAAGCGAAGTGGCTTGACATCACTCTAAATCAGTCATTTTTCATACTATGATTATGATTTTGGGTTCATTGTAAAGATTAAAAAAAGTTTGGTAAGATGCTGCCATCTCTTGAATTATTTTACAAGTAAAAAATCAATAAAAATGACCTATATGTCAAACAAAGAAAAAAAATAATGCCTCTTCTTAAATCTGATTGGCTATTAAATTTTGACAACAAAGAAAATGGCTGCCAAAAAGTAAAGAGTTATATCTGTTTTTATTTTATTTCAAAAATGATGAATGTTTTAGACCATTTTAACAGTATTTTTTGACAAATTATAAATTATTTTGATAAAATATGCTAAAAACAAAATTATTTTGAAAAAATAGTTAAGATTTTTAACAAAAATTATTTGCTTTTTTCTACAACTAAACTTGGCAAAGAAAATCACATCGTTAGCAAAATGTTTTGATTGGTGAGTAAGATTTTGTTTTACATTTTCCGCTCTTGAAAATTTATATATTTAAATAATAACAATTTATTTTTGAAAAAACTTTCATTCATTTTCATAACCTGACAAATTATTAATATACTTTTTACAAATAAAACTAAAGTGAATATAATATTAAAAGATGAATATATTTTGATGTTTGAGTTTGTGAATTGACACTTGACTTTAAATTGTCCAATTAAAAGTCAAAACCTTTACCTCATTTGTCCAATAAAATAATCAGTGCTTTAAAGGTTAATGTAATGAATGTAAATTCCTGTGGATTTTAATTGTTTACACATAGTATAATTATTACTTTGATAAATTTTAAATTCGGATTATATGGTGAGCCAACTAATAATGAAATTTTAATATATTTATATGAATTACTAAAAAACAATGATAAAAAGACAAAGACCTATATGCTATGATTATTACTGAAAAATAATGATAGAAGGACTTATATACCATGATTATTTTTAAAAAAAAAAACAGCCTTTTTCTAAAAACAACCTTTATCCAAACAACTCAACTGACTTGAAGGCCAAAATTTAAATATGTATTTTAGCATATTTGAAATAAAAAATAGTAATGTCTAAAGATATTGAGAAAAATGTTATATTTGTTTTCAATAATTAGTAATAATTAAAAAAAATAAAATGAATGAATGAAACTAAATAATATACATTGTTTCTAATAGGCTGAACAAATAGACTTTTAATCAAAATATTTTTAACGTTTTATATATGATTATTAAAAATATTCCTTAAATTAAAAATTATACAAAAGTTACAAATGTCAAAAAATTATAGAGAATAATATTTTGGAATCTAAAAAAAATAAAAATATTCTGAATAAATTTATTTATTATTGGTATATATGAAGATATTGAAATGGAATTGTTCCAAAAATAAATCATAAATGATAGATTCAAACAACTCTTCAATGTAAGTCAAATGATAAAATAAATTTTGGAAAGTACATACTTTGATATAGAATATGCTTTCTTATATTAAGTTTTTTCTCCAAAGGAAAATAATCTGGTATTAAAATATTACCACAAAATGATAATACTTGCCTATTACCAAAAATATTTTGTCATGTATTACTATCTCATTATCGCAATTTAATCTAATCTCACCATATTAGAGTTGCATCAAACTTTATTGAGATCTTAATTTTAAAGTTTATCTGATTTTGTCAAATAAGAAATGGGAATAGTAATTTTCCAACAAAAACTCTTATTGATTTTTATGGTGAAATTAAAACAAATTGAGTATTTAATTTTATTTTTCAATAATAGTAAATCAAACAAGTAGTGCACTTAATGCCGATTGTTTTACACAGATTTAAACGTATAATACTTATGAAAAAATTCACCAGGGAGCGAATTGGCCAAAAGACGTTTCTCAAACGTTTTTAAATAAGATAAGGTTAAAATTTATTTATTTCATTTTATCTTCAAGTGGTTCATATTTGCTTGCCACATATTATGATGAGTAAAAATTGTATGTTTGTTTAATATAATCGCATTAAAATATATTTTTAAGACATCTTTAAAACGATTAAATTTAATTCACAACCTTTGACAGCAAGACACCAGAGAACATTATTATCCATATTTTTTTGTTTTAATATATACTACTAAAACACATTAAGTAATGTCGTACTTGATGTTAATTTTTCTAGATTTTTTTTTACTTATAATGATAGGAAAAAATATCTGTCATTGCATTCTGGTTCCAAGTACTGCCTTTAAAATCAAATGCACACTTCTTCTATACATATGTTCTTTTTTAAATCTTTTTTATAATTCTTTTGTTGGATTTATGTTCTATGCTAATTGGGTTTTTTTTTCCCCAAAAAAATCAAACATGTTTCTTATTTATTTTTGAAGCTTTTAAACTTCACATTATGAACTTTTTAATAATATCTAAAAATACTAGCTTTCTTTATTTTTAAAGCAAACCTGTATTTCGAAATTATATTTTTAGACTTATCCGCACATACTGAATAGCATCAAGTAAGTTTGAGAATATTTTTTAGTTAATTAACGATTACAAAATTATTCTTGAATTCTAGCTAAAATGTTGTTATATGCTTGCAAGAAAAACAGTCAACATTTACACAATCCCAATATCAATAACAATCAGCAATCTCAATCTGTTGTCATGGCAACTTCATTTTAACAATAAAAGTGGAACACTATATTTATGGTCTAATATATTTATTTAGACACAAAAAATTGTAGCTTAATTACAGAGGTTGCAATTATTGATACAAAAAAGTTTAAACAAACCACCTTAAAGAGGTAAATACAAGCTGTTTTGAAAGCAGGCTAATAAATAGTCAATTAAAAGATTACAAATTGCAATTATAATTTTCAAATTGTAGTCAATGTATTACTTAAATAATAAATGTAATAATGTTCAAGGCAAAATGGGTTTATAAGTAAATCATTATTAAATCAGTCAACACTTAGACAATGCCAGTATCTATAGCAACCAACAATCTATACATAATACTACAACATAGTCATTGACAATATGACAATGAATCCAAGATAAGAGTATTCTTTAGTTATTCGTGAATAGAATTAATTAATAAATATGCATCTGATTTGAATAAAGCTGATGCAAACGAAAGTAATAGGGTATTTTTTTAATAATTGTTGTAATATAACTTTATGGTACTTTTAATTATTTAAAAGTAAAAATAAATGATATAAATAATTGTATCTTTTTAAAACAAATACAATATGGTAGTAATAGGGTATTTTTTTTTAAATAATTGCTGTAATATAACTTTATGATACATCCGGTTGACATAGCCATATTTGTTAGTATTTGCAAGAAAGCTTAGTTGAATTCAACACTAGCTTTGTAGCATTTTTAAGTACCATTAGTACCATCATTTATGTAATTTTCAATCTTTTTATACTAATATGCTGCCAAAAATTAACTAATTACTTTCCAGTGATTACTTATCAAAGGATTGTTGCAGAAAAACACAGGTTAACCTCAAGCAGAAAACTTTGCTTGAAAGTAATGTTTTGTTTGATTATTAGTAGACAAGTGTGAAGAACAGCAATAAAGTTTGTTCTGTAGCCTCTTTAATATAAATGATATAAATAATTACATATTTTTAAAACAAATACAATATGGTAGTGATATCATTTTTTTTAAGTTTATGAATTATAAACAAACGTAATGCTTATTGATAAATATATATAATTCTAATCTTACAAAGGAAACGTATATTTCAATAGTTAATAAAATTTACATCATATTTAGAAGAAGAATCAAAAAAATTGAAGATTATCTATTATTGTAACAAAAAATGAAATAATTTTGTAAAGTATCAAATAAAATATGACATTAATAAAAAAAGACTTAGATTTAATATTCCGATTTTTAATAGATTCTGCATATTTCTTTTTATTACTATAGTTTATAATGATAGTTAATATTGTTATTGTAAGAATTTTAATTAAATGTAGATTTCAAAATTCTTAATGAAATATAATTAAAAAATCTCCTTGAATAGGTTCAAAATATTATAATAATATATAAAAATAATAATTTCTATTTCATATAAATACATATATTTGTGTGTGCGTGTGTGTTGTAAGTGAAGATATAATGTAGTGATTGGCATAATTGCTTTCAATATAGAGTTTAAAGCTAGATAAAATTAGAAATTATGCTTACGTTTCAAATAAATCCAAACGTTTTATTTTCGGATATGCATCTTGAAGCAATCTAGCTTATTATTCAATACTTATTAAACTTATGTACAATAAAGCCTTTTTTCCATTATTTTTTTTTTTTAAGAAATGCTAATAATGCTTTGCTTATTTTGGTCTATTTGCAAGATGTTTTACTTTATACATTTATCTATTATCATTTCAAGCTATTATTAATTTAGTGCTGTATAAAGGTTACTATAATTTTAATACAATATATTTTATTCATAATTCTTAAAAATCTACATTATTCCTTCAACCATTTTATTTCAGACTTGTTTTTTTTTTGTAGATCTATATTCAATTTTTTTATTATCCATCTGTTATATCTTATAATGATGTTTTTAGACCAACTCCATTTTGGTCTCTTATTTTTTTTTAATTATATCATTGATTTATATAGGGTATATGAGCACAGGCTTTCACATGACCCATCACTCTCCACTCTATCTCATAGCACTCAAACACTTTAAACATATCACCAAAATATATATCTCAAGCTAAACCAGCAATCATCAGTTGGTACAGATTATCATCTCTACACATATATACAATAAGTGCTCAGATATATTATTTATCTGTTCAACATATATGTGTTCAAGTATATCAGTGTTATGAGATAGAGTGGAGAGTGGTGTGTCATGTGAAAGTCTGTGCATACCCTGTATATTAGTATATTGATACAGGTATATAACAAGCCTGTATTTCAGTTATTATATAGTAGAGATGTCTACCCATCCCTTGTATATGTATTAAATGGATTATGTCCTGTATATGAGGCATCAGATTGACTTTAGATCAAAATGGGTGTGATGAGAATCTTGGCCCCAGGGTGGTCTTTGAGCATTCCATTATCAGATTTTCAATTGGATGGACTGTTGAAGAATTGGAGTGTGGAGTGGATTGAAACCTGTCCATTAAAGTATGAAGATTGGCTATCTTAATATATATCTGAGCACTTATTGCATATATGTGTAGAGATGATAATCTGGACAAACTGATGATTGCTGGTTTAGCATGAAATACTTATATTGATGATTATTTATCTTTTTGTCATATATGAGTTCAAGTGTATCAATGTTATGACATAGAGTGGAGAGTGGTGGGGCATGTGAAAATCTGTGCTCATTTACTCTATACATTATATATATTGATACAGGTATATAATAAGCCTGTATTTCAGTTATCATTGATTTATGTTTAATTTGTCACTATATATTGTATTTGTATTTCTAGTATTTACTATTCATATATACTTGAGAAAGAAGATACTGGTTATGGTACTAGAATGTTAACTATTTAGCGATTATATTTTCACCACACAGAAGCTCCTGGAAATAATAATATGAATTCATTACTTATCTGTGAGAATATTAGAATTAATATATATATAATATTGAAATATAAGTATATTGTTTAAACTAAATTTAATGTAATTATAAGGGGCTTGAACTCAAACTTTCAAGTTCACTACAGCTATGCACTCCATCTTATTCAACTAATACACATGACCACATATATATGAAAATGCTGTAGGGGCCTTGAAAGTATAATATTGAAATATAAGTATATTGTCTAAACTAAATTTAATGTAATTATAAGAGGCTTGAACTCAAACTTTCAAGTTCACTACAGCTATGCATTCCATCTTATACAACTAATACACTTGACCACATATATATAAAAATGCTGTAGGGGCCTTGAAAGTGTGAGTTCAAATTCCTTATAATTACATTAAATTTAGTATATACAATATACTTATATTTAAGTATTATTTATTTAACCTGTATTTTTCCCATCCCTCTTCTGTGTAATTAAAAAGACATATTAAGGTAGTATATGTGAGGGGTCAGAGTGATAGGTATGACAATAATATTGACATCCACATGAGCTTGAGAGTTCCATCATTAGATTTTTAATGATATGGGTGGCTAAGAAGTTGAGGGTGGAGGACATTGAAACTTATCCATGAAAGTTTGAAGGTTTGCTATCTTAATATAAACTGAGCACTAATTAGTATGTTCCAGTGGAAGATGGCGATTTGGGCAACTTATGAGTGCTAGTTCAGCATGAAATACTTATATTGGAGAACATTTATCTTTTTCACATATATATGGTTATGTGTATATGTTGTATAAGATGGATTGCATAGCAGTAGGCAGTTTGAAAATCTGAATTGAAGTTTCATATATATATATTTATATATATCTTCAGTAATTTACTAAACTGATCTTAAGTGTTTAAATTTCACATTCATAAGTAAGAAATTGAACACACACATATTAAAAATTTCACTTCAATTATATCGTTGTAATTTTAAATATTAAGTTACTTTACTTCGACCAAAACACTCTAAATATGTTTAATCTAGTAAATTTAACCAAAATATTTATCTTTGTTAACTTTAAATATCTTGAGAAGTCATTAACCCTATTTCATTCTTTTCAAAATTTATCTTTAACATGCTTTCTTGTTTTTTTTTTTTTTTTTCATGTGTCAAAGCATCGCCAGGAAGCGAACCTGGGACAACTGCTTGTAAGGCTGCTGTGCTAACCACTCGGCCACCAACGCTTGACTGCTTTTTTGTTTTTACCTCTTAGCAATTATAACATTTTAAATTGAATTGAAGCATTTTTTGCAAAAAAAAAAAAATCTATCATTTCCAAATTGAAAATAATTTAAGTAGTTTTGTTTAATTGTTATTATCTCAACTTATTATTTTAATCAATAAAATACTTCCTGTTAAATTGCTGTAAAAAAATTAAAGCATCTCCCTATACTATAATTTTACATTCTTATACTTTCTTGAGTGACTATTTAATTGCATTTTCATAAATATTTTTCAAAACTTGATAATATTATCGAACTTTATCTTGATATTCTAAATCCATAATCACAAGCAAAAAATACTTCTAGAGATAAATGTCTTATCATAATTTACAATTCCAAAAAATAATAGTAATTCATAGTGATTTTTTTTTCTCTATAAGTTGATAATCGACAGTGCTAATACAATTTTTAAATCCGGCATCTTCTTTTGCTGTTTTGAATCCAAAATTACCTTTAGACAGTTCGTTGTAATCTCTGTAATGTTAATGAAAAGAACTGCAGAACATTGATAAGTATATAATTTCTAATATCTTCCTTTTTATCTTTTTTAATTAGCAATCATCTGATACATCTTTACACTTTAGATATTTGGATTTTAGAATTTCTAGCAATGACATTATTATTTGTCATATCTTCTATAAAGTTGTTTTAACATGTTTTAATTCTTCACTTAATATATTTAGAATTTTTAAAAATGTCATATTGTAGAAATTACTTTATTTTATTTTTATTATACAATTTTTCTACACAGTTGTAGTGTCATCTTTTTTTTCCCAAGATAATTTAAAAGTTACATTACCAATTCATTCATTTTCTTACTCTGTTTTGTTCAGTGCTCAGTTTCCTCAATTCCAGTTCTCTTCATTGCCAACTTTTTCAGTTCCATGTAACACTTTCCATCACACATCATCCAAAAGTGGCAATCTTTTCTATCTTTTCTTTTTGCTCATACTCATTATTCCCTCCAAACTTCTTTCATTAAACTATATTTTCTTGTTAATAGATATATAAACATCCTCCATACTTCCTCATTTTTTTAAATTTCATATAAATAAATATACAATAAAAACAAGTTACCCTCAACATGCATTTCATGCTAAACCAGCACTCAATCACTATCTCCCATACATATATCTATTATATGAAAAGTATTTGTCTATAGCAAATTGTTATATATTTTTTTTACCATTGTCAAACTCACTTTTTCTTTACCATTGTCAAACTCACTCCACTCACAGCTTTGACATCATTCACCTCAGATAAATACAATAATGATTATTACTAAACATTTTCTAAACTAGAGATTATCTCTAACACAGATATAAATTTAAACCTGTTAAAGGTTAATATATCTGATATTTTAATTTTGCACATACACACATATGGAGTTATTCACCTTTATCTTTCCCATGTGTAAATATCTCTATAGATATATTAAACAACTTGTATACTTCTCCATTCTTTTTAAATTCATATAAATAAAAATACAATAAAAGACAAATGAACCAGCATTTATTATTTGGCCCATAGTAAATTATTACATTTTTATTTATCATTGTCAAACTCACTCCACTCACAACTTTGACACTATCCACCTCAGATAAATGCAATAATGATTATTACTAATCATTTTCTAAACTAGATTATCTCTAGCACAGATATAAATTTTAAACCTCAGTTAAAGATTAATATATCTGATTTTTAAATTTTAAACACTACTCTTCATGTAATAGAGATATATATGGGAGATAGTGACTTGGGCCAACTGATGAGTGCTGGTTTAGTATGAAATGCATCTTTAGGGGTCATTTGTCTTTTATTGTATCTTTATTTATATGAATTTAAAAAGAATGGGGAAGTATGGAGGTTGTTTAATATATTTATAAAAATATTACACATGGGAATGAGAAAGATCAATAATTCAATATGTGTGTATGTTTAAAATTAAAAAATCAGATATATTAATCTTTAACTGAGAGTTTATATCTGTGCTAGAGATAATCTCTAGTTTAGAAAATGATTAATAATAATCATTATTGTATTTATCTGAGGTGGATGTTGTCAAAGTTGTGAGTGGAGTGAGTTTGACAGTGGTAAATAAAAATGTAACAATTTTTCTTAAAATATATCCATTCCAATTTCTCTTTCTATTTCTAATTTTCTCAATGTTTTTTTTTTTTTTTTCATTTACTCTTTTCCAAATTTCTTTGTTGTTTTATTCATCCAACTATTTTTTTTTACCATTCATCTCCATGATCACATTTCAAAAGCTTTCAATCTGTGTCTAATTTTATTATTCATTGTCCATGTTTCCCAACCATACAAGTATATACTGTACACATAGCATTTAATTAATATTTTATTTAATTTTTCCTTTAAAAGTTCACAAAATATTGGAATTCCATCAAGCATTGGTGGTCGAGAGGTCAGCGACAGCTGCTTTACAAGCAGTTGTCCCGGGATAGCGGGATGGCTTCCCGGCTGATGCTATGACACATGAAAAAAAAAATTGTAATTCTGAGAAGCACTATTTATATATTGTATGTGCATAATATTTATTTTGAAAATTTATTATATATACGTGCTTAAGTAAAAATAAACTTCGTACATAAAAAATGCAAAAGATATCTAATATATTAGTATTGTTCAGATTTTTAACGGTTTATAATTACTTTCAGCTCCTTACGTGTCAATCATACAAACAGCATTTTATGAAGCTTTTTGTGTCAACTTATACATTTTATAGCCACTGACTCTCATTAATTAAACATGCTATTTAAAGCGGATGTATGTCATTAATTTCTTTGTATAAAGTAAAGGAAGCAATCAATACTGACAAGTTATACAATTTAAAATTTTTCAATAAACAACTACTATAAAAATCAAAATAACTTTCAAAAAGTAAATATTATAATTATCTTAAAATAATAAATAACCAAGTTCTTCCACATTTATAAATGAATGCTTTTAAACAATGTAAAAGATTTCACATTAAAGTTTATGGTATGGTCGTAAATAAGACATGCTGCAATAATTTTTTATCAAAATCCTTAGAGAAAGAAAAAAGAAAATTATCGCAATTACTGCTTAAATGCTTACATCCAAAAATGAATGAACGCACACACGCATGAATATAATTGGTATATGTACTTCAAATATAGTATTTTTGTCCTTTCAGATAATACTCAAGTTTTTCTATATTAGCAAAAACTTACTCTAAAACAATTTAATTATCATTATTACTGATCCATTGTCGGATAAAAGTTCCCCTAAATTTAATCCAGTTTTTTAGACTTGTAGCTTCCAATCTCCACATTACTCCTTCATACTTTTATATCTCATATATCATTCTCATAGATTGTTATTTTCTGAGACTTTTATAATCTCTTGAAATCCACTTTATGGATTTCCAATTGCCCAAATGATGTCATCCATTTTTAAAGAAATACTTCCGGTTCAACTCCATTTTGGTATTTTAATTCTTTCACTCATATAAGTATTATATGTGTTTTCTTACCATTGTTTGTCATTTTCTATCATTTTTCATTTTTTAACAAACATCATTTCATACATCATTGTATAATTGGAAGTGTCTGCATTGATTTTCTATTACCATCTAAGTTGCAAATCCAAATATAAATACTAATAAAACACATTTTTCATCAAATAATCATCATTTCTTATGCTTGCTCATAACTTATTAAAACAGGCAAAACTCTCCATACAGTAATACCACTCAATGCAAGCCAGAGTAATCAATGGATGCAGAAAACTTGTGCATAAAATCTCTATCTAGGGCCTACTCATCCAATATCTCCAGACTAGTTGTGGCTTTTGTCAAGGAGGAGCCTTGGATCTGAAAGCACTACATGTAGATCCTAGATCTAGGTGCAGTGCTCTCAGATACAATGCTCCTCACTGATGAAATCCACAAGCTAGAAACTAGTCTGGGGATATTGGATGAGTAGACATCAGATAAGGATTTTATGCACAAGCTTTCTGGCATCCATTGATTATTCTGACTTGCACTGGCATTACTGTATGGAGAGTTTTGTCTGTTTTAAAAACATATTCTTAAAAGTTTTACTTTATGAACACTTAAATATATATTTTTTTGTTTTTGAATAAGCTCTCAAAAAGAGATTTGTAAAGCTACTATACTATATTCTGGAGCTAAATATTCCTGACTCAAGTTACTTTTTACTTTGCAATGCCTTTCCATACAATAACAGTTTGTAATTTCTATATTTTTAAATTAATTTTATATCCAATGAATAGCCTGCTTTTTTCTATATGCCTATGCATGAAGGAAATAATTTAGCAGTATAAGAGAATACAATGTATATTTTATATGCCTGAATATCTATTTCTACAGAATTAGTTAATTATTCAGAAAAAGTATTTATTTTGGAAACCATCATTCTATGTTTAAAACATTTCTGATTTAGATCTCCTAATAAAATTGAAGAATTTAAATCTATAACTCAAGAAAAATAAAACTTAAAAACTCAATAGTTAGCAACATAAAAATCTTATATAGAGAATAATAATCCAAACATAAAAATTACCTATTTAGACAATAAATATGAAATTGTATTAAATAACTAATTTGTTTGAATTGTTAAAATATAATTATAAACGCTTGCTTTCAACTTTTATATATTTTTATCCAAAACTAACTAAAATATCTGAAAAGTTTAATAATCCACCAATTGCATATTGATGATTTGAATAATTAATATTTCTGACTAAATACAGATGTTCCAAATCATTATTGTAGCTATAATAAATGAATAGTCAAATAATATTAAATTAAAATAATTTGAAAATTAAAAATTACTTGAAATTGCTGGCTTTAAATGCAGAATAAGTCATATTTTAATAAAATAGAATATCTGCTATATTTAAATTGATACTAGAAAATCTTTCATATTCTTGGTTAGGTTATACCATAGAAAAGATATCACAGGAGATATAAAAGCCAGCTGTTTTAATTAAATTATTAAATTTTAATTTTTTTAGAATGTTCTTTAGTTTGAGAGGTTTCTGTTCCAGCTAAAAAATAAATTTAATATGTATTTCTCAATAGAATTATAAAATTGCGTGATAATTCAACACAAATATCTGTTGTTCCATTACTTACAGATTAGTAATTTGTCATAATTTATTGTAAGTTAAATAGATTTATTTTAAAGAGATTGTAAAAGATCCTGAAAGAGACCACATGTGAGATAGATGGATGAAATAAGAAAGGGTGCAGGGATAATGTGGAGAAGATGGTTTGAACTTGGAGAGACCATCTCGATTGATAATGGTCGATGATGATGACGATATGCTGTTTTTATATATGTAAATGCTTTCTTCATAATAGTGAATTTTATTTTTATTTACTTTATCTTATAATATCTTTAGTTATTACTCTTCTTTACCATTTTGAAGCTGTCTTCTGTTCTTCTAATATTTCTCATCATAAATGTTGTATTTAAAACTTTTCTACAGCTCACTAACTGTCTTAAATAATCAACTATCTGAAATATTATTTATGTGGTTTGTTCTGTTTATTATTCATTTGTATCATAAAAAAACCTTTAGAATTGTTTATATATATATATATATCTTACATTCTTAGAGGAATTCATTCTTGTTTATTGTAAACATTTTAATTATTTAATTACTTTATATAAGAATAAACAGAATATATTTCCTGTTACATCATTCTAGTATAAATAGAAAATGCAATTTTTAATTAAATTACCTGAGAAAAAATTATACATCACATATAAATCTAATAGTCTTGCTATCTATCTAATTAAAATTTAGGTCTAAGGGAATTATTTAATAATAAAATTATATTTTAAAAAGTTAAATGATATATAACTCATATATATATTTATATAAAACTATATTAGCAATAATAAATAAAATAGAAAAATTATAAAACATTAAGTATGAGTAAAATAATATATATATATTAAAATTTTGCCATGACTAAGATTTTATTTATTATACAAATAGACTTTTTCAAATGAAAATGAACTAAATCTAACATGTACACACACGTATATATATTCCATATATTATATGTAATTATTTCACATAAAATGAATTAAAATAATAATTCTTATTATATATATATATAATTCTTTTCTGTACTTATGTGCTTATCTTTATTTGACACTTGTAATGTATTTAGATTGTAACCCATTTTTAATGTAACCCACTTTTATTTGTTTTCCTATTTACTTCATATTTGCTCAAATGATTTATCTATAACCCTTCATCGTGTTATCATACTTTGTATAATGTAATCGGAATCTTGGCTAGTTCAATAGTCAAATTGTATTTAGTGTAAACCTTTTCATTCCTCTGATTGTATTTGTAATCCTTACCCATTTATTTTTTGTAATTTCTGATCTGTCATATGCAATTAGTCCAATGAGATTTAGAATATGGACTAACCTTCTGTATTTTCTTAGAGTGTAAATAAACTTTGTTTTGAAAGTAAATTCATTTATTCTTTCCTTTATTTAGCTTATTGCACTTTTAATGCATTGAAAGTGCACTATGCTAAGTAAAATAAAGAAAGGAAATAAATAAACCTGTTTTATAAAGCATACACACATATGCATGCAAAATAATTATATACATATAACAGGATTCATTCCTCTAATTTATTTCAAAAACCAATTAGCTTTAATATTTAAGGAAGCTTTCATAAGATTGATATACTCAAATTTCAGATTATTTATCAGGATTTTTTAAACGCATTTTTTAAAAATTCAATTTATTGTACATATAAAATAACCTCTACAATATCAAGCAATGTTTTATGAGCAATTCATAATTCAGCTTTGTATGTTGAACTGAATATGGGTAGTAAAATATTTTTTGACAATGCAGAAGTTATTTTTTTATGAAAATGGATTTATTCTTTTCATTTTAAAGACCCTATCTTGTGTTTTGGGTGAGGGTATTCCTCAGACTTAAAATTTCATACAGGAAATTGGTAGAAGATTATTTCTTTGTGATCATTATAAATAAATTACCAGGCTAGATAAATAAACAATTAGAAAAATACATTTAAAAAAGAAATGATGAAACTCTGGTGATGAATCTGAAATCTGAGGCCACCAATTTTATGAAACCTTTTGACATTAAAAATAGTTGATTTTTGAAGAGAATTAAGTAATTAAGTCTTGTTTTATACATATAAGTGTGTGTTATAGTTAATTGATTTTCATGTGAGAAAGTATATTTGTATAATAGACAAAATGATGGTCACGACAGAATTTTAGTATAATTATTTTATTTTGCTAATACTTAATGTTATATGATTTTCTATTATATATATGAGCCAATCACTATTTAAAAAATGTAATCAAGCAAACAAAAGTGTTAATAAGCAAAAAAAAATAAATACCATTAAAATTCACAAATTTTATACTATTTCAACAGTCATTTTTCCATTTCAGAGTACCAATGAGATCACATTTAAAATAAAATAACTAAAGTTTGTAAATATATTTTTCATCTCAGAGCATCATACACAATCATGACTATTACTAAAAGGTTTTTAGATTACATTGACCACAGACACTCCTTTATTATCCACATTTTACAATATTTTAGAATGTACTTAAAGTTGATATTGATTTTAAAACTTCAAAATAATTAGAGAGATAATTGTTTCTTAATTATGAGGCTGCTATTATATTTCTATAAGATGAAAAGTTATTGTAAAAAAAATGATCTAAGTATATTTAATTGTAGTGAAAGTCACCTTTTCAATAATTGTTTTACTTAAAAAATTAAACTTTTGAAATGGTAAGTACTTCACCCTCCCTCTTATTATCTTTTTACAAAATGAATAGGTGAACACACTCTCAGAGAATATATGTAAAAGTTTCTCCTCAATTTATTATTAATAAGTATATTATTATTTTTATGAATTTTTTTCTATTACAAAGTTAATTTATATTGCACACTATATGCGTATAAAAGCTCTGTATTATATATATATGTATGTTGAAAAAATCAGTATACTTGCAATTTAATAAATAATGCATATTCTATTGTTATTAATAAAACATGAGCTATTATGTCCTATGTACAATATACATAAAGGGTGTTTGAAACAAAACATAGTGTATATTATGGTCCCACTAAATATATATTAACAATGCAACATGAAAGCTTCATGTTTTGTTATATGTATATAGTCAAATATTTAAAACACCCCCATAATTATATTATTCCAGCCATACTCCCTTTTTATATAAAGAAAGCTCAAATTTTAGCACTAAAATTTGAGCTTTCTTTATTTAAAAGAGGAGTATGGTTGGAATAATATAACTTTGGGGCATTTCAAATATTTTAAATAGATTTTATCTAGCTATATATATATATATATATATTATATATATATTATATATATATATATATATATATATATATATTGTTACTATGCCATTATTAATAATATATAAAAATATTATAATAGGGATAAAAATATATTAAATTAAGTAAAGTGAGTATACTTTGGATACATGTGTGTCATAATCATGGCATGGTTTACACACAAAATGAATATATAATGAACCATCAAGTTAATAGTATTCAAATTAGCAAGAAAAGGGTCTCATAGATTCTTAATAGAACAATAATGATTATGATGCAGACACATCAAAAGTATATTCGATTTACTTAATTTATAAATTTTTATTCTCTGTTATATTATATATATATGGATGTCTATTATTCTGTTGGTGTTTTTTTAAATTAAAATAGCATTGCAGATTATCGTGTACAATTTAGGAAAACTGTGAATTAATTTGATTGGTCTCATATTTTTTTCAGCTTTATGCTTAATCATTAAATTATAAATAAATGTTTTATATGAGTTTTGTTAGTCATCATAAATATCTTATAATATAGTGTATAGATTTGGGAGGGAAATTACTGTCATATGCAAATTTGTATGATACATTTAAATTGTCTTTCAAATAAATGTGAACAGAATTCCGTAATCTGTTAAAATAAAATATCCTTTATTCAGATAATGTTTAGGTTTAAATTTTATACTTACTCGTAATTATTTAGATTGTATTGAGCAATAATAAAACCTCTAATTAATCTTTTTTAGCTCATTGTCTGAAAATTTTTAGATCTTAAGATGGAATACTTTTTACTCTACTATAAATTAAAATAGCTTAGCCCATTCAACAATATTTAGTACAAGGCAAAACTCTCCATACAGTAGTGCCACCTAATCATGTGATGTTTAGTAGTTTAATATTTAGTACAAGTACAAATTACTTATGCAATGCTTCTAATATCTATATATGACATACTACTTTGCCGGTGATTTAAGTAACAATTTAAAAAATATAGAAATTCATAATGATGAAAAATTATATAATGTTTTAGTTGTATTAATATACTGGACTATTTTTATCATCAAATATTAATTATTGAATGTCTTTAGAAAAATTAACTTTATTTACATTTTTCAAATGCAGTCAACTAACAGCACACTGATTACTATATTTACCATATGTTGAGAGGTATTATTCTTCTCTTCTACCGGTGTTTCTAGCCTTACCAGTAACGGGTTTGATTTCCATGCTAGTACTGTCACTGGTCAGGGCAGCAATACCTAAATAAAAGAGGATAATAATATCTCTCAAAACCTGTGTGCTAATACTAACAGTTGAATGTAATTGAAAAATTTAAATAAAATTAATTTTTCTAAAGACATTCAATACTTAATATTATATGATGGAAATAGTACAATATATAAATACAACTAAAATACCATCATCACAAACCTTCAAGAAAATACTGTATAAAGCTTTATTTACTTGTATACTTTCAGGGTGTGGTTTAAACTCTTTGATTTTGGTTTAATGATTTATTATCAAGATATCATGATCGTCTATACTTTTTTAAAAATACCTTCAAAGTTTTATTCACAAAATGTTTACGATTTTTTTTTATTTGGATAGTAAGGACTGAATTAATTTCTGCTCTGTTAATATTTTATTGTTAATTAGAAATAAATAATACAGATATTTATTGGCAGCACCAGACTTTTTGTATATCTGTCTTTTTCAATTAGTTTCTGTCTTTTATAGACAACATATACTTTTACAAATTTTTTTATACTGCATTTAATTTTTGTTTTTGGTATTAAATTTTTGCTTTATCATTTAAAGTTGTGCTCAAATCTTGAAATCTTGTGTTAGTAAATAAATTATTAATCGCATTATATATATATATGTTTCACTATTAAAAGATAATGCAGACTATTTGTAGTTGTTTCAACTTAAAACTTTCCAAGCAATGTCATTATCTTATGCTCTTTTTTTCCTAAATATTAGGACTAGTTAAAAGTGTTCACAATTTTTTTTAAATAATCATTATACTTTTTAAATATACTTTGTATTTAGAGAAATATATTTGATATATTTATTGCTAGAATTTAATTCATTTCAACTTTCAAAGTAAGCACTGGAGATCAGTAATAAGTCAGTTACTAAATGATTATCATAATTTGATTACACACACAAAAAAAAACATATACAAATTGTATTTATTGATTAAAATTTACATTATTATATAAATTAATATATCTAATTTTTTTTTTATTTATGGCCTATTTCTTTTTACTTTTTTTCTTTAGTACTATTTTTTGTTATATATATATATATATTGATTTTTATTTTTAATTTATTAATGTAAATGACAAAACAAACCAATATTTGCATTGAGAGTCATTATATATGCAATAAATATTGTAAATAATTAACTTACAAATAAAAACTCTAATTAATATAAGTTTGTTTTTTTTTTAAATTGATTTTTAAATACGAAGGCATGTCTTTTGTATTATATATATATCCATTATTGGCAAGCGCATATTAAAAAAGAAAAAAAAAGACAATATGTAGAATATTGATTAAAAAAACATAGTCAATAATATAAAATAAAATAAATTACATTTAGGGTTTGTCTGAAATCTTGCATATTGAAAAACAATAAAATTATGTATATATGTTATGTAACAAAAGGGTTAAAGAAAGTAATTTGTGTGGTATAGAATTGAATTATTATGCATATAATATATTTATATATAATATACAAAAGCTAAAATCAGTAACCATCATTACTTTAAAAGTTGGTTCAAAAAAGGGATAATGGGACACCAAAATAATTGTCAAAGAAAAATCACTTGCATGTTGTAGGATTAAATTATTATAAAGATTATATATATATTAATGTACAAAATTTTAGGTCGAAGGCCATCACAATTTTAAATAATGCAAAAAAAAAAAATCAATAATCTGACACTAACTGATTAGTTTCAGTGTTATATGAAAAAAGTTCATAGAAGCAAATATTATCAATAAAAAAAGACATAAGCAGACTATCACACATAGGTATGGCGATCCAGATATTTATTGTCTCTAGCTTACTTTATAAACTAAGGTTGTTTATAAAACCCGTATATTTTGTCAAATAATAGACTCAAATTTCTGCATGATAAATAATTGTTATATATAGGAGTTTGAGATGACAGGTTGTACTGATAATTTTTTTAAAAAAAATATGGATACATATATATGTAGAATATTTATGAAGTACTGTTGCCAAGCAAAACAAACAAAGTTAGTTTAATCAGATGTCCATTAAAAACTGTTAAAATATACAACATTTTAAGATAGGTGATGTAAAACATTGCCTTTAGATATAAAATAAATGATGCATAATACCAAAATGCAAGTGGTTAAATACTATAGCCAGTTTTATATACAAAAAAATGGTAGTTTAAGATTACTTAAGTTTATTTTAATGATATTTTTTATTAAATGTAATTAATTTTGTAGCATTGTGATTTTTTATTATTATCAGTCAGTACATAGAGATAAATATATATTTTTTAATGTTAGTTCATTTATGGATATTTTTGCACACATTTACACTTAATCTATTTCAATCCCTCCCCTACAAAATACTTTCTAAATTATTTATGTTACATTGATGTTTCAAATATATTTATTTTTGCTTTAAAAATATATTAAAATATTATTTATATTATTTTATATATTACATATTAATGTACACCTTGTAACTGTAAATTTTAAACATAAATTTAGTAATTTTTTTTAAATCTGTATTTCTTATATATTTTGTTTGTCATTGATAATATTTATTGGTTAAAGATATGATATTGTTTTGTTAACTAAATTATTTTTGACCAAAATCCTTGATTTTTTTAATTTTATTTAGAATAATCCTGCATTATTAAATTAAAGAATAATGTGGACACTTTATTTTTTATCAGTTAGGGTTTTTTTTTCCTCACCCAATGCTGAATAGAATACAACTTCATCAAGAAATGGTAGAATCATGGTAAAGAATATTATTATATGTGAAAATGATACATTTCCTTTTCTGCTATAACTTCTGCAAAGAAATCAATAATAATAAAAATACATTGACTAACTTTAAAGTAGACATATTTATTATTAATTATAAATATATTAGTGAAAGAGTAAAGAAAATATTTCAGTGAGTTAGAGGAAGGATTTTAAATACTCTAACTTTTTTAATGTAATTATTAATTATAAATATTCTATTTAAAAGACAATATTAAATGAAAGTCAGATAATGATTATGTTCATGAGAAGTAAACTGTTTATAAAAAATCATCATAATATGATTTTTAAGGCATTCTACTATCATATCCACAACCTGGGATTTGAGTCAAACATAGGAGGTTTCAATCAAATAATTAGTGCTATTATCATAATACATAATCTTCCAATATTTATTAGTAAATATATGTCTATTATTATTCACAGAGTAAAATTCCAGGTTAATTTGAGTCATCAAAGGAAAGTCAATCCATTGACTGTAAATAATAACTGTTAACACTAACCATAAATGGAGACATTTTTTATACTCCTTTAGGTATTAATTATAAGAGTTACTTTTTAATTCAATAAATTTTGATTAATTTATTGATACATTACCTTCAACATTCATATTATTATACTATAATAGTTTTCTACATAAGAATATAATTACTAGGAACCCAATATCTCTTGGTATTTGTATCTTTATTGCGGTTGAATGACGTAATCCAGGAAAAAGACAAATTTCCACTTTCTAAAACAGAATCAATCTGCATAATTAATAATGATTGAAAAAGTTAATCTCTTTCCAGAAAGTATATATTTAAATGGTTTATATTATAAGATATAACCATCAATTTGTAAAAGTATTTAAGATTTCTATAATTATCATATATTGTAAAAAAAAATACTTTTACATAAAATTATACCCCCCCCCCAAAAAAAAAAAAACAGGATGTATCTAAAATCCTTTATTCATTGAAATTCTAACTTTTACTAAATTTTAGCATTCCTTGAAGTACATAAAGATTTCCACTTAATGTGGATAGAAATATATAATAAAATCCTTAATAATATATTTATAAGAATCCAATGATTTCAAGTTGTCTAGTCAAAAAGAAAAAAAAACAATTTGCAATTTTTCTACAGCTAAGTTAACTTAACATTCTGCAATTTGAAAAATAATCAAATCATGTTCCAAAATAATGAAAAAAAGGATTCACATGGTTATCTCATCTGAAAAATATTGTCATGTGAATTTGGTGCAACTTCAAATCTTTAAAATAGGCAAAGAGTGATATTTTGCAGTCTCAACAAAAAAATTTACTCAATAGATTCTTCATGTGAATTTTATTCAAAAATGCTTAAATTAATTATTGATGCTCTTAAAATGAGGTAGTCAAATTTAGGAGAAACTGTAAAAAAGTAATTAGCTTTTTATACAGTCCATAGACCGAGGTCATATTTTTGTAACAATTAACTCATTTTTTGACAATAATGGTTAAAAATGTGGCACTTTGATGGACTTTCCATCATTGAAATCCCGGCAATTTTTGAGCTACCATAAAGATTTTCCTGTCATTCGAGAGATTATAAAAAGTTCCGTAAGGTGCTGCCCTCTTGTGAATTATTTTGCAAGTAAAAAAATCAATAAACCAGTCAGATAAGGTTAAACAAAGATGGAAGGTGGAGTTATCTTAGATCTTATTGGCTGGTAAATTTTGACAACAAAGAAAATCTCTTGTCAATAACAAAATCACTCCAATTTCTTTTGTTTTATTTCGAAAGTGATAAACAAATGTTTTAGACCATTCTAAAAGGTTTTTTGACATATTATAAATTATTTTGATAAATTATGCTAAAAATAAAATTTTTTTAGAAAGATAGTTAAGAGTTTAGCAAAAATTATTTATTTTTAAGAACTTTAAAAAAATAACTGATGTCACAAAATGTCAGCAACACTTTTTTAATTGGTGAATAATGTTTGTTTAAAGATTTGCGTTATTGAACTTTTTTAAAATTATAAATAACTATTTATTTTTGAAAAAACTTTCATTTACCTTCATAACATGACAAATTATTAATATACTTTTTAGAAATAAAACTAAAGTGAATATAATATTAAAAGATGAATATATTTTGACAATTGAGTTTATGAATTGACCAATTAAAAGTTTATACTTTTTCCTCACTTGGCCAATAAATAAATCAGCCATTAATGAGTTAAATCATTTCACACCAGTTTTAAAACTGTACTTCATCTTATAAGATGTGATATGTTGGACTATTTCTATCATTTATGAGTGAATGTTGAATGTATAGAAAATTTTAAACTTTATTTAAACTTTTCAAATACAAACAACTTTGTTAGTAATAACACACAAACAAAGTTCTAACAAAGTTGTTTGTATTTGAAAAGTTTAAATAAAGTTTAAAATTTTCTACACATTCAACATTGACTCATAAATGATGGAAATAGTCCAACATATCACATCTTATAATATACCATCATTACAAACCTTCAAACAAATGTACTCCATCTTCTCTTTAACAGTAAAAAAGATATAACACAAGTTCCTCTCATTATATATATATAATGAAATATTATCTAGGTACATGTGTGTATAATTTATTAAAATATAAATATAAACTGACATTCCAATGAGGTCACACTGGTCATCAACTGCGTAATAAATATCAAAATAATTGTAAAGGTGCCGTAAACACTGATGTATGACAATAATGAATATTTTATTAATAAAAAATAAAACGATAATAATTATGAGAAATTATTTAGATTAATGAATTTTTTTTTTAAAAAAGATAATTTGTATGTATCATCATGTTTATTGATATAATATGGCCTTTTAAAAATCTCAATGGTTTCTCTAATTTGATATTGCTGAAGAGTGTCACATCTGAATTGTATTTTCTTATTAGAAAAATGAATACTGTGACCTGAAATGCTGTTGGTGATGAGTGTTTTTAACTGCATTAATATATCCATCTCATTTAGCATTGATGTGATGATTACTCATGCCTATATAGAAAGCTTTACAAATGTTACATAAAATTTCATAAGTCCATGTGCTTCAGAAAGGATTAGTTCTTTAGGCCTGGTTATAATGCTATCAATTTTTAATGAGAGGGATATGTTGTCTTTATATTATAAAAATACATTCAATTCTATATATTACAAATAAATTGTCTGTTAATTAAAAAATATTGTAATAACAATAAAATAATAAATATAATTGTAATTGACTATTGTATACAGTCTTTCAATCAACAGAAGTACTTTTGCTTAATTCTTTAACCCTCCTCAACTGCTCTTAAATTCAAAAAACATAATGAAAGCAAATGTCATCTATTCAAATCCTGTGAATCCTGAGTTGATGACGTTTGCTTCTGTTATGTTTTTTGAATTTAAAAGCAATTGAGGAGGATTAAGAAATTAACCAAAAGTATTTTTTTCCGATTGAATGACTGTATATAATAGTTAATTACAATCATATTTATTATTTTTATTATTATTATGTAAATAAATAAAATAGATATTGGATTAAACTATGTGTTAATTTTGATTAATTTCCAACTATTTGATGAAATTGCATCTGCCATTGTCCAAGTTTTGATGGAAAGTAATTGCAATGCAATGTAGTTAATAATATTTTACATAGTAGTTAGTAACTTTCAATCTATATAAAAATTGTAAATTCATAAAACTGCAAATAACTTGCATTGGTTTAGTAAATTGTAAATAGAAGTTCTAAAATTGAAATTCACCCCCAAAAAATGAACTAATTGTGTCAAATACCCATTGATTTTAATCATTTCTTATAACCAGGTTGACATTCTCTTTTGTTGAGTAATTCTATTTAGTTTTGGGTTAAAAAATTTAATATGCACCCATATATATATATATATATATATATATATATATAAAGTTGTGAATAAACATTTTTCAATAAATTGTATTTAGAATAAAGTAAATAGTAACAATTTACTCAATTTGTTGATTTTTAAGCTTGTGGTATTACATATTTATTTGTTTTGGAAGAGGCATTGATGTTCTTTCCATTTAAATCACTTTCTGGATAACTTAAACATTACTTTTCTGAATGTAATGCTAATTTCATACTATAAAATGAAATCAACATAACAGTAATGTATTGATCATATTAATTCAGAAGAGATCAGCATTTTTCAATAGTTTGTAATGTTCATTATTCTTATATCTTCTTTACTTTTTTTCATTTCTCTTTATATATATATATATATATATATATATATATATATATATATATATATTATTAATATATATATATATATATATATATATATATATATATATATATTCTTACTATTTCCTCATATACATTTTAATGCAATCTTTTGATATATAATTCCTTCTTTACTTTGCTTATAGTTTTGACTGTCCTGCTCTCTCTACAAAATGAAGAAGTAATTATATAAAAAAAATTGCATTAAAGTATATATGAGGTGATGATAAGAAAGTCTGTAAAGTCCATGTAATTTATTTCAGCTTCCATCTTCAGTTTATTGTTTTTGGGTGTTGAGATCAGTTGCAAAATTATATCAAAATGATTTCTGGAATTGTGAAAAAAAAATTTTTGCCTAGTTTATTAAAAATTAATGATTATTATTACACAATATTTGTATCATAATTATTTAAAATCAGAATAATATATGGTTTGATTTTATTTACATATGTGTTTTGTTTTTAAAAATAAAAGTAAGTAAATTTTACTATTTTGCTTACAAAGAATATTATGATTGGTTATTGCAATAATTATGAAACATATTGGTAAAGCATTTACTAATATGGTACTAGAAGTTTTTGACATATTTTAAAAACTATAAATGTTATTTTAAAACATATTTTTGTTGATTTCAAATTTATTCACTCCCAGTTTAAAAATAAATTTCACTCAACAAAGCTTTTGTTAGTTTTTTAGAGCCACAAACTTACTTGCTTTCTATACATTATCAAATTAAGCAAAAAAGTTATTTGTTCTCATTATATTTCCACTTTATTACTTTTTTCAATATATACAGACTTCAAATATAATTTTTTATAATGTTTTTCATTTTTAAGTTTATATATTTCGAACTAATCAAGCCCAATTTATTGAATTCTTACATAGAATAAAGATTTAATGTTAAAATCAAATGTTGAACAATGTAAAAAATTATCATCAAAGTTAACAATAAAAAATGATTAACCTGACAAAGAGTTACACAATATCAAGTTATATATATATATATATTATTTAATCACTATTTACTATTAAAGATTTTTTATTGTGAACAAATTTTGTGCTGCTACTTCTTTTTCTATTATTTCCCCCCTTTTCTTTTTCTTCTTTCTTCTTTTTTCTTCTTCTTGTCTAACTTCTTATGGTGGTAAGGATGATAATGTACACAGAAACATATTATTATGATGATGGATTTCATCCATCCATCATCCTTTATTTTATCAGCAAAAGCATTGCAATAAATTAGACAGTCTCACTATGTGAGTAAAACAAAATAATTTATAACTTAGACATTTAGTCTTCAAATGTAAGCTGAGGTCTAACATAGACTAGTATATTTTGCCGTTTAAACTATGGTATAATCAAATTCTTTGTCAAAAACACAAACATTATAATGTGAACGTATATATATATATATATATATATGCATATCCTTGACTCTACATGCGACTATAAACGATTTTAATTTACATGATTTTACTATTTAAATAATTAACATTCGGTGTTTTTTGTTCTGCTAGATAACATATTCTATTTTTAAACAAATCAAAAGTGTTGTTTGGCAATAAATATTTTTTCCAAAGCTAGTTTCTCTTTATTTTTGAAATTATTGACCTAAATATTAAATTCAATATATACATATTTCAATAATTTGTTTACGGTTTAGATTTTGTCATTATATAATAAGTAACTTATAAATGATTTTAATCATGCCAATTACAACGTATACAAACAATCTATTTAAATAAAATATAGAATTTCTATTAATTTAAAAAAAGAAAAAAAAATAATATTATTGGAAAATTGAAACTCCAATAATAACAACAAACACAGATTTATATATATATATAACTTTATGGTATATGAAAAAAAATGATTGGAATTTAAGCGCTCATATAGATTTTACAATCAAATTTAATATTTAACATACAGGCTATATATATACCTGGACCAACAAATCAAATTTAAGAAATTGTTTGCTGATGTCATCTTTGGCAAGGAAATAAGACTTTATAATCATAAAACGCTTCATTATCTTGAGAAGTTTTTTATTTGTTTATTTTTTAAAATAAATTATTAGATAGATAGATATATTTAGAGAAACGCAAACAATAGTAATAATTATAATTTAAACAGACAAAAATATAGCATTAAAATATTAGCAAAATAAAAATTGGCAAAGGAATTTCATGTGAGATTTTTGGTTTTAGACTAAAAAAAATAGAAATTATCTATTCGATTTTTTATTTTTATTTTACTATATTTATAATACACAAGCATTACGTTATCACATATTATTTTATGAAAGGTAACATATTAATACATATATAATATTGAAATAAGGTTTCAATTTTGATTCTACTTTTGTAATATTTAACTTTTATTATAAAAAATATAAATTATTTTCACCTATATCTATATTATTTTACAAATGTTTTTCTAACAAAACGTCTTTTCCAGATATTCATTCTAAAAGATCGGTTCTAGATATACGCTCTAAAATAAATATAAAAATATTTAAAACCTAAGAAATTCAAAAAGAAACTTTTTTTGACTTTTAAGAATCGTTACTTGATACTAATTTTGTAGATATAAATCATGAAAATAATTTAAAACAGAGAAACATTAAAAAAAGAAACAATATAGATACCAATAGGAAATAGATGCTGACATTATTTGTTGATTGCAGGAGCAAGGGGTAATTACTCAGTTTAATTTTATAAAAATCGTTGTGTAAAGATGGTTCAATCTATTAATTCATTTTCCTTTTCAAATAGAAAAAAAAGTACCACCACAAGAGAAAACTTAATAATGACGTTACAAAGAAATCAAGTCATATCTCACATGATGAAAAGGTCATGGATAACATTGTATAGCCTACAACATTTCCATAAGTTCCAAATTGGTACATCTTTTAAATGTTAATATTAAATTAAAACCAAAATTAAAAATATTTTTTGTTCTCTTAAATTTTGAATAATTAAATTTTTAAAGCTGAGTAAAGAAATATAGCTCTTTGTAATCTTACAACAATTAAAAATATTTCACAAAAGCTCTACTACACAAACGTACGCATATATATATATATATATATATATATATATATATATCAGAGGGAATTTGAATTCAGGCTTTCAAGCTGACTTTAATCTTCCACTCCATCTTATACAACCAGTGCTACTAACACATACACGTGAAAAAGGTCAATGATCTTTAATATACTTATTTCATGCTGAACCAACACTTATCAGTTGGTCCAGATCATCATCTCCCACACATATGTATATAATAAATGCTCAAGATGGCAAATCTTCAAACTTTAATGAATAGGCCTGTCCATTAAAATTTGAAGATTTGCTACTTTAATATAAACCGAGCATTCATTATATGTATGTGTGGGAGATGAATGATGATCTGAACCAAATGATGTACTAGTTCAGCACAAAATACGTATATTGGAGATTATTTATCTTTTTTACATGTATATAGTAGTATGCATTGGTTGTATAAGATGGGATGGTTGATTAAAAAGAGCTTGAAAATCTGGGTTCAAATCTCCTCTGATTATATCTAACTTGAAGTATATATACTATACTTATATATATATATATATATATATATATATATATATATAAGTATAGTATATATACTTCAATAAACATATATATATATATATATATATGTTTATGCACATACATGAAAAGCTTTTAATTATATATTTATATATTATTCCTGAAAACTTTACTATGTACAAATTCTTTAAAATTATTAAGTAATATATCTAAAGATGTCTCTTATTCCATACAATCCTCAAATCTCCCCATCCCCATCCTTCCATCAATTAACTTTTATTAATTATTCTACACATTGATGATTTAAAAGGTAAATGAATAAAATACTTTATTATTGCTGTCATTTTAAATTATAAACATTTCTTTTAAAATTATTTAAACTCTCATTCCTCTTAGAGAAACTCATAAAAACAACTTTCTTGTCATCAAATGGCTTGTAAATATCAAACCTTATTAATTTGTTATAATCCAAAATATCACCTCCATATTAAATTTAAAATTAGGAATCAAAGCCATTTAATCCAATAAAAAACTACCATTTTAATTGTGTGTATCACATAGATTAAAAAAAAAAACACTTTTGGTTTAGTCACTATATTCTTTTAATAATAGTATAGATAGTTATCCCATTAATAGAGAAATAATATATCCAATAATGCAATGTTTTTTTTTACTTTTTATAAAACTTGTCATTACACCTAGAGTGCATTGAATCTTCTAATAATAAAAACCAATTAGGAATGGCATTAATTTTCTATGGCAGAAAAATAATATTCTGTTTTAAAAGCAGAAATATCAATGCTTTTTAATCCATCAACAATATCAGGGCTTCCAAATGCACAATACATCAGAAATAGAATTCATTGCATTCTATGTTATAATCATTTTATTAAAGATAAAAAATTTAAAAAAATATGATGCATAAATGACATTTTATTATAAAAATAAATAGTAATAATTTTGAAAACAATACAATGATTAAAAAAAGTCATTTGGAAATGACCAACATTGATATAACACAATCTTATAAATTTATTGGAAGAAAAAATGTTATTTTAAACCATTATTAAATGATAATTGTTAGGAATTGGTAAATAGTGAAAAAAAAAAACATATTCCAGAAATAGTTTATAAATTTTCATGAAGCTGTTTTAAAATATATCTAAATAAAGTGAATTAAGATTTTAAGAGATTGTTACAGATCATGAAATTGAATTAAAAATATATATCTTAGTCCAACTTTATACAGCCATTAATATAATACTGGTCTTAAAATAATATTGGATGATACAAAAGTTATCATTTGTTAGTGTAATGAGTTCCAAAAGAACAGTGGCAAAAAGATTTTTTCAATTAATAATTTTATGTCTGAGAATATCAATCCTATGAAAACTTTTAATTTTAGAAATGTGTATTAGGTGTCTTTTAATTGAGGATATTTATATATACTGATTTTGGTTGTTTGAGAAAATCTATTTGATTAATATATCAAGCCATCATTATGATAGAGATTTTTTTATAAATTTTGATTTGCCATTATTTTAATATATATATATATATATATATATAATGGTCAGAATTTGTATATCTCATTAACCAGTTGCATCTTCCCTTCTACTACAGTTGAAGAGCAGCACTACAGGTGGGTTCAGGGCCTGCAATGCTGAGTTCAAATCTAGTAGATTGACTACACAACATATAACTATGGGATAACATACTTGCCACTACATTAGAAAACATCTTTTAGGCCACAGAGGTTCAGGGAGATGCAAGAGACTCCAACTAATTCTATTACAACTAATATTATTATTAATCTAATGAATGACCTTATTATAATTCATTTATTTTGACATGAGACACTATGGCTATAGGGTATTAAGGAAATAGACATGAAGTCATAGATGTAATTTAAACTGTGTTTAATATTGATATAAATCTATTTACAAGCTTGGAGTTTAATCTTAGTCAATACTTCTATTATGGCAGGAGTTTACATTATTAAAGCATTAATCATTTGACCTGTCCCTTTGGATATTTAATGGTAGTGAGCCCTTATTTCATGCCCCAGACCAGGGCCGGCGGAAGCGGGCATGCAACGCATGCTAGGCATGCGGGCGCTGGCAGAAGGAGGCGCCATCACTGAGAGATTAGCATCTGAAAAAGAAGGCGCCATCCCTGAGAAATTAAAACTCTACCAACAAAAATACTCACATTTGAAGAATATTATTCTCAAATGTTTATTTACAAAAATTATTGAGAGTAGATTATTGAAAATCATATGAAGTCATATTATATCTTATTAAATGACACACACAAGCAGGCCTGCACACAAGCTCTGCTTAATATTAAAAATATAAAACAATCAAATCTATTATTTATCATGAACAATAAACTAAACATAAAGTTTATTATATTACAAATTTCATATTGTAATGTTTATATATATATAGTACTGCTTATAGTAAACTATAAGTAACTTTCTGCTAGCAAATATATAAATAAACACACACTAAAAGTATTATAAATTAGAACTTATGTATGTATATGCGTATATATATATATATTAGATCATGTACATAATTTTGAAATCGTAAGAAACGATTATAATATTGCAAAATAAAACATTTTCTAATTTTTTATTTAAATAATAATTTGATATAAATATTCGAACGTGTATGTAATATATATTATAGGTATAATTCCAGTAAACTTAATATAATTTTCAGTTTACTTTTTATTTTATATATTTTAATCATTGTCAAAAGTCTATTTTTTTGCATACTAATTAGGTTTGCAAATTAATTACATACAATAATTATAATCCCAGGAAATTTTCTATTGAAATCGCAAATCAGGCCTGGCAGGCCACCTGTGTTAATTAGAAAAATATATGATAACAAAAGAAAATCTTGCCAATGGTAAAACTAAAATGTTCAATCAAGCGTAAAAAACTGGACACTTGAGTTATTTTAAAACCTGACCATTTTTAATGTCAATGGCTGAATATTTCCAATTTATTAGCTGCCTTTTTTAGGTAAACAAGTTAAACAACTTCTTCCCCTCCGCGTGTAGAGTTTTGTATTTTGGCGCAAGAAGTAATTTGTGTTGGACATCTAAATTAGCGATATATAATCTTAAGTATTAAGATACATGATGTAAATATATAAATTAGAGTCTGTATTTATTTATTTATTACATTTAAAAATTATTTTAAAGTGGCATTCATGAGTAAAAGTAATATGGAATCAAAAACTAAGAAAAAACTATCCGGTGCACAAAATCGTAAACGCCAAGCTGAAAAAATAGCAAACATTAAAAAACAAAGTGGATCACTTAATAAATATCTTAAAATATCAACTGCTTCTGAAATAGCTTATACTCAACAAGAACCAGAACCGTGCACATCATCTAGATCACAGGGAACTGTTGAAAATATTGAACAAGATTTTAGTAAGAAACAGTTAAGTGACAACAAAGTCATTGTGCCAATATCATATCAAATGTGTACAAATTTAGAAGATCCAGCTGAATGGAATAAAATCGATGACAAACTACGTGTTATTTTAGTAGAAATGGGGCCTGTTCAAAAGAAAGATATTATATATCCGAACGATGTACATGGCTGTAAATTTTCTGATGTATATTATAATAGAAAAATGGAAAACGGAGAAGTAGTTTTTCGAAAATGGCTTATTTATCCCGAAATTTTGAACTCTGTGTTTGCTTTTGTTGCAAAGTTTTTGGATCTACTGAATCTAGCCTCATAGAAGGATACAATAATTGGAGAAATTTAAGTACAACTTTACACAGACATGAAACTAGTATGGCTCACATGAAAAGTTTATTGAATTGGAATGAACTTGAGAAAAGATTAAAAAACAAAATTACTATTGATTGTCAATCTCAAAATTTATATGAAATGGAAAAGAAACATTGGAGGAGTGTTTTGGAACGGCTGATTGAAATTATCAAATTCCTTGGTAGTCAAAATTTAGCATTTCGCGGATCATCTGATAAATTATACGAAAAAAATAACGGAAATTTTTTAAAATTAATTGAATTATTTGCGAAGTTTGATCCCGTTATGGAAAATCATGTTGAGAGGGCCCTAGATCAAAACAATAGAGTACATTATTTGAGCAAAGATAGCCAAAATGAATTATTGGAAATTTTAAGTACAGCAATTAGGGAAACAATTTTATTATCGATAAAGAAATACAAATATTATTCTATTATTTTAGATTGTACACCAGATGCAAGTAAAACTGAACAAATGACCATAATTATTCGCTTCGTTTTTTGTAATAATGGAACGGTTAAAATTAGAGAAAACTTTTTAGGTTTCATAGATATAACAGATTCCACTGGACGAGGTTTATGTACAACAATAATTGAACAACTGGAAAAATGGAAGATTCCCATTGAAGACATGCGTGGTCAAGGGTATGATAATGGGGCCAACATGAAAGGCAAAAAGGCTGGACTTCAAAATTTGATTTTAACCAAAAACCGTGTGCTGCTCATTCTTTAAACTTAATCATAAATGATGCCACCAAAGTCAATGTAGATACAATTGTTTTTTTTTGCAATTGTTCAAAAAATACACAATTTTTTTTCATCATCTTATAAACGGTGGTCAATCCTTTTAAAATTTATTAAAACTTTAACTCTAAAACAACCATCAGAAACACGATGGGAAAGCAGAATTGATGCAATCCGGCCTCTACGGTATCAGTTGGGTGAAATTTATGATGCACTCTATGAAATAATGAACAACAAATCTTTTAATAGAGAAATTCAACATGAAGCTCAATCACTCTGCACTAACCTTAAGGATTACAAATTTATTTGTTCTTTAATAATTTGGCATGATATATTAAATAGAATAAATCCTGTCAGTAAAATGCTCCAAAATGTAAATATGAATGCTTCACTTGCTTTAGAATCGATCGCAAATCTAAATAAATTTTTACAAGAATATCGATCAGATTCAAATTTCAAAAACATTCTCAAAATTGCAGATGAACTTAGTGAAGAGGTTGATGGAGAGAAAGAATTTAAAACTGCCAAAGAAGTTCGACAACGGAAAAAAACTCGTCAATTTGATTACGAGCATCAGGACGAAACACCTCAAATACCTGAAGAAAAATTTAAAATAAACATGTTTTTTACACTTTTAGATGTAGCGATTAATTCTTTAACAGAACGCTTTGAACTCCTTGAAGCATGTTATAATAATTTCAATTTTCTATATAAAATATCAGAAATTAATAAGAGCGAGTTACAAGCAAAATGCAAAGATTTAGAAAATATTTTGAAATTTGATAACAGTAAAGATATTAATGCTACAGATTTATTCGACAAATTATGTGCTTTTCGAGATATTTTTCAAAAGGATTTTTTAAATTCTCAAAACCCTTTCGAAACACTTAATTTTATAGTTTCTAATAATTTATCTATGCCAAACTTATCAATAGCTTTAAAAATATTATTAACATTACCTGTTAGTGTTGCAAGCAGTGAACGCTCTTTTTCTAAGTTAAAATTAATTAAAACTTACTTGAGAACAACTATGTCACAAAAACGGCTTGTTAATTTGGCATTAATTGCTATTGAAAATGATATTTGTGCAGAACTGGAAATAAATACAATCATATCAAGGTTTATTAATATGAAGTCAAGGAGTATAAAATTATTATAATTATAACATGTTTTGTAATGCATTTACTTTTTTTAACTGTATTTTCTTTTTTTTTAATATTAAAAATTATTTATTTACATTGCCTTGTTTGTTTCCCTTAGAAAGATTTTGTACACTAATATTTATAACATGTAGGTGGTATACATTAAAGTGACCAGATTTTAACATTGGTAAAACGGGACACCATTGACCGGGGGGGGGGGGCTGATTAAAAATTTGGTTTATATGGAGCGTTTATATAGATATAGCGTACATTAATAATAATAAATTAAATATGTATGTTTGTAATATTATCTTTTTTTAAAATTATTTCATTTATAAATTGTAAATTTATTATTAAATTTGCTAATATTTGCATAAATTTAGAGGTTAGAAAAATTAGCAAAAATTTTAAAAACAATGGGTTTGTTAAAAACAGACAGTGACGCAAATAATAAATATGAAATTTTAAAAAAAAAAAATATTTGAGATTAAAATATGTAAATGTTTTTCGAAAATTATTTTAAACATTTAAATATTTTAATCTCAAACATTATTTTTTTTTAATTTATTATATATATATATTTGAATCACTCTGTCTATTTTTAACAAACACATTATTTTTAAAATTTCTGCAAATTTTTCTAACATCTAAATTTGCCGTGTTAAATTATATATTATTTCATACAAACCGTTTGTATGAAATAATATATAATTTAACAATCAATTTTATGCTATTTTTGATATCAAAAATAGCATTACATCGTGCATTCTTTCTAAAAATCATGACTTTTTTAAAACGCCACGGGACACGGTCGGGTCACCTTAGTAAACATACATATTGACAGGGGCGCCAAAATCAAATTTGCATGCGGGCGCCTAGTACCCAGTGCCGGCCCTGCCCCAGACTAAGTACATTAGCTATTGTGTGAGGCAAATGTTGAACAAGATATATGGCTGTGAATTTACTCATCCCAACAATAGATTATATAAAGTTTTATTCACATGGTTAATTCTAAAGAGGGCCTGTTATTGGAGGGCAAATAATGTAGGAGGCTTGTGAAGTGAAATCATGAGCAGGGAATAAAAGAATAATTAAATGGACAAGAGGCAGTATTGATAGATATGCCATAGAATAATAATGGAGTGAACTTTAAGATGCAAGCCAGGGGGAAATATAAACTCATGTGTGGGCTTCCTGCCAGGGATCCTACAGGACTGGTCATAATTGCAAGTCTGGGTGTATGGGAACTTCTGCCACTGTTACTAAATGACACATGATCACATCTCTATAATAGCACATAAATGTTTAGTGATTTAACACCAATCCTGCCTAATGAATAGTGGTGTCTATGGTTGTTTAAGAGCCAAAGACACCAAAATGTATGGGTGCTGAATTGAGTTCAGACCCATATGACTACATAAGCTATTGAGCTTAGATTGAATATATTAACAATGTTTTCAATTTCATTCTCATAGTTTTGTAGTAAAGTAGAGTTAAAAGGTGGCTGCTGGAGGGTTGCATTAGATCCTAAGATCTAGGTGCAGTGCTCTCAGATCCAAGGCTCCTCACTGATGATGGCCACAAGCCAGAAACTAGGCTGGGGATATTGGATGAGTAGGCACTAGATAGGGATTTTATGCACAAGCCTTCTGGCATCCATTGATTACTGTTTGGCACAGGGTGGCACTACTGTATGGAGAGTTTTGCCTTTGTTACTAAATGACTGCATGATGAACTCAGATTTCCATGGAAGCACTTTGAACTATGATCTTCCATATGGAGCAGAACAATACCTTTAAACATAGGAAAACAGTGATTTCCCTGGCTTAAAATAAGAGAAAAACTTTGGCATCACTCAATAATAACACCTATTGTTTGATAACAGAACATCATTATATATTTAATTGCTAATAAATGATGACTCACTCCAAAAGTTCACATTTATAAGTGATTAACTTACAAGCCCTCAAATAACATGAGATTGATTTGATTATAAAGTTAAATTCAATAGATACCAATCAATACTAATAAAAAAAGGTGAAGATTATAATTCTATCATATTTCTATTGTTAAGTTAAGATATCCACCCACACAAATTATGGTACACCCACACTCATAGTTAATCATGAAAGTTAGATGCATCTCTGAAGTTAAGATAATTTATTAAAATATAAGATAATACAAGACAGCATATTAATATAAAATGAGATGCATCTGAGTAATGATTTATAAAATATAAAAATTATATAATTCCCAAGCTAGCTGCTTTATCAATATAAGATGAATTTACTATAAAGGTATTATGTAATGACTCCACACATTTTGGCGAAGGCTAACATTTAATAAAGTTAAGAGGCTAGGTCAGAAATTAATGAGGCATGAAATTAATTACATCAATACATAAATATTAACAGAATTGGATATCCAAAGAAAAGGAAAGATCATATAGTAATTAAACATAAAATGGTTACAGATTTTAAGAAGTTTAGTGGTTTTAAATAGGATGTACATGAGTAGATATTATAAATAAAACATTACAAATTAGAGATACGAGTTCTAGTTTTGAATAAAAGAGCATAAAAGTTCTTAAAGATTTTGGGTACTGGTTACCTTTGATTTAAGCAGAACATGCACATTTATGAGTGATCCTCTTGTTCATGAAGTATGGCACAGTAGTTTTTCCTTAACAGTTCATTTTACTGATCATGATTATAAGCAGCAGTTGATTAGGCAGCAGTATGTGGATTACAGCAGACAATTTCAGTTCATTTTAAAAGCAAGTAAGGTATGCAGTGCATCTTCCATCCTCAGAGGAGAATAGCTCATGGCTACTACTCGGACATTGCAACGTTATATGTAAATAGCATACTTTACAAAAAAACAGATGGCAGATCAGAGATTAGACATTAGATATTAGATTGGTCTTATTTTTACCTTGAATAAGTCATTATATACCTTTTGTTTCCTTTGCTCTTTATCTTTTGGATCTATCTCACATTACATATTTGTTTGCCTTTTTGGTCTGCTCAAATATCCGCAGATAAAATAGTGCTTTAAGAGCACATGTTCCATTTGTCATTTCAATCCAAAAATATTACTTTATTTTATTGCATATTTCACCTATGATGTCATTATACTGCAGTTGTTTTTTAAAAATTGATTAAAAAGCTTTCAGGAGTATTTCTCAGTATTCTATTGTCTCTCCCCACCCATTATGACTTACAATTTTAGTTAGCAGGGGAATTTCTATTTTTAATATTTAAACATTTAAAAAGGTAAAAAACAACTTTTAGATTTTATAAATTAAAATGTTATATAACATTGACCTAAATAATAATTAATGCAAAATATTAAATATTCTAAATTTAATAAATTAATTTCAGTGCTTTAATGTCTCATATTGGAGTGTGTGTGCATGAGACATATTTAACAAGCTTTATATAACTAATACTATTATACACACACAGTCCAATCCATGGTTTAAATTTAGGTGGTATGGAGGAGTGGATAGAAGATGATAGAACAGATATGACTAAGGTGAAACTAAGATTCAAATTTGAATCTTACAGTTTCAATAATATATATATATATATATATATATATATATATATATATATATATATATATATATATATATATATATTAATAAAAAAATTTTTAATTAAAAAATAATTTTTTTTTATTTTTTTTTAAAAAAAAAAAAAATTCAAGGAAAGGGAAGAAAAAAAAAAAAAAAAAAAAAAAATATATATATATATATTGTGCCCTTATCTATAGGTCATAATAAGGTAGAATGGTCAATTACTAAAAAAAATTTAAATTTTAAAATATGTTTGTGTAATATATTGATAATTGTATGATCGATTAGATTTTATAGTACAATTTAAGGCTGAAAAATACCTGGTATATAAAAGTGTAATGGATTATTTTAAAGAAATCAGTTAAATAAAGATTAATTATATCCTTGCTTATGGTTGTAAAAGCTGGCCATATAAAATAATACAGCTATAAATAGTTAAAAGTATATTAACGATCCAATTGTAATATTTTAAAAACTAATAAATTTAATAAACGCTATATGTAATGTTATAATTATAATTAATATTCTAATTTAATCTAATATATTTTAAGATAAACTTTATGATGGTGAGAATTATATTTAGTTCTACATTTTAAATTATTTTCCAAATTTTTATAAAATATATCAGTTTTGGTAATTTAGACCGAGACGTAAATTAAAAAATCATCAAAGTTAGTAATCATGTGACTGTATATTATATACCTTCACACACACGCTTGTTAAAATAATAATAAAGTTTGTGAATTATAAAACTAAATATAATTGCTATCGATCGTTAAAGTTAAAGTTGAAATATTAAATGATATTTTAATAATTGTTTTAAAGTTTAAATGATTTTGATAAAATTATAATTGAATTTAAAAATACTATTCTAAGTAATATTTTAAAACATGACGTCATAAATTCTTTATTTTAAAAAAGGTTTAATCTATTACAAAACTAAAATGTGTAAATTTGTTCGCACTAAAAAAGTAATTAACCAATCAACGGAGGTATTTTAGCAGACAAAAATATAAGAATTAGACGAAGTGGGAGAAAGTAATGTGTAAGTGAAGGAGGGAGTAACATATTTTTTAGCTGTATAAAATCGTAAGCTAGAAAAGGGATATAATTTTAAAATTTTGTATTTATTGTAAAAGTTTTTTAACATATAATATTTTGAACTGCCTTTACATGAAGGGCTAATTTAAAAGTTTTCTTGCCAGTAATTTTATTCAAGTTTAGCCAAAACCTTACGGTAAAAATAAAAATACTACAGAAAACAGTATATAAAAATATTGTTAAAGGAAAAATATTTGTAAAGTGCCTTGATACAGCTTTATTTATGCTCAACCAGAAACTTATAATTGTAACTCAGAGGAATATAATTTGGACGCTATATGGAAAACTTAAAAGAGAAGTTATTTGTCGTCAGGAAAAATTATGACACACAATTTTATAAGGCTACTCTGAATTTTTTTTTTTTGTTCTTTTCTATGGAAAATTTAAGATGAGTATATCATAAAGGAAAAATTATGTAAAAGTTATAATGAAGAAAGAATGTTTATCTTTTAAAAGAAAACATTGCGAAGTATATAGTACCAGAATTTTAAAAGAAGGAAAAAAGTTACAGAATAATAATATGAAAGAGCTATTGTGTTTTTATGAAAAAAGGAACAGAAAAACTTTATCTAAGAAGAATTAAAATTAAAATATTATAAAGTGTTCATTGGAGAAATGCTTGATTTAGAAAATATAAATTTAAATTACTTAATGAAAATGGATCCATGGAAACAGAAACATTTTATTGAATATTTAAATAAAAGTACCTAGAAGATGCATCGTAAAAGTCGCGCGGGAAAATATTAGCAGAAAATATTAGAAGAGAAAATGTAGACGTTTTTCTTTATGGGATTAACTAATATCATAATTAATAATTGTATTAAATATTATGAAAAACCAAGGATTGTCATCTATGAATATTTATTAAACAGAGCAATAATTGTTTTGCCTTAAAATAGAACATTAAGTGACTGAAGAAGAAATAATAAACATTTTTTTTTTAGCTTTAATATGAACGGTTTTCAAGAAAGTTTGATAAAGATGTACAGTAAATATAGTTTAAATATTTTACTAATTTATTTTAGAATATAAAATGTTATGTGAGATTAGGGAAAACATATAAACATAAATTTAGTAATATTAAAAATTTAAATATAATAGCTTGATAAAATTATAGAAATATTGTTTAAAAATAAAATGTATGGATGTGAATCTTATATCTACAAGGATCAAATAGATGGTGAAGCCTACAGAACACGATCGAGGAGATAAAGATCGTTTGGTAATTTTGATATTTATTTATAATGCATAATGTATTTTTTTTTTATATCATCTATTGACTAAGAATGAAGTGTGAAAGTTTAAATTATATGTACACATTTTATACAACATTTTTAACATATAATGAGATAGGAGTAATTCGGAATATGCATGCAATAATTTATTTAAAGTATATTAATAATATAATTTAACAGAACAATTGTGTGATTCTTTTGAACTTTCATGTGATAAAGTATTCAGATATTTTAAAATAGTTTGTATATGATTAAATATACGAGGAAAGTAGTAAAAAGATTTTCTTATAGAACAGTGGAATAGTTTTAAAATAAATGAATTTTATAATTGTTATAAATGCAGATATGTATTTGTCGATGTACTGTGTAGAAAAATCTTGAGAAATGAGATCGGATAGTGACTTGGAAGTACTAGTGGAGAGGAAACCAAGATGATGTTTTTTTTTAAGAAATAGAAAAATAAAGGATTTGGATCATATTTAGTTTTGTGTGATTTCAGTATAGTTAACTAAGCCCTATAACTGAACACATATGGTTTGGACAGTGTTTTGCATATTTTTAAACTTTTTGATGTTATAATAAAGCTGAAGAAATAGCTTTAGCATCGTTCCTATAATAGAGGTTGGTAGACAGGTAAAGGTCACTCCTCTATTGTGTCTTTTAATTCACTATGCCATGATTGTCAAGATAGATGACGAGTAATATTCTAGTTGTATTTTGATCCTATGCATCTATCTTCGCTATCCTTATTTTGTGAATCTGCATCGGTCAGAAAGATATTTTCAAAGAAATAATGAATAAAATAGAACTGAAGATATGTTATCGTTTATGTAAGA
This sequence comes from Epiperipatus broadwayi, assembly GCA_028023455.1. Taxonomy (NCBI): domain Eukaryota; kingdom Metazoa; phylum Onychophora; class Udeonychophora; order Euonychophora; family Peripatidae; genus Epiperipatus; species Epiperipatus broadwayi. The sequence goes on along the minus strand of JAQFVV010006202.1, from coordinate 7,993,348 downwards.
ATAGTTTATTTGCTGGAATGTATAGAATTGTGTAACTTTAAAATTGAAAGTCCAAAATATCATTAAGAGAGAAAGAATCATATAATACATTGTAAAATTAATTCAGAAATGAATATAAGATTTTGAAAAGAAATCTAAACCAAGTATTTTAAAAGTGATAATAAAATTTGAATTTTTTTAAAAATAATATTTAGAAAATAAGTATTGCATATTTATTAAGAAAATAGTTCAATAAGATATAATAAACATATACTTGTGCATGGTATATTAATAGTTGTAATTATATCATCCGAAGTAAGGCTTGAATGAGAATATTAGGATTAATAAACATCGGATAATGAACAATAAAAAACCTAATACCGAATGTAGAACAATGTTTTGACTTTGTAAGATTCCATACAACCAATATAAAACTAAAATTTGTTATTTTGTAGAATTTTACTATGAATGTAAATTTTGTAAAAAATATAATTTTAATAATATTAGGGATGCAAAGTGTTAGTGATAATCATATAAGAAATGCATTTTGTAACAAGCTAACCATAATAATAAATCAAATAATAATACTGTATTTTCTTAAGTGTTAAAAAGATAAGATTTAACTAGGAAAAATAAATAATATTTTGATTTCATTTTATAAACTAATAAACTAAGTTGAGATATGATAGTAAGGGATATCCAATGTACATAGTGTAAAAATATTGTTAATTTATTTATGTTGTTAATAAACTTTGTTTTATATTTGTTTTAAAGTTTTGTGTCCGCGTTGTTATTTCTCCACATGGATGCATGAAATCACGATACATTTATAATTGAAACAGACATATACATTTTGCACAAAAGGTAAACATAAAAGTATTATAATAATTTTGAGAATTTATTGGTATGTTAAAATTGAAAGATCATAATTTTATACTATTTATTGGTCATAAGTCGGTTGCCACAATATTATATTAAATTATATGCTAATGTTGCCACACATATTCTGTTATCAGATTATTAAATTACTACCACGTACGTATTTATTTCTTTCATTTAAGAAGAAATAAGAATATATTATATTATTATTGTTATTATTATTTTTATTATTATTAGTTGCTGTGTAGTAGATTGTGACATAAAATTCCTTTTTCATATTTTACTACCGTAATTTTAAATCAGTTAGAATACCATTTATGAACCTGAGATTTTATTTTATTTTATTTTACTTCATTTTATTTAATTAAGCTAGATTCTTGTTATAAAGAAGATTAAGATATGATTATTATTTTAATCGTAGTGAATAGAGCTTAGAAAGTCATAAGAATACTATGAGTTAGTTATTTGGTATAGTAAAAAGGGGGAATAGTGTTCTTATGCCATTGAGGCAGTATTGTGTGGATAATGTCTCAATGTAGTCTATCTCGTTCCCCGTATTGTCACTCCATGTTTCATGAAAATAGTAAATATTTGTTAATTCATTTTAAAAATTGAACCGTATTTGTATTTAGAAATTAGAGCTAGTAATCATTTTAATCAATGCTGAATATTTCATTTATTTATTTGTTAACTGAGCTAGAACCCGGAATATTCGTAATAAACAGTATATTTTGGGGTGAGAACGTGCGGGGGGAGGTTAGAATATATAGTAATTATCTCATATCTGTTTCTGTTTACTTCTGACCCTATTTTAATAGATATTTAAAATTTGTATAAAAATGAATCCAAAAATGAATAGAATATACCATTTGTGTTTAACATGTATGCACAAACCCATGACACAGTTTAATTATAAAGCAAAGCATTTAGTCAGCAACAAAAATTAATTTAAAAATAATTCAAAATGTAAAAAAAATATAATTAAAATATTTTTTAAAAAAAGGAAATGTGTCTGAGAGGCATATATATATATATATAATTATAATTGAAATAATATTTTTACGGTTTATAAACAATTACAAACAATCTTAAAATCCGCAGAAGTACTTTTGGTTACTTTCTAACCTGCCTCAACTGCCATTAAATTCAAAGACCAAAAGCGGAAGCAAATGCCATCAATTCAAATTCCACGAATCTCGTATTTTAATATTAGAAGCTTGTCGATTTATTAAATGCATTTTATTCCTGTTTATAAAAATTGCCTCTTTAATTTTTCTTTTACTATGGTTTCTCTCTTCATGAAGAATTTTCACATTTTCAAAATTAAATTTAAATTTATATTTACATGTTTTTTTCGTGATCAAAGAAAACATGAAGAAGATAATAAATCACCATTATTTTTATTTTTTACAAGCTTATATAATAAAAATAAAAATAATGGTAATTTATTATCTTCTTCAGTTTTCTTTGATCACGAAAAAACATGTAAATATAAATTTAAATTTAATTTTGAAAATGTGAAAATTCTTCATGAAGAGAGAAACCATAGTAAAAGAAAAATTAAAGAGGCAATTTTTATAAACAGGAATAAAACACATTTAATAAATCGACAAGCTTCTAACATTAAAATACGAGATTCGTGGAATTTGAATTGATGACGTTTGCTTCCGCTTTTGGTCTTTGAATTTAATGGCAGTTGAGGCAGGTTAGAAAGTAACCGAAAGTACTTCTGCAGATTTTAAGATTGTTTGTAATTGTTTATAAACCGTTAAAAATATTATTTCAATTATAATTACAATATTATTTTTAATTAATGGATATTTTATTTATTTTATATATATATGAGTGAAATTTATGAATTTATATTTATATATTTTTAATTATTATTAAAATATATATATTTTTTTCAAACAATATACTCCCTTAGAGCATGGATTGTGAATCTATGTTATATAGGAACCTTCTATGATATAAAGTTTACTATTAATACAAAATACAAAATTACTATTAAATTAAGTCTATTTGTTATAAATAAAATTGTAAACTCTAAAACATTACAATTAAGTATGATTTTTTTTATAATAAAAGATACAGTATTAAACAGCATAATCCAAAACAAATTTTAGTGATATACAATAAGAAAACAAGAGCATTTAAAAAATATTTTAATAATAATACAAAATGAATTGCATTGGATAACAATTCAATCCTAGTACATTATTTTGCTTTTTGCAATGCAAACATACTGTCTATATATGGCGTTCATACATAACTAATGTTATATATTAAGAAATTTTTTTAAAAGTAATATTATATGTGAATGAAAGTTTATTTATTATTTGTCAGCGGTTGTATATAATTGTTATTTACTTATCATAAGACACTTTATCAGTAATGATATTATTATAATAAACATAGTATATATATATATATATATATCAACAACGAAAAAGATAAAAATTTAAAAAATTAACAGTGATTTGAAACTCAAAATGGATTTAGCTAGGTAACAGAAATTATTAGAGAAAATGCAATAATTACTTAGAAAGAATAATTGGAATTTAATATATAATAAAATAAGAGAGGTTGAATGAGAAAAAAAAAACATTGTAGAAATGAATGATAAGATGATAACAAAAAAAAATGTTGCAATGGAAAAAAAAGAAGCTAAGGATGCTTCAGATTCATATCAAATTGGCATTAGAGTTAATAGAAAACAAAAATCAAATAATAATAATAATAATAATAATAATAATAATAATAATAATAATAATAATAATAATAATAATAATAATAATAATAATAATAATAATAATAATAATAATAATAATAATAATAATAATAATAATAATAATAATAATAATAATAATAATAATAATAATATATTTAAAACATCGCTATAATATATATATAATAAATATTAACATATACAGATATTAACTAATAACAATATAAGTAATAAATATACCGGTAATTAAATATAATATATAATCTTTCAAACGGGAGAAGTACTTTTGGTTAATTCCTTAATTCTCCTCAACTACCATTAATTAACCCTTTCTTAGCCTGAAACGCAAATTTGCATTTTCACCTTTAGATTGCTCTAACTCAGCCATTTTATGAGCTATAATGATAAAATTACACACGATTTTGAGCTTATAGCAATGCCTGTAAGTTGCTGCCCTCTCTTGAATTATTTTACAAGTAAAAAATCAATACTATGAGTGTTTAAAGTTTACAAAAGAAGAAGGCCAGTTCTGATTGGTTGGATAATCTATTCTCAATCTATTCTCAATTTTTATTGGCTGTTGATTTCAGTAAATATTTTTTCAGTGCTGAAAATGAAATATATGTTTTAGAGTGTTTTTTTAATTATTTTTCGTACATATAATAAATAATTTTCATAAAATCTAATAAAAATATAGTTATTTTACAAAAGTAGTAAGGTTTTATTAAAAAAATGTATACTTTACATGATTGTAAATTGAAAAAGAAATCAACGTTAGCATCAATTTTGACATCCTGTCAAGAGTTTAGATTGCTCCAAGCTGTTTATTTGATTTTCAAACAAAGATTAATGTTTTAGAATATTTTTCTGGCATTCATTTAAATATTATAATGTATTTTTGGTGTAATATGCTGAAAATATAATTATTTTGAGAAAAACGTTAAGATTTTTCCTAAAAAATTCTTAAAAAATTTGTAACGGCAAATCTGGGAGGGATTTAAATGGCATTTACATCACTTCTAATTTGCTCGTAATGTTTTCTTTGATTTTTCCACTTTTGAATATTTCTATAAAATACAAATAAAAATATATTTTTGAAATAACTTTCGTTGACTTTCCTAACATTACAAATAATTAATATACTTTTTGAAAACGAAACTAAAATTAATATATATTAAAAGATGAAAATATTTCTATCAAAGAGTTTGTCACTTGACCAATTATAATCAATTAAAAGTTTCAGAGTTTTACTTCACTTGTCCAATAATAGAAACGATCCATGAAACCGTTAAATTCAAATACGAGAAGACTGTATATTATTTTTATTGTTATTAATATTTTTTAATCAACGGACATTTTTTTATTTGTAAATATTAACTAATATTATTTAATTTGTATCCAAAAAAAAAAAAAAAGAAAGCTCACTCCATTTATAAGTTAAAATCAAAATGAATCACATTACATGAAAAGTAAAATAATAGAAAACAAAAAGAAAAATGATTCATTAAAAACGTCAGGATTTAACTTGGTTGATAATAATTATGATAGCATAGCTTATTGATAAAACTTTTTAAAATTGCAAAGGGATGCATGCATTATTGATTTGAAATATGAACATTTTCACAATTATTAAATATCTCTTAAGCTGAGAGTATTTTATAAACAATTAGACATTCATTTATATATATATATAATTTATTTAGAAATGGTAGAGGAAAAAGGTTAATAATTGAATTACAAAGGAATTATTACATAATCTTTTTTTTTTTAAAAAAATGTTTTGTTGTTATGAAAAAGTATTAGTTAGAATGACAAGTAAATAGATAATACCAATTTAATGTAAACAAATGTTTATTTGATTAAGATGTTATTACTTTCTTCATAGTATTATTTAATTATTTTCTCTAACTGCTTTCAGAGAGGCAACTTGACATAAACCCACGATCTAAAGTGCATATGTTTATTTGAAGGATAAAAATAAGTATAAATTGTAACTTAAAACATACTATTTTGTTTAACATTTATTTATTTTGCTTTCTAAATTAATACTATTTTGACAATAATTAAATTAGTATTAAAAAAAGAAAATAGATGTATTAGATTTTATAGATAACAACCAGCCAAGGCTAATAAAAAATGGGGATATATTAAATAACATTTTGAGGAGTATTGATATAACTTTTAGAATATTTGGTTATATTTAAGTACAATTAAATTATTGAATAGTGAAGAGAATAGAATATTAAGAGTTGTGTGAGCATGAAATTAAAGAGAAAATTAGGAAATTAGTTAGAGATAGAACCAATATAAAAGTTAGGCTAAAATTTCAATATCTAAATGCTTTTTATTATGTAAGGTTGAAATTAATTTGTATATTGCTGTTCCACGTTAAATATAAGTCAGGACTTTTTTTTTTGTTTAATTATAACTCTTTTTACAAGTAAAAGAAAAAAACAAACATTGATTTTAACATTTAAGTTTAAGTTTTCTGCCTGATTCCATTTGCAAGTTTAGACCAATTGTATTACACATTAATTATAATCTTTACAAGTTGGGATAATTATTTACTCCATTAATCCTACCATTTTTGTCCAAATATTTTACAATCTCTTAAATTTTATGTAATCTCCAAGAATCATAATATTTAATTTAAGAAACTCTGATGTAAGAAAGACATTTCATAAATGATATGTTTTGTGGAATTCCTTTCTATTAAGTAATAAGAGAGATGTTTTAAAATAAGAGAAGAAATCATTTGATGCATTAGAAATAGGAATTTAAATGTCAGTGAAAGGTGTAAAAAAATAATTCAGAAAGGTTGAACAGTAGGGCATACAATAATAAATTAATTTAAGAACTTATTAAAATTAATATATAGAATAAATAATCTGAAGGAAAAAAAAATCCTGTGAACGATAAAAGAAAGGACATAATAGATGGCTTTAAAAATAAATTAAGTATAAGCATTTGCCTTTTTAACACATATTTTGCTTTCTTAATCGCATTCTCATTTGCTGTTAAAAATATATAGTTGTATATATTATCATGTCGTATAATTTTGTGATTTTTTTTTATAACTGTATCAAATATTTATTTCAAAACATTTTCAAATAATAGAAAATATGTAATATATTTATTATAATTTAATGTAAAAAATATCCGTTAGAGGACAGACATATTCAAAGAGATAATGTATTTAAAAACCAAGTAAGAATTTTAGGTTTTCCTACTTAAGCAAATGAACAATAATAATAGTTTTTGAACGGAAGATAGAGTTACATATCTAAAAAAAAAATAAAAAATGGAAATATAAATAAATTATATTGTTTAAAAAAATAGGTCATAAGGAAAAACAGGTTGAGAAATTCTGATCCTATAAACTATTATAATTTTAAATATATTTATCAGAGCGTATATATGCATATTTAACAAATAGCTTTACCTAATATATAGTTAGTATAGAATGACGTAGTCTAATTTTGTATAAGCAGAAAATTATTAATAATAACAAATCGCTCACCTCTCAAGCTATCATGATAGTACTATTTAAAAAAAAAAAGACTCGAGTATTCTGGGATTACAAGATGATAGAGTAGTTAAATTCTCGTTTCTAGTGTCAGATCGATAAACTTGTTAAGATTTTTAACTTGAATAATAAAATGGGATTAAAGATGATCGTTAGATGCATAATTGCATTACTTCCTAGCTTGTATTCTAAACCTCAATGATGATCTGGGGATGAAGTTTTAAGTCTACAAAGATCTAATAATCATTAATTATTCTAGATTATTACAGAAGATACTAAATTAGAGAGCGGCTCTTTGCTCTACCATCTTTAGAGATTTACAAATATAGTATTTGCATTATATATGATCTATTTTTTCCCGTCATACTTTGACCACAATAAAAGTGCAGAATAATCCCTATAGCTCAATCGGTTAAGCTAACGGTTCAGGAAGCTTTAGCTATTGAGTCTATCATTTTATCCCTGCTCTATATGGTTCAAAAAGTAAAGGTTCAAAATACTGATAGTAGTAAAAAAAAAAGTACTTCCAGCTAAAGCAACATTTAGTAAAATAAAATAATGACAAACACTTGCTATCTTGGATAACATTACTTAATGGTGAATTTCTAATTATTTTATAACCATTAATGAAAACTCTAATAACTAACTGTAAGTTGCCTTAGCCCCTAAGCCATTATGGTGTACTCATATATTTAGGATATCCATGATGTAAAATTCCAGTTCAGGTTGAATGAAGCTTAAACTTTTGTCTGGTTTGAAACAGATTTATATTTTTTTTCTTATAGATAGGCCAAAACCAAACTAGCTATTTAAGCATTAGTTGTAGCTAAATATGTGTCTATCTATTCTTAGCCTGATAGTAAAGCCCACAAATAATCTGGGTCAATCAGAAGAATATTGATACATTGTCTATATAAATAAAGATGTTTGTAATATGATGTTAGTAGAAGAAGAGATATTAGATTATGTTGGGTATTAAAGTCATGGTTACCTTTAACAATAATTTCATACGTCTTCTATATATCATTAATGCTATGTGCAGTTTTGTGAGTTTATATTATCTATAAAACAGTTTTCATCCTTGATTAGAATAGTTTACACCAATAGAAGTTGCATAGCATTTTTGATTATGAGTTTTGATAGTATAAAAGACTCAGGAATTGGCTGAAGTGTATTTCTATTTCTCACAGCAAATGGTAAGTCTTCATGAACAAGACTTGGTATGTGTATGTAATAATATTTTTTAGTGTCATTTTTTAATTCAAACTCACATATGACTATAGAATAAAATATTGCTTTTAAAATAGAAATTAAATGATATAACATGGTTATTAATTTTAATAATCCTACACATATAGTCTAAAATTGATCTATTTTAGAAAATATTTTTGCAGACTTTAACTATCATTTATTCATACATACTTTATTTATTGAATTAGTGGGAGAACTTACTCACTGTCCAGTAAATATAATCAAATAAGATATTTTGAAATTTTTATAAGGCAATCCTTTTCTTAAGCTTCATCATAATTTATCTAATTTTTTAGAGTAATGTATTTTCATCCATAGTTTTTTCATGGTCCAATGATAGATGGAGATATTTACACAATCAAGCAATCATTATTTTACTTTCTTATATCAAATACTGGTATAAATCCTTGTAACAATTATCATGGTTAAAAATGCATTCAGGCTATAGTTTTTCTCAGTTTTTTGAGGTCAAAATCACAGATCACATTCACAGAGTTTACATTGGTAATCCCAAGATTCACTAATATAGAAAAGTACTTATTTTGTATACTAGTTTTGCATCTTTCTAGTCAAATAAATATTAAAATGATAAAGGCTTTTTTAAACTTAGTTTCTCATAGGAGAGTTTGAAAAAATAATTGGATGATTATTTTTGTTGGGAAAAGTGATATAAACTATAATAATAATAATGAAATATTTCCCAAAATTTATATATAGGATTAAATGAGATATGTTTACATCTGTATATATTGTTAGTAATGTAGAATAAATAAATTTCTCTGCACTAAAAATCAAGCTATCCTGAACCAATATTTTCTCACAGAATTTATTTGGCTACTAAATCAAGACTATATTTTATATTATATGGCAAATAAATAGTAAATGCAACAATAATAAGTATTGGTTCTGTAATGTAATCCATTGTATCAAAATAACTGAGTCTCCATTTTACCAGAAAGGAAGACTTTGACAGCTTTATAACCTCAGAATAATGAACACCAGTAAGACTAATAATGCATCAATAAAGTAATGTAAGAACTTTAGATTCATTATACTAAATGCATTTGCCATAGAAGATTTTGGGGTTACATATAATGCTCTGGATTGTAAAGATCAGAGATAACATTTATGTATTCATTAATGTTTGATATAGTGTATATTAAATTAATTAATACATGTGCAGAAGGATATGTTCACAAGATAAGATTGTAATAAAATATTACAAAACAATCATCTCTTCATTGGAAGTTTTATTGAGAGAACAGTTTATCAGAATCTGTCCAGCTGAAGATCTATTTAATGAAATGAATGAAAAAATCAATTGTAAAAATTTAAATGCAGATTTCTCAATTAGTAATACATTGATTATTCCTTTTGCTATAATCAGAAAATTATCAATTAAGATTAGAATACTTATCACTTTAAAATAAGATTGGTTAATACCTACACAATAATCAGAAGTGTTTTGAGATAATGTTATTGTAAACTGCAGCATTGAGAAACAAAGCTTTTTATCTTTTCATTTTAAGTTCAATTGTAGACCTCAACTCTTTACTCTTAACATAATGACTACATACAAAAAAATTCCTCATTACATTTCTAATTACTAGTAGATCTAAAAATTTTAATTTAACAAAATCTAAGTCCCTCCTTCTACCACATATTTTATAGAAAAATCAAAACAATTAAACTCATTTACCAACTCTTCCAATTTTTCAGCCTCAACTACAAACAAGCAATCATCATATCAACAAATAACTTTAAATATAAACAATCTTTCTTAATAACAATTTCCTCTTCCAAATAATTAACATAAACTGAAAAAATTAAAAGAGAAATAATATAATCTATTATCAACCCTTCCTTTATCTTATAAAAATTACCATTATAAATAAAATACATAGAATCATCCAATAATAAAAGCAAGTCTTTAATAACGTTAATTTTATTCTTTGACAAATATCCATGTTTAGCCAGCACAAATATAAGACCATCAATACTACTTAATCTGTTAACAGATTGATACATATTCTCAATATCCAACCACCAAATAGCCAATTACTTTCCATTTGAAAATTATTAATCTTATCAAAAGCCTCAAAAGAAGAAGAAACTGTGTAATGACCAAAGTCAATAATTTTTTTCAAAAATTATTCAAGAACCTAGAAATACCCTCTACAATACTACTTGTAAAATCAAAAATAAGTCTTAAAGGTAAACTGTCTGTGAGTTTTAATATTTATAAATATCTTAGCTAGTAGGAAATCATTTGTGTAATATTTTTAATAATCTACTCTATTATTTTTAAATTTACCATTTTTTTCATAATATCTATTAACTTCCTTTTAATGACACTACCTGGATCTTTTTGTAAAAACATATATTTACTATTATTTAATTCTTTATCCATTTTCTCCCTAAACTAAAAAAAAAAAAAGGAAATTAATTTTTTTTAATAGAATAGATTATTTAAAATTTTATACTAGTGACTTCATATCAGCTAAGATGTTTATGAATATTAAGACTCACAAAGACAGTTTCTCTAATATTTATTTTTGATTTTACAGATAATATTGTGGAGGCTATGGTACTTGAATATTTTTTTTAAACAATTTATTGATTTTGGTCATTACACAATTTCTTCTCTTTTTGAGGCTTTTGATAAGATTAATAATTTTAAGATGGAAAATAATTGGGTATTTGATAGTTTGGACATTGTGAATATGTATCATTCTGTTAATAGATTAAGCAGCATTGATGGTTTTATGTCTGTGCTCATCAAACATGGATCTTTGTCAAATAATAAAATTAAATTTGTTAATAATTTGATTTTATTATTGTATGATTCTATGCATTTTATTTATAATGATAATTTTTATAAGATTAAAGAATGGTGGAAAATAAGTTATATAATTTTCCTTTAATTTGTTCAGTTTATATGAATTATTTGGAAGAGGAAATTGTTATTAAGAAGGGTTGTTTATATTTAAAGTTATTTGTTATATATGTGGATGATTGTTTGTTTGTTGTTGATAATGATAAATTGAAGAGTTGGTAAATGAGTTTAATTGTTTTTATCCTTCTATAAACTATATTGTAGAAGAAGTGGAGTTAGATTTTGTTAAATTAAAATTTGTAGAGCTACTGGTAATTAGAAATGTAAGGAGAAATTGTTTGGTATGTAGTCATTATATTGAACCACTAAACATCACGTGATCACTATTCCTTATTCATTATGTTAAGAATAATTAAGATCTATAATTAAATCTGACAGCTATCAATCTGTATCTCATAAAGTAGCTTCTTTAAGAAATTATTGTTATGGAAATAAGACATTAAATAATTTCAGTGCAGTAGCTTTGTTTCAAAAAGGTCAATTTTATAAAGATTATTTGAGTATTGGATACTCTGATAAATTTGTCAAAAGTATTTGATTTAATAGTAATAATATTTGTAATGATATTTAGGCTAAAGAAAAATATGATTTTATTTCTTTGCTATTTCAATTGTCTTCTTATAGAATTGTATGTAAAAATAATAATTTGCTTGGAAATAAGAAAATTGCTTGGAAAAAGAATATTACATTGAATAATTTATTAAATGATACAAAGGACATTTTTGATAGAAAGACTATTTCTGGAGTAGTGTATATTATCCCTTGTTTTGTAAGAAGGCATATATTGGTCAGAGTATTTTGAGCTTAAATGAAAGAATAAAGATGCATAGAAAGTAAAGTTAGAAATAAATATCTTAGTTGTGCTTATATAACCATGAAAAAGATACAGGTCACACTATTCATTTTGATAAAGCTAAGATTGTCTTGTTTGAGAGAAATGAAATAAAAATAATTAAAGAATCTTTATTATAGAAAGTCCCATACCCTTAGAAAAAATAATCCCCACTGATCGCCCACTGTCTTCAATAGCATCAAAACTTCTAGCTTCATGTTTGATGAAAAAATATTGTACTGGAGTTCGTATCATTTAGTTCACTCTGGTAAATCTAGGGCAGAGAATCTTCTCCCAGTTGCAATCCTTCATTTTATGAGGCTGACTAAATTCCTGAAATTGGAACCAAAGTTTGTGGATTTTTTGGTTACGGTCAACCTTGGACCTTGCCTCCTGGGATGTTTCTTTGTAAGCAGAAGGGACACAACATTGATACAATATGAACTCTTTGTAGAAGATTTGATGAGCCCATTGAACACATACTCTGTCAATGCGAATGGTAGACTCAGTTATTGAATATTGTCATATAGAGGATTACAGGATACAACTCCACAAATGTCTACCTTAATGATGCATTCAAAAATGGAAATTTTTGCTCCATCTGCCTGGCCACTTTCATAAATTTTATCATATGTAAGATTAGATGTAAGGTATTATTTGATAGAGAGTTGGCCAGGTCTATTGAAGACCTTTTCCTAAAGTTACTATATAAAGCTAAAAAAAGTGATCTAAGAACCTGTCTGCCTAGTCTTGCTGAGAAAATATGGATTAAATTAAATATTTAGCAATGACCATGTGCATAATTTATTCATGACACTCAAACTTTACACACCATGGGATTTATATGCCAAATTAGATTACCACTGATAAGTAACATAACATAAAATTTTACTTTTAATCATGTACTCATCATCTAATTTAATAACAACTTAGTCTTTAATGTGTCACTCATGATTGTAAACAAGAACTCTATATTACAATGTATATTTAACTTTTTTGTACAAATAAAGATTATTTTGAGAAAAAAAAATCTTTATTATTAAAAATTTATAGTTCTGTAACAATTAACTTATTTAAAAGTTCTTTTAATATTAAGGGTGTATGTGATGTAAGTAGAATTTTGGTTAATATTTTGGTATAATTATGTTATTTTGTAGTTCTTTACACTTAAGAAGTCTTCTTGTAGCAGTAAAACCATGGGTAGTGTTTTAGAGTTTATTTTTTGGCTAGACTGGTCGAATTGTAAATTTAAGGTAATTGTGATTATTTATTGACCAATTTAGCTTTACACTTTTAGTGTTTACTTTAAATAATGTATGTATATAAGATTCTATAATATTTTACAAATTTTTATGATTTTTAAATAAAGATTTTTGTGAATAAACTTTATTAAAACATGTAAAAATAAAACTTAGTATGGTATTGTGTAATAATTTAAAATAATTTTATAGTGTAGTAGTCATGAATTTATGAATGCTGGAAATTTTTACATAAAAAGTATAAAAGTGTAATGAATGTTGTATATTCAATTTTTCATAAAATGTGTTAGACTTAGTAATATTTTACAATTATTTAATTATTTATTTATTAATTTCATTGCAAAAGGCTATTGATATTTATGCAAAATTTATATATAGTAATAACAACAGTAATAACAAAAGGTATTTGTATTGATCAATTTGGTGAAATCTGTTGTTGATATAGATTAATATTAATGGAAACATTACTATAAATGTTAATTATTATGTATATGGTAGTTTGTAAATAAAAAGATAAATATGTGATTTAAACTGTCATATTTTTTTTATTTTTCTCAAGCTTGGTCTTTATTTCTTAATATTTATTGTTGAAATAGAATCTGTCAATATTATCATTTCATTGAATATGTAAATATAATCTAAAACTTATTTAAATTTTTCACAGTTTTCAACAAAAACAGTCAGTATTATTTTCAAAGCAATCAATTTTAGGTATCTATTATAAAATGTATGTGACTTATATATATATATGATAAACAAAACAAGTTATAAATTTCGTAACTTGCTTCTAGCTTGCATTTTATGATCACTAGATAAAGCTTTACCAATAGCTCCTAACAAGCTTTGTTTACATAAATGCCGAAAGAGAATTAGAATTCAATATCTCTTTCATTGTCTCCACCTTTAGACCATGGTTTCAAGCAAGTTGGCTCATGTCAGTAAAGGGTTGGAAGATCTAGTTTCTAGTTTTCCAACTCTTTACTGACATGAGACAACTAGCTTGAAACCATGGTCTAAAGGTGGAGACAACAAAAGAGATATTGAATTCTAATTCTCTTTCGGTGTTTATGTAAACAAAGCTTGTTAGGAGCTATTGGTAAAGCTCCATCTATTGATCATATATATATATATATATAATGCCATGTGAAATTTACCAAGTTTATTTAAAATAATAATTGAACATCTCTAACTGTCATGCTCAATAACTTTATCATTTTTAGATTATGTAAAATTTAATATCAGTTCTTTAAAAATATATATAAATTCAATATTCCTTCTTTTTCTTTTTAAAACTTGTTTTATTCCAAACTATAATTTTACTTCTCTTTCATACAATGTTTCAACTACAGTATATATAATTAAATGTATGGATTGTGATAAAAGTAATGTAAATATGACTTGTATAGGAACAAGTAAGAATAAATTAAAAACTAGATTAAGGCAGCATTTATATGATAAAAAATCTGTTATATATATTCATAAAAAGGAATTTAAGCATGAAAATTTTGATATAAGGCCATTGGAATGCATTAAAAATTTTAAAGAGAGAATAAAAAAAGAGGAAGTCTATATAGATCAGTATAAACCGTATTAAATAGAATGTTAATAAATAAAGATAAAAAATAAGATAATATAGGAATAATATATAAAAAAGGGGGAGGGGTATAAAAAGAATGTTAATGGGTAAAGATTTAAAGAATAGATAAGAAATTTATATAAGAAGAGTATTAAATTATAAAGGTGTTTTAAAAGAAATAATTAAAAATAGGGAAAGAGGTAAATAATTGTATTTGTAGATGATAAAAATATTGTGGTTTTATTTGAATATTATGTATTTGGAATGTATTAATATTTTATTTATTTGTGTTATTATTTTTGTTTTTTATTTTTATTTATTTTATTATTATTATTATTATTATTATTATTATTATTATTATTATTATTATTATTATTATTATTATTATTATTATTATTATTATTATTATTATTATTATTATTATTATTATTATTATTATTATTATTATTATTATTATTATTATTATTATTATTATTATTATTATTATTATTATTATTATTATTATTATTATTATTATTATTTTAAGGAAACATGATAATGACTACAGAATGTAGTTGAAACGTTGTATGGAAGAGAAATAAAATTATAGTTTGGAATAAAACA
Source organism: Epiperipatus broadwayi (assembly GCA_028023455.1). Taxonomy (NCBI): domain Eukaryota; kingdom Metazoa; phylum Onychophora; class Udeonychophora; order Euonychophora; family Peripatidae; genus Epiperipatus; species Epiperipatus broadwayi. Next base: position 7,977,819 of record JAQFVV010006202.1, on the reverse strand, counting down.
AGTTTTAAAAAGAAAAAGAAGGAATGTTGAATTTATATATTTATTATCATGGAGCTATAATTTAAAAAGAAAAAGAAGTGAAAAGTTGTGTATATAATTATATTTATTCTTTAAAAATCACTTTACATTCAAGTATATAGAGTGATTTTAGTTTGCTTTCTGGCTATTATTGTTCTGAGTAACTCTAAATAAAAAATATCTAAAATATAATAAGAAGTGGTTCATTTTCTTACTGTAAAAAGTTATTGAACTGGCAACTAGAGGGCAGTGCAATTATTATTAAAATAGATATGGTAAATTTCACACGATATTATATTTATTCAATATTAAAATATTATTTATCATTATATATATTAGCACCATTCTATATTTTAAATGCAAAGTGTTATCTTAGCAAAACCAATACATCAAACAACAATAATTTGACTTGACAGAAAACAGATGTTCATATGTAATAATTTGGTCAGTCATTTTATAAAATTTAGAAATGTTTTGTTTCACTTGGATAGAAAAAAATCTATTTGATTCAAAGTTTAAAATAATTGTTTTTGGATTATTATTAATATTTATTTTTATATTATTAATATAAAAAATTATTTATCTGTTTGGATAATTTTGTAATAGTAGAACAATACATTTTTTCTATATTTACTAAAACATTATTATTTCACTATGTTATAAAATTATTAATATTTTGCATTAAATTGAAATAGTTATTGTTATTAATTATTTTAAATTATTTTGTATACATAGGTAAACATGTAAACAACAATTCAAAACATTTTTTGATTTCTACTTAGATATTTATTATGAGAAAAATAATAATTAATCTTCATCTCTATTAGCTAAATACAATAAATTGTTCTTAATATAGATTAAAATATTTTTAATGTTTTTTTGATATTATATTTTTTGAAACTGTATTTATATTGACTTCCAGTGTTTAGTCTATATCCATAAAAAACAGACTTATATTAATTTAAATATATTCGTGAACTGCACAATGGTTTTAATGAATTACATTATTTTATATTTGTATATTTAATTGCTACATTATCATATAACAGTTTTTTCGTAGGTTACATTAACTAAGATAATCAGATATGCAGTTTATAATACGTATATGATAGTTAGAAAATTTTCCTAAATGACAATCCAATTGTTACTGATATAGAAATAAAGGTGATTTTGTGAATCCTTATTTTTGAATACTTAAAACCATTTTTTTATAAGCATTCATTTTTCAAATAACATTAGTTCCAGGTATTTGAAGTGAAAGTTATTTTTACTTCAAATTGTTTACTATTTCTTCATTTTTATTTAAAGTAAATATAAAATCTTTAGATATAGTATTGGTATTAATTTACCTGCTCACTTATTGATGGGTGAGTGCAAGAAAATTAATGCCAATAGGCATGTTGGAAAGATTGGTTTCCTGTCATATGATTTACATATATATACACACTCCAGTAATACATCAATTACATACATAACTTATTCTATAAACAGTTTACCTTTTGTAAGACCATTTTTTTACATGTTGGCAAACTTATGAGATAGGAGATATTAAATACTTTATAATATAACTAAAAATAAAGTGATTAAAAGTATTTTTTGCACAGACATTTGTAAGAAGTTTGAGTTTTGAAATTTCCAGAATTAAAATTGGTAAGAAGGTCTTATGCTTCGGTGTGACCCTCTACCACTGCATTAAATTATGCAATGCAGGAAAACTTTGTCATAAAAACAAACAATATTCCCAGATGATTTAAAATTAATCATATTAGTGAGATATTTCTATTATTTTTAAATTGTATCTCAAGCTACACATTTTTTTCCATTATAGTCATTTCTTGTTTTATTTTGGCTGCTTAATTAACTGTTTTCAAGTTTTATAAACTTAATGAATTAATATGGTAAATTATTCAGGACAGCAAATTATGTTGCACACTCAAAATGGTAGATAGGGCACAACAATTTCAAACAATTGAACAAAATGATTTGTTTTTTATTTGATTGTCACCTATAAATTGAATTAAAAAGATTTCACTTGCTAAACATCTTAGAACATTTAGAATACACCCAGGTCTCGTTTTATGCAGTAGAAAATCTGCATTAAAAAAAATCACACAAAAATAGACTTAACTTACCTTAAAAAATGGGAGATATATTCTGTAATTTTCAGAAATTGCAAAAAGTAAAGCAACAAGGAAAAATTACTTTAAATTTTGCATAAAAAATTAAGGAAATAAAGTATGATTAATAAAAAATTTCAAATATTTGAAAAAAAAAATGATACAAGACAAACATTTTTTACTTTTTTATTAACTACAGTATTTAATTTACATTTTTTATACATATTTTAATCATTATCGCTATTTGACAATACGCAGTTCATTTGTGAACTGGTAAGAAATGAGATTCATCACAAGAGAAAGTAGAACTAGTGCCACCTTCAGTCTTGTGCTGTGTTAATGGTTTTCTGTTGACAATGTAATCGGTGATTAAACTTTGAGATGATGATTTTACTAATTGTTTATAAAGCTTGCGATATCCAGACATGTAACTATTTATCTCTCATTGGAATTTAAGAGATTGTTCATTGCAGCAAACTCTCTCAGATTTCAGAATTTTCTGATGCTTTTCTTTGGTGCACCCATCAATGTAAAATCTATGATTAAATAATTATTACTTATTGATACAGGTATATAATAAGCCTGTATTTCAATTATCAGAAAGTAATACATTTGTCTTCATTTGATAGATATTTTTGTTTACTACTGAAATAAATTTTAGATGTTCACATTTTGTTTCTATATTAAAAAAATAATATTACAATCAAAACAAAAACATTATACATTATCATTAGAAAGATTATTTTCAGTTTACAAACTCAACAAAATCTTTGTTACTTCTGATTATTTTTAAAATGTAAGAGAATATTTATTTCTGTTATGTGTAACAAAATATGTTAAAAGTTTAAAATTTTTGAATATTCATTGCAATATTTTTATACTCATAAGTATACATCTACTATTATTATTTACTCATAAGTATAATTAGATAATTTACTTAGAAGCTAAGATTTTTAAATGGCTTTAGGCCATATTCACATTAGCTGCTAATATGACATTATATTTTTGAAAAAAAAAGTATTTCAAGTCAAAATAAGTTATTAATAGTTTAAATTTTTTGATATCTAATAAATATAGTGAAATATAAACTTCTTTATTGCATAAAAGAACCCCCCTCCACATAAAAAGATATTAAGAAGAAACATGAATGGCATAACTTCACAATCGCATTAAAAAATCCACATGAAATGAGACCCACGTGTATATATATATAACTAGACTTCTTCAGTTTTAAATAAATAAACAAATTCTTCACAAACAAATGGTCAAAGATTAAATATCTTGAGGGATCAAATGATATTCAAATACTAAAGTCATATGTTGACTCCAATAGTCTTCTTCAATGTGATCAAGATTTTTTTATCCTAATTGTGAATTAATCAAAAAAACTTTAGCTATTGACTTGAGTCTGCAAATTTGAATATTACAATAAATTTAGACAGACAATTTTTTTCACTGTTTATATGTCTCTATCATTAGAGAATGATAGAATATACAAACAGGAAGGGAAAAAATAAAATACATGGGTGAAAGAACAAACAGATGTTACTGATATCACTGAAATAATTAAAAGATGGGAGTGGAATTGGGATGGACATTGCTAGAAAAGATGATAGTTTGTGGACAGTTAAAATCCTAAATGGGATTCCAAGAGATTGTAAAAGATCTAGAAAGACACTACATGTGAGACAGATAGATGAAATAAAGAAGTATGCTGGAGATGATGTGTAGAAGAGAGATTAGAAATCAAAGAAGAAGGATTGAATTTGGAAAGACCTTCAGCCTGCAATGAACCAATAATGTTTGAAAATGGTGTTTATGATGATGTTTCTATCTTCTATTATTATAATTTTAAATCTTTATTAAAACTTTTTAAATTTCTTATAAAATATGCAACATTTTTATTTCTTGTTATTTATCATAAATTTTGAACACTCAAAAATCAACTAATGTGTAATATTAAACTTATTCTCAAAATTATTTAATATATATATTCGTTTATCTAACTCTATTAAATCTGTATTTCTTTTTGCCAGAAATCTTATTTTTCAGTACTTAAAATTAATTATTCGTTTTTTACTCTTATAATATATATATATCTTTTGGCAAATATAATTTTTTATTAACTATTTATCCTTTTCTGAGCAAAATATTCCAAAATTAAATATATGGGATTTGATGTGATGTGATGCACTGTGACTTCTTCTTATACAGAGTCAGGAATCTCTCAGCAACCATGACCAGAAAAACCTGTTAGCCATTTTACCTCTCCTTTCCATTTCCCACCCTAAGTTTCTCCATATCCTGCTCCATCCCATTTCCACAGCATAATCTTTGTCAACTCCTTGGCCTTTATATCTAAACCCCCCTTATCTGTACCCAAACCCAGCATAAAAACAATAACCCACTTTTGGTATAATCACTTTATTTATATTTAATCTTCCATAATTTCATTATTTGTACCCTTTCTGCCTTCAAGCATTTACATTGAATCAACAGATGCCTAATATTTTCTATGCCTTCCTTACACAACTTTTTTTTTTGTTTTTTGATAATTTTTCCTTACACAACTTGAAGACTAAATCAGCGGGATCTTTAGCAACAAGGGAATATACACATAAATGGAAAAATATGGGTGATTTAGTCCTTACACAACTTGATGACTAAATCACCCATATTTTTTCCATTTACGTGTATATTCCCTTGTTGCTAAAGATCCCGCTTGAGCCTTTAAACAGTAAACTACTTTCCTTGCTATTATCATAAATTAACTAGCACCCAATGTTCCGTTTACTTCTATATATATTTAAACTCTTTTTACTCTTCATTCTAATTCTCCATCTCTCCAACTTTCTATTCTTTATTAATGCATCTATTCTTCTATCCCATTTCTTACCACTTTAAATTTATGTTGACTGATACTGCCATCTAGCAGTCACGGAGTTAATTCCTTTGTAGATAACTGTTAAATAATTTATAGGTTATATAATTAAAATAGTTTTTAAAATAAGCCACTGAAAATAAATTATCTAGAAAAACTCTCCTCAGGTAAATTGTAAATACGATATATATGTATGTATGTATGTGCGTGTCATGAAAGAATAAGTGACTAATAATAAACAAATATAACAAAAATACGCAAAAAAAAGTTTTTAGGAGCAAAAATGATTTTATTTTAATTTCATTTCATGTTTCAGATATATATTAAGTTTAAACAATATAATTTGGATTTGTAGTCATTTCTAAATGCGTAATGAGGTCAAGATTAAACTTATATTCTTTGGTTATGGGAAAATTGTTGTGCAATTAAAGTAAAAATATTTTTGTTAATAAAACTATCTCCCCATCTCCACATCACAATTTGCTCATATATAAGCATTTGAGTCGTAGGAATAAGAGATTCCTTTTATTCCTGCATAAATACTATATCTTGTATTGGTGAGAAAGTATTCATTTATTATTAACACTGGCAAAGCGTATGCACAATTAGCTTAAAAGGCTGATATTTGAATGTATAATATTAATAATAATATATTCTATATAAGATAATAAAATACAGAAATTTAAAGTCAACTGGATTATATATTGAATCATCAAATAATGAATATTTCGGTAGTGTAATTTTCGTACACAATTTTCAGGCAATGTAGGGACTGTTTTTTTTATCTGCTTTAAACACCTTGTGGGGGGATGTAATGATAAAAATATGACCAAAGATATATAAAAAAAAGTATGATCTCAAGATTCACATTTTATGCTGAACATAACACCCATCACTTAGTCCATCACAATCTTTTACACATTTTTTTTTATCATTGTTCAACATAAAACACGTTTTATGTGTTTAAAAGAAAAGAAATAAAATTTATCATTGTTTAGTATATATAGATAGCCAATTACTACAATTTAATTTATAAATTTTAAACTTGCTACTCTCACAACTTTGATACAAACCACTTGATGGAAATATATTCATAATTTTTAGTAGTCATTCATTAGACTACAGATTATTCACTTAATGAATAAGATTTCTGCAGTGCAATTTTCACTATATCACTCTCAGGCAAGCTAGGGACTGGTTTCTATCACTCCACATGTGGAGTGGATAATTTGGAGCAGATAGAAACCAATTTCTAGCTTGTGTGAGAGTGGGGTAGTGAAAATTACACTACAAAAATATTATTCATCAAGTGCATATTTCTAGCCTAATAATTACCCAATAAAGTTATTAATCTACCCAACAAATATCCTACATTCCATTAATCTATGATCACTTCCTGTTTTAAATTATTAAGAATATTACAATCTTCAAATAAATATTTTCTTTTAGTGAAAATTTATATTTCAAAATTGTAATGCTGATAATAGATTCAACACAAGAAGAAATCATCAGCAAGTGAGGTCTAAGGTGTTAATATAAAACTAGAGAAAATAAATTATTTAAAAAAAACAGTTTGAAGAGTTCATATTATTATCACTAAGTACTACTCCAATTGATTTAAATTAGAACTTGTAAACTATTTTAAAATATTAACAGATTTTGAAGATAGTTCAGATTTGAATGAAATTAACAAGAAAATAAAGGATACTTATATAATAATCAATTGATGGATACATTATAAAAAACAGCAACAAAACTAGCTGGTATAAGAAATCAGCAATTTACCAGTAAAACTTCCACCAAGGCAATACAATGTTTGAAGAAAAGATGTCATATAAAAATACATAAGCAAGAATAAAAAATATATATAATCCATTATGTTGTTTTTTTCTTTCATACTATTTTTAGGAACGTAATAATATATACATGTATTAAGAACATAACATACAATATCATTATACAACTGAAATAATCCTATATGCTTATTTGTAATGCTCATTTCAATGTAATTGTAATTTATTTTAAACCTTCAATTTATATTAAATACATAATGTCATGTATGTTTTTTTAAATATAAAATTAATACGTTTTATTTTTCATATGTTTGTAAGTATTTAAATTGTTTTGTTATAATTTTAACCTGCAATAGCTCCAATACAATAATAGAAACATATAGAATACAAGTGATATCTCATACTGTTCCACATAAAAGTATTTTTTATATAAATATAATTTCAAAGTTATTTTTTTTATTATAAGCATTATTTAAAATACATATTAAAATGTTTGTTTAAAAAAATTTAAAACAGTATAGTTTTAAAACACAAAAATGAAAAAATAAAATTAATTTTGTTTTATGGATTCAGCTGATTGCTTTTTTACAATCAGTTATTAAAATGAAATAAAATTGTTTTAATTGTGTTTCTATTGATTCCAATAAGTTTTAGTTTTTGTTTTAAAAAGTAGGAAAAATTGTGAGCAATTGCAAAAATCAGAAAGAAAAAAATAGAGCCATTTAGTGTCAAGCAATATAAGATATCATTAAACCTGAAAATGGGGCAACAAATTATAGCACATGAGCTAAATTCAAACTAATTTAATGTTTCAAAAATAGAAGCATATTTGGGAAGTTACTTCAGATTGATATCTATTTAATTTTAAAAATAATATATATATATATATTGTAACGATCCAGAGAATAGCTCTTAACGTGATCTGCACTACAGGGTGCCATCTAGGCATTTGAACCTAGAAAAATTTGTAAAGTAGGCAGATACGTAAGTCAAAAAAAATTTTTTTTTACTTTTATATATATTGATTCCGGTCATTAGCCCATTGTCACTAGCTCAGGGAGTAGCAGAGATTTATATTTATAATAATATATTTTATTAATTCTTATCTAAGAATATTTTAAAAAAGAATAACATAAGCCACCGCCAGTAATTAACATACAAAAATTTATTTACGCATATATATATATACGATTTAACATTATTATTTTAATATGTTTACTTTAACATATAACATTATTTTTACTTTTATTTTAGATTTTTAATTTACATTTTAAATTTTATACTATCATTAGTTCACACAGATTTGTTTAAAATGTTGAGTATAGATCGGTTACATAGATTCCATGGTCAAAAACATTTCAAAATAAACATAAACGATAAAAATACAAAATCATTGATACCGTCAATTGCAGAGGGAAATTTATAAGTAACCCAATAGCATTCATCATAAGATGCTTGCATTAACACCAATAACTTAAAAGACCTCCGAATAAATACACTTTAGATACTCACCGTAAGGTATCATTATTTATCGAATGTCTATATATTTTGATCAAATATGAAAATCCAAAACATAATTAACCGATAACGAATCCATGCAAGCGTCTATAAACAACTTAAATTTAATGCATTTTTATTTAGTGTCGAGTATGAATAGACTACATAGATTTGCATTTGAAGATAAAACATTTTATCCCTATTTAGCCTTAGGCTAAAAGTTCGCAGTCAAACTGGCGTCAATCCATCTGATACATCGATGTATTCACTGTAATATGAAATACGGCAGCACAAAAAGTTAAGAGAACAAATTGCCTCTCGTCAGATAGGAATACTACATCTATCTGACAAGAAGAGCAATAAAAAAAAACTCCATAGAAAGAAACTGCGTTCTCCGTCTTATAATTCCTTCCATAGGAAAATGGAAGTGTGCGGTGTATACTAGCGATTCTACCCGTAGCAAATCTTGCAGTACATCTACTAACTACATCAATTTATCCAATCCATTGACCCAATTCAACAACGACACAAATAACCTAATATTACCCTCCCCTAATATAACTTTACAAATCTATACAGCCATTCACGCCCGACTTAAGTTTAACATTGATATATTTTAATTTTAAGGAAAACAGAAATCATAATAAAACTTAAAGAACAAAAAATATAAATGGAAATGATTTAAAATAAAAATAAAAAATACATCAAATAATACTATTAATAAAGAATTTAGTTTGGTCAGATAGGAATCTATTGCATTATTTACTAAAAGGTTTTAAAATTTAGAGTTCTTATTTTTTCAAGTGAATATATAGTTCTTATGATTTTTAAAATGTCCAACTTTATCCGTTGCTTGCCATGAACGTGAATTCCCATGCCGTCCTAAAGGGGTTGATATTCTGTAGGCCGATTTATTTATCCATCTGGAGGTTTTTGCTTTAACTGGTCCTCAATGTAGAAAATGATAGTTCATTTCTCTTTCTTTCTTAGCAGAACTGAAGGGATTGAAGAGTGCATCTTTTCAATCCCTTCTCCTTCACCTCTGCACTACACATATCTGTTTACTCTTCTAATAACTAATTAATTCTTTTATTTTCAAATCTTTCCTTTTATAATAATTTTGTGGTTTAACTCAACATTACGTCATGATGGTGAAAACCTTTTCGTTGAGGTCCGATTTCCCGATGGATTTCTTTCATTTGCTAAAAGTTTCTATTGTTTTCTTATCTGACCATTGTTTATACATTTAAATGCCCAAGGCTAGTTTACATTGACTAATTAAAACAATCATTTCCATTTTCTGACTATTTAATGTGTTTTCCAAAATTAAAGATATATTTTTATCTCTAAATCTTTTTAAGTTTTTTCTTTTAAAATATTTTTTTATTTTTAATAAAGTTTTATTTTAATAATATTTTTTTTATTATTATCTGTGCGATTTTATATATATATACGAGTTTAAGATGATTTTTTAATTTTCAATTTTTAATTCTTAAAAAAGAAGCTTTTATTTGCGGACTTTTATTCTTTTAATGTTTACTAATAAAAAACAATGTAACGTACGTATGTGCCCGTTACATATCAGTAAACATGCTTAAAAAAAAATAAACAAAAAAAAATATTTTACTTAGGGTTAGTAATTATGGTACATGATTAACAAAATTTACAAAAACATCCGGTTAGTAATTTTACAAAAAGACTATACAATATACGAGAACAAAAATGTTGGCTATCATTTTTCAAGGACTATGTAGGTTTCCACCTCCTCCCCCTGAGAGCATGACAAGCAAGTTATTTAAATTATTTATTTAAGAAGGTTGCATTGAGGTAAATATGTTTTGAAAGATAATGGATTTAAACGTGTATATTTGCAGCACAATTATAAATACCACCAACTTATTTATGACTGATTGAAATGCATACATAGGGTTACACTGAAGTAATTCCCAAAGGTACTCATCGTAAGGTACCACATTTTGATCATAAACTTATGTGGCTGTGTACGCCTATACACGTTAAAGCATAATATATATTAACAAACAAAAAAAGCATATTAATAGCAACCTTTTGACTTTCTTTTTAATTAAATACAATTTAATATTATTAATACTTTTTATTTAATATATGTGCAATTTCTTTCTGGCAGCACTTTTACAAGATTTAAAGTATCCGACTTTATGTAAACAGATAAAAATATTTCATTTTGAAAAAAGAAATTTACTTAGGGTATACGTGGTTTTTATTAATAGATCAGCCCAAGTTGGGTGGCCAGTTGTAACAATCCAGAGAATAGCTCTTAACATGATCTGCACTACAGGGTGCCATCTAGGCATTTGAACCTTGAAAAATTTATAAAGTAGGCAGATACGTAAGTCGAAAAAAAATATTTTTTTTTTCTTTTATATATATTGATTCCGGTCGTTAGCCCATTGTCACTAGCTCAGGGAGTAGCAGAGATTTATATTTATAATAAAATATTTTATTAATTCTTATCTAAGAATATTTTAAAAAAGAATAAAATAAGCCGCTGCCAGTAATTAACATACAAAAATTTATTTACACATATATATATATAAGGTTTAACATTATTATTTTAATATGTTTACTTTAACATTTAACATTATTTTTACTTTTATTTTAGATTTTTAATTTACATTTTACATTTTATACTATTATTAGTTCGCACAGATTTGTTTCAAATGTTGAGTATAGATCGGTTACATAGATTCCACGGTCAAAAACATTTCAAAATAAACATAAACAATCAAAATACAAAATCATTGATACCGTCAATTGCAGAGGGAAATTTATAAGTAACCCAATAGCATTCACCATAAGATGCTTGCATTAACACCAATAACTTAAAAGACCTCTGAATAAATACATTTTAGATACTCACCATAAGGTATCATTATTTATCGAATGTCTATATATTTTGATCAAATATGAAAACCCAAAACATAATTAACCGATAATGAAGCCATGCAAGCATCTATAAACAACTTAAATTTAATGCATTTTTATTTAGTGTCGAGTATGAATAGACTACATAGATTTGCATTTGAAGATAAAACATTTTATCCCTATTTAACCTTAGGCTAAAAGTTCGCAGTCAAACTGGCATCAATCCATCTGATACATTGATGTATTCAATGTAATACAAATTATGGCAGCACAAAAAGTTAAGAGAAGAAATTGCCTCTTGTCAGATAGGAATACTACATCTATCTGACAAGAAGAGCAATAAAAAAAACTCCATAGAAAGAAACTGCATTCTCTGTCTTATAATTCCTTCCATAGGCAAATGGAAGTGGGTGGCATATACTAGCGATTCTGCCCATAGCGAATCTTGCATTCCATCTACTAACTACACCAATATATCCAAATCCATTGACCCAATTCAATAATGACACAAATAACCTAAGATTACCCTCCCCTAATAAAACTTTACAAATCTATACAGCCATTCATGCCCGACTTAAGTTTAACATTGATATATTTTAATTCATCAGAAAACAGAAATCATAATAAAACTTAAAGAACAAATAATATAAATGGAAATGATTTAAAATAAAAATAAAAAATACACCAAATAATACTATTAATAAAGAATTTAGTTTGGTCAGATAGGATTCTATTACATTATTTACTAAAAGGTTTTAAAATTTAGAGTTCTTATTTTTTCAAGTGAATATAAAGTTCTTACGATTTTTAAAATGTCCGACTTTATCCATTGCTTGCCATGAACGTAAATTCCCATGCCATCCTAAAGGGGTTGATATTCTGTAGGCCAATTTATTTATCCATCCAGAGGTTTTTGTTTTAACTGGTCCTCAGTGTAGAAAACTATAGTTCATTTCTCTTTTTTTCTTAGCAGAACTGAAGGGATTGAAGAGTGTGTCTTTTCAATCCCTTCTCCTTCACCTCCACACTAACACATATCTGTCTACTCTTCTAATAACTAATTAATTCTTTTATTTTCAAACCTTTCCTTTTATAATAATTTTGTGGATTAACTCAACATTACATCATGATGGTGAAAACCTTTTCGTTGAGGTCCTATTTCCCAATGGATTTCTTTCATTTGCTAAAAGTTTCTATTGTTTCCTATCTGACCGTTGTTTATACATTTAAATGCCCAAGGCTAATTTACATTGACTAATTAAAACAATCATTTCCATTTTCTGATTACTTAATGTGTTTTCCAAAATTAAAGATATATTTTTATCTCTAAATCTTTTTAAGTTTTTTCTTTTAAAATATTTTTTTTATTTTTAATAAAGTTTTATTTTAATAATAATTTTTTTATTATTATCTGTGCGATTTTATATATATATGAGTTTAAGATGATTTTTTAATTATCAATTTTTAATTCTTAAAAAAGTTGTTATTTGCGAACTTTTATTCTTTTAATGTTTACTAATAAAAAACAATGTAATGTACATATGTGCCTGTTACAATATATATATATATATATATATATATATATATATATATATATATATATATATATATATATATATATTATTGTAACTAAATATATAAGATTAATATAATATATTTTATATTATATTATTTACTTAAAAATTTACAAAATGGTCCATTGAAAAGAATTGAAGATCTGGAGTTTTGTAAAATGATACAAAAATATTTAATAATGATATAAGAAAATATAATTGTAAATTTTGGAAAATTATAGAAGAGAGGAAAAATTTCAGAAATGTAAAACAATATCATAGTATTAGAAGAAAAGTTATTTTTACAAATAGAACTGAATTGCTCAGTATTTTAAATAAATCTATGAAGATAAAAAAAACTCCAGAAAATAATGGAAATTATAATCAATATCTTAAAGTGATCCAGTGAAAACACTATAATACTGTATGCAAAGTTATATACCAAATGTCTAAAGATAAAAATATACTACTTGGTTGGAAGAATGAATTGTTTGAAAGATGTTAAAGAAGACATTAAAAATTACAAATTTATTCATTTTTTATAAGTTCTATACAAAACTTATAACTTGTTTTTTAATCACTTTGGATTTTAACTAACAAAAAAAAAACAACAACCTAGATTTAGAGGTGGTTTTATCCAAGTGGTTCACATCTAAGTATTTAGAGAATATTTAGAAAGAATCAGTGAACCTGAGTTACTATTATAATTTGCATTTGTAAATTATAAATAAATATTTGATTATAGAAGCATTTCTCCAGTGATCAAAGCATTGATATATTCTGTATCATATCTAGGATAATGACATATTCTGAATAATAATAATCAAAATTCAATGGCATTGATTAGATAGCATTGTGATATTAAGAAGGTTAACAGCAAGAAGGATATATGATATGGCAATTTCACATCTCACATCTTTTTATGACAGTTTATAAGGTATCTTTTGAAAGTTAAATATGACCTTAATAAAGTTAAAGTAAATGGGGGAAATGTAAGTCATCTATAGGTGCAGATAATGTGAAAATGCTTTGGAGCTTCAGGAAATGTTGAAAGAGTTATGAGATATAAGAAAATAGAATTAAAAAATAAATACTAAAAGAACTAAAATAATGTTCAGTGGGTTTTCTTAGATAGATAACGTTGATTAAATTGTTAATACAGATAAAAAAGATAATGAATAAAATTATTTCTATAATTAAACTTCAATGGAGTACAACATAATATTAAAAAGTAATATGCTTATATATTTAAAAAGAACGATTTTTAATAGATATGTTGTAATAGTTCTTACTCATTCAACTATGAATTGGACACTTAACATAAAAACAATACAGTTAGGTATGATCACTAAGCGAATTATGATTGAAGAGGATTTTCATTCTGTTATGGATTGATAATTGTTATATATGAATAATGAATACATCCGGAATTCACATTTTTAGCACTTAAGACAATTATTTTCCATCATTATTTAAACTTTTGGAATATTCTGTTATTCAATTTAATATTTTATTTTTTATCGATTAAGGTTAGATATAAATTAGGGTAAAAATATTCAAATTCATGTGCATAAATTTGGATATTAAAATGTTGGTCGTTATAATGATAACTGTATATTTTTAAGTAATGTTCTAGATAAAATAAAACATTTCTAAAATCGAATGGTTCTTATCTCCAAGTTATTCCGACTAACTATATAATTAAAGTTTACCAAATGAAAATTAATATTAATGGTTATTTTACAATTATAGTTTTTTTTTTTTGCACTATATATATATTTTAAAAAAATCTTAATCATTTTTCATCAACATTTTAAAACATTAGGAATCAAATGTAGGTGGAAGAACTCCTCAAGTTTAATCTAACTTCTCTGATTCATAGCTTCTTTTCTTCTTAGCATTATAATAAGTTTCACATTATCGCACACATGGTCTCTCTTCACGTCCTTTAAAATCTCTTGAGATATATTTTAAATTTTTATTTTTTCAAATACTGACACATTTTTTTTTTTAAAAAAAAAACATTTCCAACTTTTTTTTTTTATTAAGGGAAAAAATGCAGGTGACTGATCACCCGCTACATGATGTAAATACATTTGTTTAAAGAAATCTTGAGATCATACCACAGTCAATAGCTTTAGTCTTCTCCATTGATTGATAAAAGTTTTTGAATTGCCAAGTCCTTTAATTCACAGATCCTTAGAACTTCATCCATGTTGCCATATCTTTATATAAGCCACAACTATGGAATTCATACTTTAAACCGTTTCTGAATTTCCATCGCTGTCCTTATTCCGAATCTTATTCAAAATTTTCTTTTTGTGAGTTTATTTCTTCATCATCTGTGGTTTCTCCATTTCTATCAGTACACACAGAGCTAGTACTAATTTGTTGTTGCATTTTCTTTGGACATCCATCTACTTCCAGTTTCTGGAACTGTCACTATGACCCTCATTGCTCCAATGATCTTCTACATTATCAAGTTCTTCCACTGGCTCATCAGACTTTTCTGAGATAACCTGCACTACTTCACCTTGCCTGCTTCCGGACCTGTCACTATGAGCCTCATCACACCATTGCTTTTCTATGTTATTGATTTTTTCCTCTGGATTATCTGCCTCTTCTGAAGTTACCTGCCCTACTTCACTCTCACTACATACATGCCCCTTCCAAAAAAGACATGCCCCTTTAGATTCAACAATACATTTGAAGATCATGAGATGAGCTAAAACATCATGTTCCATTACTTCTGGGTCGTTGATTATCTGACTTTCTGATTTGGTTTCCATCTGATCCCCTGACTCCTGTGAAGCCAGCTTCTTTTTCCACTTTTTTTCCTTTTTCTCTTTCTTCCTGAGAAACCCCCAGTTTTCTTTTCTTGCTCATGACACAGCTCAGTGTTTGAGCCCACAACACCATACTCGTCAGTTGGTGAACAAGAGCCATTCTGATTTTTCCTTTTGAAACTTGCATCTTGTGTCATTTTACCTATTTGAGTTGAAGTGTTCTCACTTAGTTCTATATCACTGAACATGTTAGCTTCTTTTAATTGACCAATTTCTTTTAATGTGCCTTCAGACTCTTCAGATTTTATTAATTTGAAGTTGGTCAGTTCTGCCTGTTCTGATTGTTTCTTTATCTCTATGGCCATATCTCTATCTTCACCTGCATTTGTCCTAACTTCAAATCTACTGTGTATAGTTTCTTCATTTTCCTTATAATGTAGCTTATTTGATTTCACTTTGTTATCTTTTAAGTGAGATTATTGTAATTTCAGTTCTAATTGTTGAAGGATTGCTCAATGTTATTGTACATTTGTGGAATCCACTATAGATTTCACATTCTGTGCATGATCTTTTGGAACAGGTCCTAATTAAATGGTCAGTGTCCCCACATCCATAACACTGTGGTTGAATTCCTCGAATTACTATGTATATCAGTCTTTTGTTCTGCTCAAGAACAGATGGTATATCCAGTGGACTGATATCTTTAGTCAGTCTCATTGTAAATATTGCATTTGAAAAGAATTGGGGAAGTGTGGAGGTGTTTATTATATCTATTTCCACTTTCTTTTATTTTACCTTCTTATATTTTTAAATAATGTCAATACTACCTGTTACTCTCACACCAAGATGTTTTTCTTTTGA
This sequence comes from Epiperipatus broadwayi, assembly GCA_028023455.1. Taxonomy (NCBI): domain Eukaryota; kingdom Metazoa; phylum Onychophora; class Udeonychophora; order Euonychophora; family Peripatidae; genus Epiperipatus; species Epiperipatus broadwayi. The sequence continues at coordinate 7,961,409 of JAQFVV010006202.1, read as the reverse complement.
TCCACCCCCTTACTCTCATCATATATCTTTCCATATTTTATTGTGTGATCTGAAATCCGTATTGCTATTCAATTAACTGTATTAGTCCTACATACTTGTGTAAGAATTGCTAAAACAGATCCAATTAAAACATTTATTTTCATACACATAGGCACATTTATTTATAATATTAAATTATTTAAAGAAAACTCTCTCAATCTAAGTTCAAATTCTATGTGTAATATGCAACTCTTATGCTTCTGGCTGTTTAATAACATAACCAAGATATTTTAATTGTTAATTTTTTCTAATCTATTATCATCCTATTTCTATTTATATAAAAGAGAATTTATTATTTTTTACTCTTTTTTAACATTTATCTTTGGTGCTATTTTATAGTTTTTATGTGGAAAATCTAGATGACCTAAATAAAATCCAAGTATTTTAATTATTTTAACTTTTTACTTTGATTTATAAACTATTATTACAAAACTGTTCTAAAAATTATTGAGACATAAACTTAATCTGCCATTCATCCAAGATTATGACAACCATTTTAGTGCTATCACATAATTTAATCACTGATGACTATTGTTGCAATTTGATGAATATTATTCAGATATTTGAGGGAATACCCAAAAGCAACCAGAATCATTCTCAGATTTGCATGCCTGATGGAATATATACTTTTGCTGTTATATACTTCTTGCATGAATCTTTGTGCATTAATCTTCCAAATAACATCACCATGTGAAATCATGGGGCCATGTAGCAATCTTTTTTTGTAAAGGTGCTCCATGTATTTGGCAATTTTTATAATGAGTGAAAATTTTGAACAATGTGAAATTCAGTTTTCGTTTACAGAATACAGCAGAAAACAGTTGTAATGCTTGAAACAGTTTAGAAGCATGTTGGAAAAAACATAAGTTTATGAGTAATTTAATTGAAATATTAAATCCACCACAGTCCTAAAGAGTGTAGTGAGTAAAGTCCAAAGTCAAAACAACACAGATTTTTTATATAAGTGGCATTTTTTCTCTCAGATTTAATTCATAATGGTCAGAAATTTTATGCACAAGTTCTGAAATGTTTATGTGATGAGATAAATATGAATGTCCCATTTTGTAGCAAAGGAAGGAGTACAAGCTTCACCTCAACAAAATGTCATCTCTCAAAGCCTTTAGTAGGGAAGCATTTTTCATTAAATTAATTATGTAGCTTATCTATCATTAATATACACTTGATTTTGCTTTACGAAATTTTGTTTTAATATCTTAAATGAAAAAAGCCTCTTTTTTGTAGATTTAGAAATGGTTAAAAAAATGTCACAGACATTAAAAGACATCACTTTTCCAGACTACTTTGAAAAATGAAAAACATATTTAAAGCATTATTTTGGATCAAATGGATAGTAATTTGAAAAAGATTAGTTTATAGCAGTTAAAAATAAATAAACAATTTTTCATTATACAATTCCATTTACTTATGTGTATCCGTCCATATACGTAAATACATGAAAGCAATCAACACCTAAACAATCATTAACAATACCAAGAATTGCCAAGACAAATTTTATTGTATGTGATAAAGGTAGATAGCTATCTTTAACTATGATCATCAAAAATGAAAAGAATCATATTATAAAATGTCATTGTATAACAGCAATAATTCTATGTATTTATTGTAACTAAAATACACAAGGTTTTTTTGGAAAATATTTTATACCTTTCTCAATGTTATTGTAAACTATATTAAAGCTTCAATTTGTGTTGCATACATAGTTACATCTATTATTTTTATATAAAATTAATTAGAACCAAAAATACTGAGAAAAAACAATAACAAAACAATCCAAATATTTACAAGTATAAAATACAAAAGTAAAATGTATAAATTTAACAATAAACAACAGTTATACAAAATATACAAAAAGTACATTGTTATATGTTGTTCATTTATATATTTTACTCTTAAAAACTGAAACACTGGCTTAATATATACCATGTGTCTATCTATGTAATATAGGGTATATGAGCACAGACTTTCACATGACCCACCACTCTCCACTCTATCTAATAATACTGATACACTCAAGCACATATATGTTGAAAAGATAAATAATCACCAATATACGTATTTCATGCTAAACCAGCAATCATCAGTTGGTCCAGATTATCATCTCTCACACATATATACTATAAATGCTCAGATATATATTAAGATAGACAATCTTCATACTTTAATGGACGGTTGAAGAGTTGGAGTGTGTAGTAGATTGGAGCCAGTCCATCAAAGTATGAAGATTGTCTATCTTAATATATATCTGAGCACTTACAGTATATATGTGTGGGAGATGATAATCTGGACCAACTGATGATTGCTGGTTTAGCATGAAATATGTATATTGGTTATTATTTATCTTTTCAGCATATATGTGCTTGAGTGTATCAGTATTATTAGATAGAGTGGAGAGTGGTGGGTCATGTGAAAGTCTGTGCTCATATATCCTATATTACATATTTTACTCTTGTATATTGTATTTATAAGAATTTGGATTGCATTTTTCCTCAACATTTTTGATTTTAATTAATTTTATATAAAAACGACAGAAGTCATTATGTATACAATATATATTGATGCTTTAAAATAGTTTACAATAATACTGAGAAGGACATAAATTATTGATAAAAAACTTTTTAGTATTATTGTTATAATAAATATGTGGAATTATTGCTGGTATAAAAGAGTATTTTATATTATACTATATGGTTTACTTAAAAATTATATATATATACACACACCTGGGTCTCATTTTATGTGATAGATAGGTTCCAAAGAAAACACGCACAAAAGAAATCACACAAAAATAGACATAAATTACCTTAAAAAAGGGGGGATATGGACTGTGATTTTTCAAAAATCACATAAAAGCAAAGCACCAACGTAAAATTACTTTAAAATTCACACACAAAAAAATAAGGAAATAAAATATGACTAATAAAAAATTTCAAATTTGAAAAAAAATGATACAAGACAAACTTTTTTTAACTATAATATTTAATTTTATTCAAAACAATATATTTTTATGCATAATTTACAGTATAGTAATTTACATTTTTTATACACATTTTAATTATTATCGCTATTTGCTGATAAACAGGTTCATTTGAAAATTGGTAAAAATCAGATTCTTCACAAGAGGAAATACAACTAACACCAACTTCACTCTCATGTTGTGTTAATGGTTTTCTGGTTACAACATAATTAGTAATTAATCTTTGAGACGATGATTTTATTAATTGTTTATGAAGCTCGCGATATCCAGACAAACCATTTAGCTCTCAGAATTTAAGAGCACGTTTGTGATTAGGGTAATCAATAAGAAAATAATTTGCCAACTGATTAGAAAGTTGAAGACCTTCTCGAATCATTTTTGCAGTGAAAGGAACAGGTTCCACTTCTGTTTCATTATCTTTTTCTACACTGCTGGGAAAATTTAATTAAAACTAACAACTAAAAATTAAATTCTTATTTTTGTCTTTAATTTTTTAATTTTCAATTCCGTTTAAAAATCAAATTTCGTTTCACATCACATTAAGTTGTTAATTACAATAAAAAATCAGATTTTAATTTTTAATTGTCAAATTTAATTGTGCCCACTGCTATTACTCACCTTTTAAAAATAAACATGCGGACACTAAATGATTAATAATTGATTATGTTCTTTTTTAAAAAAGCAAAATCAGAATGTGATTTAAAATGCAAAATTAACATGCACAATGTTTGAACAAATTTACATTATAATCTTGTAAAATTTAATGTGTGTACATAAAATGTGGAAATCATGATTTTAATTTCATTATTGCATAAAATCTTATTATTATAAAGCACTGAAAATATTGAAATTATTAAGATGAAAGTCGAATTCCAATAATGGGCTATTACTTTTAATATGATGTAAGTGCACAAAATTTATTATTTAAAATAATAGCGCATTATCGGAGTTCGATTTCTAAAGAAACATGAATCGCGTAACTTCAAAATCACATTAAATAAATCAGTGTAAAATGAGACCCAGGTGTGTATATATAGTATAATATGATGTATCCATATCAAATTGATGGATACAAATTAATGACTGATTGAACACAATTGAATAATTACTTTCTTTGCATTTTTAAGTATTATCTCTTAAAAGTATATATATCTTAGAGATTTGATGTCTCTAAATGTATGATTTATTTTATTAAAATAACAGATTATACTTTTAATAAAAGAAACCAACTGACCCCAGTTAGAAGCAGTATAAATGAAAGTAATTGTATTTCTTTTTTTTAATTATACTTATATTGTTTTTGTTTTTTTACTTTTTTATATAAATATTATAATATTTGTTGTAAATAATGCTTATAATAAGAAAAAAAATCAAATTTGGAAACTTAATGATGTCACCAAATAATACATTTGTTAGACGTGGTAACATTGCTGCAGCAAACATTATGTTAAACAAATTACATTATAGTCATTGCAAAAAAATCATTTTATAATTATTCTTTTAAAATAAGTACATAATAAAATAATATTAATTTGAGAAATTTTTGATTTCCAATAGATTGTGAAGAAATTAGATACTCACAAAAACTTTGATTTTAATTTTATTGTAACAAATATTTTTATTCTGGTAGAAATGTAACAGAATGACATATTTCTATCATTGACTATTGAATTAGATATAAATTAAACTCTCTCCATATAGTATCGCCACTTAGTTCAAGCCAGAGTAGTCAATAGATGTATGAAGATTTGTGCATAAAATGCCTATCTAGTGTTTACTTATCCAATATTCCCAGACTAGTTTCTAGCTTAAGGTTTTCATCAGTGAGGAGTCTTGGATCTGAGAGCACTGCACCTGGATCTGAGAGATAAAACGTGATATCATAGGGGTACAATTTATTTACTTTCTCTTGATTGAAAGATATTTAAAATTGCTTGCAAATAGTTAAATTTGTGAAGCAATATTTCTTTTATTTCTTTTACAATTTGCTATATTATCTCATTTTATTAAACACTCTAATGATAAATGTTAAATAAAACAAATCTCATAAGAATACTACTTTTGAAAAGAAACAAATTATTTTATTGTTATTATAATTATTAAGATAATAGTGAATACCCGAAGGGAGCTTGAAAGTCTGCCTTCCTCCCTTTTAATTATCCTTCCTAAGGACCTGAGAAAGAGGATTATATCTATAATAAAATAATACAGAAAACAAGTATGCAGTCAGATAAAGAATATCTATGCAATTCATTTAATTTCCTGTTGTATTCATTTTAAAGAAAGAAAAATATGTTTGTAAATAAAATATTCAAATTAACTATCTTAATCTACAGAAGAAAAAAACAATGGCATATGTCAATATAGCTTTTATTAGAATTTACTAAAAATAATAATGATGAAAAAAGATAAAGGAGTTTTCCAATTGGATATTCAAATAATTACAGTAATAAAGATAAAAAGTGAATTTGTAAAATAAATATTTCTAAGCCAGATGCCTACATTAAAATCCTGTTAGTTCAATAGACATTTATTAAATACATTATTAAAGAAGATTAAAATATACATACACACTCGTAAACACACATTCATATATATAAATTAAGTTAATGTTACAGGAAAAATTATGGTCTCATATTACCATCACTTCAGCGAAAAAAATATTTATCATGATTACCTTGCCCAAGAAACCAAAACCATCATTTCTTTAATAAATTAAATTTAATGTAGCTTGTAATATCATAGAACAGTTTAATATAAGATCAGTAAAATACATAAATAGGTGTTTGGGGATAAAGAAGCATTTATGTATCCAAATAGTAAAATAAGCATTAAAATTGTATTCAATTTATCAAAATAATATAAATTTTTGTTTCTTGGAAGTCAATGTAAAAAAAAAAAAAACAACTATATTTTAATTAGCACTTTTATTTTAAACTTCACTGGAACTAAGATAAATAATGATATTTAATTTATGAATTCGAATTTATTATACTTATTTCCACAAAATATAAATCTTAATTCTTAACAATAATAATGTATGTATTAGTGGTACAGTTGATGTTATTTTCAAAATACTGTATGTCTGCATTACGAATTCCAATTTCTCAGGTATTGTTACATCTCCCAAACTATATATAAAATGATAATTTTGGTTATAGAAATTAAATGCTAATATCTTTTTTAAAAGCATTAATTATGTTTTAGAATTCTATATTAATAGTTTAAATCCCAATATTTCTTTTAAAAAAGTTTATTTTGAAATTTATAAAATACTAGTTGTACAAATAAATCAAGACTTCAGCAATTAACGATTTACTCATTCCGTTAATGTTATAAATTTTGCCCTTAGCTTTTCTCTTTGTTTTACATTTCTAGTAAAATATCAAATCAGATATGACATATACAAATAATATTTTTATTGTTCTGGATATATTTTAAAATGTTCTCTAAGCTTATTTATTTTTAGTTAATTCCACTAAATGAACTCCTTTTACATTATACAAGACCTTTTTTTATTATTTTTATTTTCTAATAGAAAAAAAAAAATACTTATGTAAACATTTTGGTTCTCCTACTTCAGTTCTTTTTACCCTACGTGGTTTGGATAGTTAGTACAGGTGACTGAATCAATTCTGGCATCGCTGTTCGAACTTGTTATAAAATCAGCAATAAAGCCACATCTCTTTTTTTAGTTCAATATAGACCCACTTCTAAAAATATGACTACTATAAATCCTTTTCATAAAAAGTTTAGGAAAAAATATTGTATTATCTTTTATTATAACATATTTTATCTTGTAACACTGTTAATATAGAAAACATTTACAATTAATGACATTTATTCCTCAAAAACCATTGAAAGCTAATTTGCAAATATTTGAGTTAGTTTTAAACTTTTAAATGCTAAGACAGCACATAGGAATTAAGTTTATAATTTCTGTGTTTGTTGTTTGTTTTATTTAATTATTTTTTCAAAATATAATTAATTAGTTACAAGTGGGAAATAATGATTAGGAATTTCTGAAAGCTAGATATTATCCAGTAAGTTTTTTATTTACTTATTTTTAGGTAACTAACTATCTATATTTACTATCCAATAGATTGGTAAATAGGTATATTACCTGGATGCTAAAGTAAAATAAAAAAATTCCATGCAAAGCCTTACCAAGTAATAATACCCAGACTGGCAAGAAATATCTATTTTCTTTTAGACTTTTTGAAAACATACTGAAAGATTAGGAATAAGAGTTTGTTTGACTTTTATTTTGCTGTGATTACACTCTAATGATAATCCAATAGTGTATAAGTTTGCAAAATAGTTTAAACACCATAATCTTTTAGATTTGAACTGCGATTCATGAACTTTAAGCTTTAGAGTCAAGCACTTTATCACTGCCATAAATATTGTCGAGGATCATCCTCTAATCCTAATAATCTAAAGGTGTTATTTGTGAATACACATAATAGATGCTAGTGTATCTCATTTCTGCATGTAATACGATAATTAAATCTTTGACAGTTTTCTGAAAAAAATATTACCTGATTACAATTAGAGCTTGATTTTAATCATGCAGTATATATATATTTACAAAAAAAAAAACTCTCAAATATTTAATTACCAATATTCAGTAGCGTGAGATATTGTATTTATTATTTTAGACATTTCTAAAAAAAACTAATTACTTTGGATAGATATAATCATTTTTATATTTGTTTTTTATTGCTATTATTATAATGATATATTAAAAAAAGTTATATATTAATTAGATTTAAAAAAAATCAATGCTAAGAATGTTCATGCTATACAGTTATATCTGTTGATATATTAAAGGCTTAGTGATGGTAAAAAAAAAAAAACATTAACTCGCTTGGAAACATAACCAAACAAATGTTATTGATTTGGCAAAGCATTAACAACAACAGAAATATATATATATATAACAATTGATTATGTCTACAAAACAATAACAAAGGCTTTTCTAGAAAAGATGCTTTGAAAATCAATTATTATTATTTTTCTTTTAGTTTTAAATTTAATTGTATTTTATATTTTGACATTAGAAACGTAAAACAGTTCATTTATATATAGACTTTATGAAAAAAAAAAATGATTGGAATATTAATAGTAATCATAAATTAAAATAAAAACTCAAAATTAAAGACAAAATATATAATAATCATACGATATTCCTGCAACAAAAATTACATGATGAACTTAGATCGAGAATCTTTTAGAATCTAAAACCAAAATGTACTATACTGGTAGCCACACGACAAATACATATAAATTAAGTAGAGGTGAAATGAATATTGCCTATGCATTATAGAAAAATACTTTCCTAATAGTTTTCCAAAAAAAACACAAAAAAAAAACAAATAAGCAAACAAAAAACTATCTAGAGAATAATAGCTAGACACCCCTTTATCAATTAATAATTCAAAGGCAGTTGGGTTGGTTGCTGTCCATTAAAAATTATAAATCTGCTTATGATATGAAAAACTTTCAACTTTCATTGATCCTGATTCAAATTACAGATGTTCAGAAGTTCCTCATTTTGGTATGTATAAAATATACATTAAATAATTGCAATGTTGATATTGATATATAATTTTAATAGCAAATGGTAAGATTATAATACAAATCATCAGTCAGTAAAACTATATTAAAATGCAATGAACCGGGTTATTAATATTAATAAAGAAAAGTATCAAGATTCTTTAAAACGAGTTTTATAATAAATATTTCAAACATATTTTATATTTTGTAGACTAATTTAGCACAAATGTAAAAAAAAAGATAATTATGTATTTATTTGTAATTATAATTTATTTAAAAATCTAAAACAAAAAATGGTTTATATATTTTTTACATATGATGCATTTCTCCAATAAATAATATTCATTTAAAATGTGTTCTATTAGCTTAAATATGATTATAACTTACTGACCCTACAAAAACAATATATCCAAGTTATAAGTAAACATATGCTTAGACAAATATATATAATCAAAATTCATGAAATTCTAAAAAAAGTTTAACAAAAATTAAATAAAACTTCAATCTTTTAAAAACATTTTTCAAAAATGTAATTCAAAATAAATACACAATATATATATATATAAAGCTTAGTTTAATATTTTAACAATATGGTATGCTAAGCATGCTTTTGATTGACTGGTAGTCTTAATTATAGCAGTAGTTGTCCACGAAGCTTGTGACTTTTATCAAGGGAAAAAATGGGAATTTGCATAAAATTTGAAAATAGGATGTAAATAACTTATGTGTAATATTATAAATAGCCACAATATTTATTATGGGGACTCATGGGCCAATTATCTATGAGAATTGCACAGCAGAGATACCAATAATTATGACTCTTATTAAAACAGGCAAAACTTTTCATACAATAGTGCCACTCAGTGCAAGCCAGAAGGCTTGTGCTTAAAATACCTATCTAGTGCTTACTTAACCAATATCCCCAGACTAGTTTCTAGCTTGTGGCACTCATCAGTGAGGAGCTGGCACTACTGTATGGAGGGTTTTTCCTGTTTTAATATCATAACAGGTGTGAGCAAGCATAAGAAATGGTGATCATGTGATGTTTAGTGCTAAGAATATTACCAAGGTCATACACTTTCCTCAAGCATGAGTCTAAATATGGCCTTAGCTTCAATGAAAGAAATGATATTAAGCATAATGTTAAAGAGACTTGTCATATTTCCAACAACATACACACAATCAACAAAAATAATTATCTCCCTATCAAAAAAGTGATTCATTTAACTAAGCTTATTTATATCCTATATTCAAATTGTATGCAAATCCCCATTCTTCTTATTTCTTTTATAAAAATTACAAGTTTCTTGGAAAACTATTGCTAGCAGTTAGTCAAAATAGGCTTAACATACCATGATATAAAAATTAAATAGTTATTCATCAAATATCAATGACAAAAAAAAAACCTATTAATACCCCATGAAACTTCTTCCAGTTGATCCTTAAAATATAACATTTTCCTCATTCAACATATACATATGATGCTATGTAGTATTTAAAGTAGAAACATATTATTTTATTCAAAAATAGAAAAATAAAAAAGCCCTTGTAATATGTATATACTATGTTTAAATAGCATGTAAGGGGCATATATCATGCTAGTAATAATTATAATTCATTAAACATAATATATCTAATTTATACCAATAAACATCATATGACTACCATCTCTTATGCTTGTGTATAATTGTTATTAAAACAGGCAAAACTCACTATACGTATGCCACACACAGCAAGCTAGAGCAATCAATGAATGCCAGAAGGTGTGCATAAAATTCCCATCTAGTGCCTACCCATCCAATATCCCCAGACTAGCTTCTGGCTTGTGGCCATCATCAGTGAAGCACTTTGGATCTGAGAGCACTGCATCTAGATCTTAGGATCTAATGCAACCCTCCAGCAACCACCTTTTATCTCCATTTAACTACAAAACTATGAGTCTTAAACTGAAAACACTTTAATGTTTCCAATTCAAGCCCATAAGCTTATATAGTTATATGGGTCTGAACCAAGTTCAGTTCCCATACATTTTGGTGTCTTTGTTTCTTTAATAACCATAGCCACCAATATCCTATTAGGCAGGATTGGTTTTAAGCCAATAAACATCACATGATACCATCTCTTATGCTTGTGTATAACTGTTGTTAAAACAGGCAAAAACCACAAGCCAGAAACTAGTCTGGGGATATTGGATGAGTAGGCACTAGATGGGGATTTTATGCACAAGCCTTCTGGCATCCATTGATTACTCTAGCTTGCTGTGTGTGGCATACGTATAGTGAGTTTTGCCTGTTTTAATATCTAATTTATATGATAACACAGCTAAGATAAGCAAATTTCGTATAATCAAGTAAACAAAATAATTAATAACTAGTCACCCATATCAATACAAAAAAGACAATTAACTCGATTGACATTATCAATATTTTATTCTGTAATTAGCGACTTTTTAAGTATTTCTGAAGAATCCTATGTTTCAAATTGAAATATTATATATTAACATGCAAATGTATTGAATGAAACCCATGTTATTATACTCAAGAGAACATCTGGAAGTGTTTCCAATTATGTGACAAAGTTTATAAAACTCAAGTAGTTATCAATACTTTTTTTTTCATTGATAAGAATAATTATTTATTTTTTATTATACATTTATTTGGGGTTTAATCAATTGTCTTTGTTGCCAAATTTAAGCATGTTTTGCATGCATTTTGAATATATTATCTATAATTTAGTGTGTGTTTAATATGTTATATAATTATATACATATATAATAATGAATAATATAGCGATTTAATAAATTGTAAAATTGTGACAGGAAATTACTCTTCACACATGCACTATAGAATTGCATAACCCATTTCCATCAATAAATAAGTATTGTTGGAATACCTATGCTTAGAGCTTATTTTTAAAATAAACCAATACTTATTTATTAAGAGTAAATTAGAGTTTGAACCTAATATGAGACTGTTTTTTAAATTGGCAATATCGCTGATTTTTATTGGCAAATTATATAAATGAGTTTTTGCAAGTAATTTTCCAATTTAAAAATCAGGCTCATAATAAGTTCAAGCCTTAATTTAAACATGGGTCTATAAAAGTTGGATTATTTAGAGAATAAGCTGTAAGTATATGGACCATTCTATGCTTTTAAAACATTTATTGATGGAGGAGTGATATTTCTATTGCACAAGCGTGAAGTCTATAATTATTCAGTTGTGACATTCTATTTTTAAGTTATATATATATATATGTGTGTGTGTGTATATGAGTGATGGAGAGTTTTTTTGTTTTTACTCTTGAATAGAATTACATGTTTCTAATTTCAGTATTATATGGTACTATAAATATATATATATACACATTCAGTAAGGTTGCTGTTATATTTCCAGGGTAACCTAAATGCATTTTCAATTACAGAAGAAAATTTATATAGTTTTAAGATAAATGTTGATTTCTTTTTATCTGTTTGATAGGGTTGACAAGGTCTTTATTTATTGCTTATACACTTAATGACAGTTTGATTAATATAATTTGTCAAATATATATAAATGGATTTATTTATTTTTACTTAAAATTGTAAATTGTTTACCTGTTAAGTAATACAAAGCGAAACGTAACGCTATGAAACTTAGAAACATTTAATATTCCAAATCTATTGAATTATTGAATAACGTAAGTGAGAATGATGCGTTTGTATTTAAAAATTAAGACAATTTTTAAGTAAGTTTAATTTTATTTACAAAATTAATTACATTTATAATATTCATATTTGAATACAATTATAATGTATATACTGAAATTTAGATGTAATTAGAGGAGATTTGAACATAGACTTTCAAGATCCCTTCAGCCATCCACTCCATCTTATATCACCGATAAACATGCCCACATACATGTGATAAAGATAAATGATCTCCAATATATGTATTTCATGCTAAACCAGCACTTATCAGTTGGTCTAGATGATCATTTCCCATATAACCAGTGCGTATTTTATATCAAGATAGCACATATTCAAACTTTATTGGACAGGCTTTAATTTTCTCCACCCTCCAACTTTTCATCCACCCGTATTATTGAAAATCTGATGATAGAATTCTTAAAGCTCTTGTTGATGCCAATATTTCTATTATATCCATGTTGACATTAAGCTAGTCTGATGCTTAATATATTGGACTTTAATATGTCCATTTAAATATGCAGAAGAGGGATGGGCAGATACTGAACTTTTGATGGAAGTAGAGAAGATTTGGTCAACTGAGGAGTGCTGGTTCAGCACAAAATACTCCTATTGGGATCATTTATTTTTTTCACATATATGTGTCCAAGTGAATACATTATAAAATATGGAATGGATAGCTGAATGAAGTTTGAAAGTATGTGTTCGAATTTATAGTCTTCAGTAAAATAAGGTAATGAACGATTGTATTTTACCTTATGTTGGGCGAACTGATACTAAAGTAAGATGAATTATAATTTCTAGATCTAGTTAGTAATAATGTATTTATCAAATTTTTAGTAATAATGAAATAAAATGAAGAAAAAATATTTTATCTTATATGAGCTCATCATTACAAACATTGTGAAATTATTACATTTTCTATCGATATACATATAGAGACATCTGCATCAAATTTTTCGGGGGATGGGGGCAAAACATAGAATCAAATCATTGTATCGATAAATTTTATTTAATTTTTTTTTTCACAAATAGATTATAAATACAATATTGCATCAATAGAAAATTATATAATATGTACACACAAATTTACAATATAACTAACACAAGAAATAGAGAAAAAGAGATAATAATAATAATTACAATAATGACTTATTTTATCTCATTCAACTTTAATAATAATAACTTGTAAATATATATATATATATATTTGATCAGAGTTTGCCTCCGTTGCAGATGCCCGTGTGCGTCTGGATGCGTGTGTAATATGTAAAATGATAAAATATATTTTAAAAAAATTAGAAAGGGAAACATTTTATATAAATGAAGCACAAGATAACTTAAAAATTCTTATTATTTTTTGTTTTGCTATAAAATAGATATGCCTAAGGTGTCTCCATATTCTTTGAGTGTATGAACTTATGGATACATCTAATGTTGTGATTGTCTTAAACATATATTTAATTGTCTTAATAAACTAGAAGTAAAACTTGTAAAATCTCTGAAATTCTACAACAATTTTTAAAGCTTTTCTTTTATTATGTAATCTTATGATAAGTGTTTATTCGTTTCAAAGATAAATTAAGAATAACATACGACAAGAAATTTAAATTCTTATCTAAGAAGCAGAGAGTAAAAATAAAAAAAACCCAACCTATCGAAAAGTTTGTTAATTTATTAAACTATCCTCTTCCTGCAAATATTAAGTCCATTCTCGATTACAATCCAAAAACTTATCATCTGGAAAAACCCAACTTTGGAAATAATCACTGACATAGAGGCTGAATATGAAGAAATGCCTGATAGAAGGTGTGGTGAGTAAGATATCTCAAGTATTAATAATCAAATCAATAAAAACAAATAAAAACTGGACAAAAATATAGATTTAACAAAAAGGTAGTTACAAAAAAATCAGATTAAATGTATAAAAGAAGATAAGGGGAACAGGTTACAATCCTAAGGCCGGCGAACAAATCATCAAATTAAAATTTAAACCATTATAAACATACAACTTGAAAATGACCAAAAAGATAAATTTGTTGTGCCTATATTAAGGAAGCATCTTAACAAGGCAGTCAATAAATCGGGATACCTTAGAATCTATTTAATGGCTGTTATTCCCATTAAAGTTCTTAAAGTAAATTACTCCCTCGATTACTAATAGATTTTGGGGTGCCTATTTTTATAAAACATTGAAATTAATAACAGAATGGATCGCTGACCAAGTGGGATTTGATAAGTTCATGGTTAAATCTTTATTTAATTGTGTGCAAATTGTGAGCTCACAAAAAAGTAATTCCCAGTTTAAATTTACTTTGTTGGGATTAAAGGAATCAATTCCATGACAGCAATCTATAAAAATAATCCCTGATAGATCAGACTTCAATTGAAACACTGAGTTTGTTGTAGCTACTCTAGAGTGGATTGATAATGATATCACAGACTTATTCAATAATAAGTTTTATAGGGTGGAGCACAGCTGACCTATGAGGTTACCCATAAGTGGCATAATCTGTAGCATCACTTTGATTAAATATGAGGAAACAATTATTGATAAATATATTTCCACAGCTATACATGCTGATTCACACATCAAAAGAAAACATCAATAAGATATACAATGAACTAACTCAGTGCACATCCTTAGTATGGACTGTAGAGCACAAATTTTTTTACATTTATGTACAAAGATGCAACAACAAAATAAACTACAGAATGATTGTCAATCCTTTTAACATTCATGGAGCTATATACCCCAATTGTGCACTCCAGCATCACACAAGTTGATAGATTTTAAATGTTTTTTTTTGCAGAAATCAAAAATCATGTCAATTTGAAGGAATTGAAAAATAAATATTGAAATTTGTATTACAGACTTGGTCAATATAAGCTATAACTATAATAGTCCTTATTTTTTTACTCCAGAATGAATACCCAACAAGTGGATAAGTATTCTGTTCATGCTGGACTATTACATTGTTTACTTAATATATGTTCTGATGCATTTAACACCAGCTTTTGAACATTCCCTAACTTAAATAGGCTCCTAAATGATGGTAAGGACAGATTGTCTACATACCAAGCTTTCCAAATCATTTCAAGACTAACTGCAATGAGAGTCTTGTAAATTATGGTAAATTGCATGTTAATGGTGCAATGAAAGTGGTACAGCATAGGTATATTTACAACAATGCAAAGAAAAATTCTAGTGTAAAAATCAGTGTCAGTGTTCATCAAGCATGAAATAAAATCTGGCCATAATTTTGAACAACATAATATTAATGTAGTGTGCACAGATTGCAATGATCAGAAAAGAAAATTTAAAGAAGTGCAGTTCAATTCTATGAACACTTATGTGATAAGTAAAAAAAGACTATGGTATCACTTTATATTGAAAGTGGAATATGTAAATGAAGAAATTTATTTATTAACTATACTTTATTGAGTCTTTTTCTCTCAATAATAATGTCAGCTGCTGAGTTTGAGTATTACGAGTATGACCATCTAAGTTGAAAGTTTTTCTCAGCTATTTATTATTTAAAGTTTAAATAAATTAAGCTTTTTTTTGGAAGTGGTTATCATAAAATCTCTGAATTAAATACAAATATACACCTTTAGGTGTTCAAATTTTATTGACAGATTCTTATGACCATTAGGATTAAATTTTCAACGTTTAATTTTAATCAATAATCTTTATCTTCTATTATATGTTCAGAATTTTCAAATTTATTTTTTAAAATATAAGTTCACAAATGAAATTCATTTTTAAAAGATATTTTGACTTTGTAAATATAGGAAAAAAATATAAATTGAGATGTGTAATTGAATAATACTTCTTTTCTCATTGTATGATTGTCATATAAATATTTTACAAATAAAACAAAAAAAAATATTTTAATTCTATTTATGAAACCTGATGAAATTTATTGATAGAAAAATGTAAAACAATAAAATACTGTTTTCCTGTTTAAAATACTCCTCGTAATTATTACTATATATATATATCATTTTGAAGTTTGCTATTATTGAGATATAGACTTTTAAACAGAGAGCTTTACTGGATATTTGTAATTGTATAATGGTTATATATATATAAGATCTGATGCAGTGATTATAGAAGCCGTCTGTTTTCAGCTATTCACAAATTTCTGCTTTACATCTCTACATTTTTTCCACTTGTCTTTTTTTAAAAGAAAATATTTTCAAATAAAATCTGAATCTTAACATAATATTCTTATAACACATTAGAGATAAGCTTTGTATTGAAAAATTAGCAAAATATACCTAATGCACTTTTAACTACTTAATTATAATCATCATATTAATGGCATTGACAATGAAAAGAAATTGTGGCATTTATTAAAAAACTTTATTTCTTTCATAAATGCCACAATTTCCTTTCACCATCAATGCCATGATTACAATGATTATCTTGGCATACATTGCCCAAATTTTCAATATGGTATTTCTAATATGATTATGCATATATTTTGGTTGTTACATTTTTTGAGATATAGCTCATTATATTCTTGAAGTTACATAATATTGTCAAATTATAATTATTGCACACATATTTTTCAAAAACAATAATATATACATATACTACAAAAATGTAATATTTTAATTCTTGAAATCTAAACAAAAGGATGAACACTCTCAAAAGCTCTTACAAATTCTCAAGTCTGTCATATATAGAAACTATCAATCAGCAAAAAAATTTCTTCCTCTGTACTAGATTTCTCGGTTCAATGCTGCCATCTTGAGATTTTTTTCTGAATTAAGAAATGTATATTATTTTAGTTCCAGTTTTTGCCATCAATAAAAGTAAAATAGATAGATTAATGCTAAATACAATCATATAAAGTGAATGTAAGCTGAAATGATTGAAATGTCACCACTATAAAGATGTAATATATGGAAAAGATTAGTTAAAAGTTTAAAAATAAATGATACTAGTGTGATTTCTATTGTTAAGTTGACTATTTTGAATATTGTTTGTTCAGTACAGAAATCTCACAAAAACTTTCACAATGTATGCATGACCCACCCATACCTCAGTCTAAAAAATATTTCTAAATAAAATTTTAATCACATATGAGATTATAATATATTGGTAAAGTTATTTTAGAATATAAGGTTCCAATAGAGATTTGGCACTAATATGTTTTTTGCACCAGTAAATGTTTAAAACTTGGGTAAGTAGTTATGTTTGAATTTTGGCTTAAGAAAAAAATATTTTTGTTGATTTCCTAACATATGCTGAGGGTGCTTTTTTCCAGTAAAGTCAGAATCATAGAACTTAGGAACTGTGGGGTACATTTTGGATTTTAATTGGAACATAAATTATGTAAATTGCTAATTTAAATATTCCACTTTTTAGATAACTGCACACTATTTCCCTTTTTGTTGATTACATGGAGATTATTAGAAATAAATGATACTTCTTGCTTTCTGTCATCACATTTGATACATACCCTCTTGGCCTATATTGGGTCAAAGATATGGCCAGACTGCTTCTGATATTATAAAAAACTGATTGAAGATCAGAATCATTTATTGCATGTCTGTGTTGTAATAAATCAGGATTAAGCCTTTTAATTAAGCACAAGGTTTAATGATGTTCAACAAGACTGATAAAGTTTTTCAAATACATAGACATAAATACACTTATCTAAAGACCATGAAAGATATTAGATTAATAAGTACATATTTTTTTAAAAAGTCATAAATTTTATAATATAATCATTGAAATACAGTTTTTTTATTTTTTATATTTATTTTAATGTTATATTATTTCCATAATATTAAATGTTGAATGTCTTTAGAAAAATTCAAACTTTATTTAAAATACTAAATCTATTCAATTATTAATAATGATGTGCAAGTTAGAAGATAACACAGTTGTTTTAGTGGTATTAGTCTTTTCTCATCTTCAGATATTGGTATCCTGAACAAAGGGCAGTACAAATATAGAAATTGAATCTGGATTTTGGGACTTATTAATATTGAATTTAAAATAATGTTCTAATAAATTGATATTTTCTATCAAAGGAAATAGTTAGTACAAATTTTATTTATTTTTGCATGAAGGTCTTTCTGATTTTTCTGTCTTTTCATAGAAGCAAGGTTAACTAGTTACTTCCAGACATTATATATTATCATGAAGGATGACTTACAGGTTATTTGCCATTGTCTTATGAGCAGCCTTTTTGAATTACAAAAAAGAAAATTCAGAGAAGCAATACCTCATAAATTAGTCTAGTGTGATAATATAAAACTACTACCTAAATTGCTCTTAATGAAAAGTGACAAAATCAGAAGGATTCTCATACATAAATAAATGAAATTTCTATTGATTGCTGACTTTGGTAGATCACTCATTTGGTTAGAGTGTTAACTTAAATTCATGTCTCATCAATTTAAAGCAGATTTGTTATTCATTCTAGTTTTAACACTGTATTTACCATTTATGAATCTAAAGATCCAGATTTGATTTCCATTCTAGTACTAACATTGGCTATGCCACAAACATGAAGAATAGAGGAGAATAACACAATTCTAAATGTTGTGTGGCTATGACTAACAATTAAATGTATTTGGAAAATTTGAACAAAGTTTAAAATGTTTCAAAGACATTCCATATTTAATATTAGATGATGGAAATAGTTCAATATATAATAGCTATTGAATTTCCATCCTCACAAATTTTCAGACAAATGCAAAATATTTATTTTGAATCATTTACTTATCAGCATTACTAAAACAAACAGATGACCTAAAATAAAATGAAATAATCATCTTAGTTATAAGTTAACAGTAATTATCGTTAATTCTATATAATTGTTTTAATATTATAATTTATCATTAAGTAAATTGGATAATATTTTTTGAAAGTATAATTTATTGTTGAGAAAACCAGTTTTATAAATACTATTAATAAATACCAATTGATAAGACTATCTGATTACATAAAGTGTTGAATTTGTTCAAGATTGTATAAAAATAAGAAATTATAATGTTTTTGTTACTGAAAACAATCACCTTATATACTCTGTTTTTCTTTTGAAATACTTTATTTCTTCTTATCAACCATATATACATATTCAACTCTTTAACACCCAACGTTTCAACTACTTTTTTTCTGTAATCATTTTCAAGAATCTATAAAATTACATATATATATATATATTATTACTAATAAAATTAATATATATATCTTTATCATAAAAACAATAACAACAGTGATAATAAGTTAAATAAAAATTATCTTATAAATAAAAATTACGTCATTGACAAAAATGCAGATTGTACTTTGATATTAAATAAGATAAGTATGAACAATCAATTATACTTTCCAGTTTTATAATCATTCCTTCAAATATTTATTGAAAACAACAAAATGTATTATAGAAAGGTGAGGGGGAGTTAGACTAGCCAATGTGAGATTGGTGAAATTGATTAAATGCAACAATACTGTATTTAACCATATGAGATAAGAACAATATATCAAATATGCTTTACAGTTTTCTTCATTATTAATTCAATATCCAATGAAAACAAAGAAAAATATTATGGAATGGGAAGAGAGAATTTAGATGACAATGTTTATTACATAGTCTTTAATGCAACCATGTTATTGATGTAATGGTATTAAATGAATGTGTTAGGAAATAACTGTTAGTCCAGATCAGATGATATCTTATCACCAAATCAAAAATTATATGTAACTTGGGCCATTATATAATATGGAAGCATATTATATCCTGTATATAAGGTAGTTCTATGATCTTTAGTAAGATAATGATCTTTCCTTATATGACATAGTGAAAAGTGATTAAGCAAAACTATGTTATTCATACTAAATAAATATTAGTATAAATTTTATACTCTACATGTTTCCTTCATCTACCTGAAATAAGTTGACTATGAAAAATCTTAATGAAAGTAATTTTGGAACTCAGGAATTTAAATAAAAAAGTAAGTCATGTGATATTTTATTAATGAAAAAAATAAAATAAAACAAAACAATTCTATCATTGCTTCCTTTTATTAAATATGACAAAATAAAATAATAAAATATGCTAAAAAGAAAAGATACATAATAATACAAAATGGCTTCAATTAAATAATAAAAATTCTATTTAATATTTTGAATTTAAAAAATAATGAAATGATGTCTAATATATAAAATAAATGTTTATGAATATTGTATTTGCTTTATGAGAGCAGCATTTTATATGGATATAAATTTTCAATAAATGCATATGTTAGATGTTTTCACTCTTTTGATATTTATCTGCACATCACTCATCTCATTTCAAAATATTGTAGCCAATCAATAATTCCCTTGCATTCAAGTAATGCAGTGAAACTTATAGAACTGTCAATGATATTGAGATTTAGCTAACTAATACTCTTGCTCACCAGAAGTATGAAGACTGTTTATGAAATGCATGCAAAATAAGAGATGTTGGTCATATTTTTGTGTTTTTATATTGTGGAATTAAGAATGCATTGATAAAATTCATAAAATTTGAAAATGTCATATATTTATTTAGCTAGTCCTTGTCATGTATAAGGAGAAACTGTATAACTACTCTTTCTTATTGCATTACCAAATGTATACCATATAATAGTAAATTGTCCAAGCATTTTACAACTATTACACAATGCTTTATTTACAACCCTTTTTTACAGTTTACAGTTTCAATTGCTTCAGCAATCTTCTTCAGAACTTTATATATCCTAACCTCAACTGTTACAATCAATAAAGTTCTGAAGAAAATTGCTGGGGCAATCGAAACTGTAAACAGTAAGAAAGGGTTGTAAATAAAAAAAATTGTGTAACAGTTGTAAAGTGCTTGGACAATTTGAAGATATATGAATGAATTTTTATGACTTCCCATTGATCTATTTTAAGATAAAACTATTTCCTTTTAATTAATTATTGACATGACTGGTAAATGAAATATTATTGAATATTGAAATAGTTTTTTTTTTTTATAAAGTTCACAAGAACATTTGCTACCGTTTATATATAAAAACATTCATACCAACATATGGAAAACTATTTATTATTAGTTATTAGTATTAGTGTTAAAATAAAATAACGTTAAATAAATAAATATTGGTTTGATACAATGTCAGACATTATTTATTGATAATCTATTTATTTTTATTGTAAAACATTAGAAATAAATCTTATTATATTGTTGTCTAGATTAGTTTATGAGACGTCGTAATTTTGTCTAAAGAGTTGTCTAGATTAATATTTTTTAATTTAAAAATCTATTTATGAGTTGTTGTTGTTTTAATGGAAACCAATAAAAAGTTAAAACTGTTTTTATAATTAATTTATTTACTATGAACCGCAAATAAAAGTGATATTTCTGACCAAATATATAATTAAAATTTCACTAACAGACTCTAATTATGTCCTGATATTCTTTCGTTTAAAATATAAAATAGATCTTTAAATATTAAAGAAGTCAACAATAACCCAAATATACTTCTTTTTCTCATTAGATCGTATGGTTTTTCAAGAAAGGTCAGTTCCAATAATTATTGGTAATTTACTACAACTTTTACTCCTCTGGTCATCTATTACTATTGATATTATTATGGGTACTACTAAAATAAACAATCAATTTTTACATTTGTATTCAAGTATACCTAATTAATAATTTAAGCAATCAAACAATAATATTTTTGAAATTAATTCATAGATAAAGGTTATATATATATAATCTGGAGAAAACAGAAAGAAATGGCCACGTTTATTAGTATTAATATTTATAATGAGAACTGTAAAAATTTGGTATTGATATAAATTCATAACATCACTGCAGACAGACTACCATAAATGTACAATCTGAGTTCAAATCCTATTTTAGATTTGAACATTTTTTGAAAATAAACAAAGTTACTCAAATATAAACCTGTACTTATATAATTAAAAGAAATATATATTAACAATTTGTATTAGTTATTCACGGCTGCAGAAAGGAGTTTTGCTATTAACTGAAAGGAGACCCTTTGATTCCTCTTGGAGGCCTTAAAGGAACCGAGCAGGGCAAATTCCTAATGTCCACTCCATACATTCTTGTCGTTGCAGCTGTTATTACTATGTGATTATTCATATAGTATACGAACATGGATGGGCTGCTCACCAACATGCATTAGCCAGCATGGTGAGTTTATTGGATTTTTACCTCAGAGTTTAAGATCAAGAAACACCATGGTCTTTCTTCTCAGTGCCTGATAAGGCAGAATGAATGTTTGTGTAAATGATAAATATTTTCCCAATACATATATACAATTATGACAGACAAAAATAAAGCATAGCCCTTATTCCCAGGAGGCTGTAAAGTCACCAACCAAGGCAGCGGTTGGTGGCCGAAGGCGGAGGGTGCTAAGAATTCCCTGATTGCGGATCCAGGCTGCCATTTGATGATGACTTTTTATTTAGGTACTTATAACTGCAGATCACTTTCAAGTGAAGGAAGATTGCAAGAATTAGAAGAAGAACTCTCTTCTATTAAATGGGACATTATTGG
Organism: Epiperipatus broadwayi; assembly: GCA_028023455.1. Classification (NCBI taxonomy): domain Eukaryota; kingdom Metazoa; phylum Onychophora; class Udeonychophora; order Euonychophora; family Peripatidae; genus Epiperipatus; species Epiperipatus broadwayi. Next base: position 7,938,575 of record JAQFVV010006202.1, on the reverse strand, counting down.
ACTTTGTGAAGTTAGAAGAAAAGGTGAAGAGACAATTGATTTAAAAAGTGGACATATACTCTATTATAAATGCACAAATATTGGAAATACAAGTGGAGTAGGATTCATTATAAATAAAAAGTGAAAGAACAATATTGTGGAGATTGATGGTGTATCGGACAGAGTGGCAAGATTAGTTATACAACTTAATAGCAGATACCAAATGCAGATAATTCAGGTTTGCCCCAACAAGTTCTCATAGTGATGAAGTAGTAGAAGATTTTTATATGGATGTACAAAAGGCTTTTGATCAGAGTAAACACCATTTTAAAATTGTTATGGGAGACTTTAATGCTAGAATTGGTAAAAAAATGAAAGATGAAAGTGCTGTGGGTAATTTTGGTTATGGTAATAGAAATGAGAGAGGACATAGACTTGTGGAGTTTGTAGAAAAAGAAAAACTTTATATTATGAATTCTTTTTTTGAGAAAAATGTTAAAAGGAAATGGACATGGAAGAATCCAAATGAAGGTACAGCAGAATTGGATTATATTTTGACTAACAGGAAATACATATTTCAAGATTGTAATGTTCTTAATAAATTTAACACAGGAAGTGATCATCGATTAGTAAGGTGTAAGATATGTGTTAATGTAAAACTAGAGAGACAAAAATTATTAAGAAAAACAATATTTACAGTTGATATTTCTAATCTTCAGAAACATTCTAATGAATTTAAATTAGAACTTACAAATTGGTTTCAAGTATTAGTAGATTTTGAACATGATTCAGATTTGAATGAAATTAATATGAAAATAACTGATACACTTTTGAAAACTGCAACAAAGATAGCTGGTAGAAAGAAACAGCAATTCACCAATAAAATTTTTACTGAGACTAGAGAATTTATGAAGAAAAGAAGGAATATGAAGATATACAAAAATGATGCATTAAAAAGAATTGAATATCTCGAATTTTGTAAAATGGTGTGGAAAAGAGTTGAAATTGATATAAGAAAGTATAACTGTGAACTAGTAAGAAAAGCCGTAGAAGAAAATAAAAGTCTTAAGAATGTAAAACAACATTTTGGTATTGGTAGGAAATTTATATCTGCAATAAGAAAAAAATATGGAATTATTACTAAAAGGAGAGATGACATCATGAAATTGGTAGAAGATTTTTATCAAGAATTATATAGTAATAAAGAACAAGTACCTCCTATATCTATTACATCTTCCAAATTGCCCAGAATTTTAAATGAAGAAGTGAGACATGCAATTAAATGTATGAAGAAAGGAAAGGCTCCAGGTAATGATGGAATTATAATTGATATATTAAAAGAAGCAGGTGAAGAAATAGAAAATTTTTTAGCAAAGTTATATACGAAATGTCTAAATGATAAAGATGTACCAGATGATTGGAAGAATGCAGTAATAATATTAATATTTAAAAAAGGTGATAAAGAAGATATTAGAAATTACAGACCTATCAGCCTTTTATCAGTTTTATATAAAATTTTTACCAAGATAATTACTACTCGTCTACAGAGAACATTGAATTTCCACCAACCAAGAGAACAAGCCAGATTTAAAAGTGGTTTTAGTACAGTAGATCATATCCAGGTATTGAGAGAAGTTATAGAAAGGACAAATGAATATGAGTTGCCATTATGCTTAGGATTTGTAGATTATGAAAAGACATTTGATTCTATAAACATTTCTTCAGTGATTAAAGCATTAGATCATCAAGGTATAGATCCAGGATATTGTCATATTTTAAAGAATATTTATAAAAATGCAACAGCAACAATTAGATTACATAATGACACTGGGAAAGTCAACATTGAGAAAGGTGTAAGACAAGGTGACTCCATATCTCCAAAACTTTTTACTGCAGTGCTGCATGAAGTATTTTGTGGATTAAAATGGGAAACTAAAGGAGTGAAAGTAAATAGTGATTATTTAAGTCATTTAGATTTCGCAGATGATGTAGTTGTTTTTGCAAATAATGCTTCCGATCTGCAGCAAATGTTGCAGGAATTATCAGATGAAAGTAGGAAAGTAGGACTAAAGATAAATGTTAAAAAGACTAAAGTAATGTTTAATCGATTTGCTCAAAATATGAAAATAAAGATTGATTATGATGAATTAGAAGAAGTTAACAGTTACAAATACCTTGGTCAGATTATTAATACAGATGGAAACATAATGGAGGAAATTAATCATAGAATTAAACTTGGTTGGAGTGCTTTTGGTAGAAATAACTTGATACTAAAAGGAAATATGCCTATGTGTTTGAAAAGGAAGGTTTTTAACAAATGTGTTTTACCAGTTCTTACTTATGGATGTGAGACTTGGACACTTAATAGAAGAGCAATTCAGAGACTTCAGACCACTCAAAGAAGTATGGAGAGATGTATGTTGGGAGTAACAAGAAGAGATCGTAAACGCAATGTATGGGTAAGAGAACAAACAGGTGTTACTGACCTCATTGAAAAAATTAAATGATTGAAGTGGAGTTGGGCTGGACATATTGTTAGAAGAGATGATAATAGATGGACAATTGAAATTTTAAACTGGATTCCAAGAGATTGTAAAACACCCAGAAAGAGACCACATGTGAGATGGATGGATGAAATAAGAAAGTGTGCAGGGATGATGTGGAGAAGAGAAGCTAAAGATCAGAAAAGATGGATTAAACTTGGAGAGACCTTCATCCTGCAGTAGATTGATAATGGTTGATAATGATGATGATTAGTTATTTACATGAGTAGAAATTATCCAGTCAATACTAATATTTCTGTAGTGTAATTTTGACTTCATCACTCTCATGCAAAGTAAGATCTGGTTTTTATTCACTTTGAACACTTTATGAAGGTATCTAATCATAAACATATGATTGAAGTTATGTGAAAAATATTTAATCCCCAAGATTCACATCTTGTGATTAACCAGCACTCATCAGTTTGTTCAGAGCACAATCTCTTATGCATATCTTTATCACTGTTCGATATATATATATAGATAGCAAATTACTATAGTTTAATTAATGTGTCAAACCTTCTGCCCTCATAACTTTGACATAAGCCACTTAATGGATGTATATTAATCTTTTTTATTAGTCATTTATTGGACTAGAGATTATCCAGTAATGAATAATATTTCAGTCTTATAATTTTCATTGCACCACTCTCATACAATGTGCAGACTAATTTCTATCCACTTGTAACACTTTGTGGAAGGATGTAATCTTAAACATATGACCAAAGACATGTGAAATATATGTATGAACTCCAAGATATGCATTTTGTGCTAAACCAACACTTATCAGTTGGGCTAGACCATAATCTCTTACACACATCTTTATCATTGTTCAGTATATATAGATAGAAAATTACTACAGTTTAATTGATAAGTGTTAAACTTGCTGCCTTCAGAAATGTTTTGTGTCAAAGTTGTTATGGCAACAAGTTTGATACAACTGTAGTAATTTGATATTTATTTATACTGAACAATGATAAAGATAAGTGTAAGAGATTGAGATCTGGACCAACTGCTAAGTGCTGGGTGAGCATGAAATGTTCATCTTGGGAATTTTTACAACTTTTTCACGTGTCTTTGGCCATATGTTTTTGATTGCAACCATCCACAAAGTGTTAAAAGTGGGTAAAAACCAGTTCTTACCTTGCCCGAGAGTGATATAATGAAAATTACCCTACAGGAATAATTAAAATGAAAAAAAGAATTTAACTTTAAATATTAAACATAACATATAAATTAAATATAACTCATAGATAAATATTTCTTAAGATAATTAATTTAACAAATAATATAATAAATAAATTTAAATTACTAATTTATTTTTACTTGATTGCAAAACATTTTGCATTACTAAGTAAGGAAACCCAAATATTTTAAATACGGAATCATCATCTTTATGTATATTGTAAAAGTGATGACGAAAAATGTTTACTTTATTAAAAATATCTTTATTGCTTTTTAAAAAAAACTATTACAATAAAAAAAATATATTTGAATCCATTATCTATTTACATTTGTTTGAAATTTTGCATTATTAAGTAGTAAAAATTCACAATAAAAAATAATATTTCTTTGTTCTCGTTTTCAAAAACTCATTTTATATAAAAATGACTGTTTCATAAAAATATTTTTTTTGTTTACATTTGAGAGAAAAACATTTAGCATAGATTTAGGAACTGTTTAATTTTATATTAGCATATAATTCAAAATAAATAGCAAATAAAATGCTATGACTTTTTTCCGATTTTTGTTTCGTATTTTTAAAACATATTTTTACCTTGAATAACAGTTATGTAAGTCTTCAAAACTTTTTCTCTTTTTTAATCCTTTCTTAAAAAAATAAATGTTTACTATAGAATTGTAATATTATTTGACTGTGTTTATTAACCATTGTGAATAAATAAATATCCATACATTTTATGGATGAATTGAACTTAATAAAAATACGTTTAAATATTATACTATTTGGTCATGTGATCATATACAGATATCCTATACGTGCATGCTTGAAAATTTTCAATTTTTAAAGAAAATAATGACTAAAATAGAAAAGTGGAACAATTTTTGCTTTTGAAAATTACTGTACAAAAATGGGAATTTTTCATAAATAGGTAGTAAGTTTAACGTTGTTATAAAAATGTGTTATAGGTATAAAAATGTTATTTTTTCTTTAAATCTTATCTGACGTAATAATGTAACAATATAACATTAAAAGATTCTGAGATATTCTATACGTGAAAATATACTAAGATATTTTTGTTTTTTGAAATTGCTGGGCAGTAGTTTAGAAATTCCACATTTATAAAAATTGTTATAGATACTTCTGATGCACTTTCTTCTTAAGTGATATGATCCGATATTAGAAGCTACCAATGTATAATTTATTTCCCTCATTTCCATATGAAAATAAAATTTTAAGATAAAATGACAATTTCTTCTCTTCTAAACTATGCATATGGTTGGGAATTTTATGCAACTTAATTTTTTTCATAGAAATAAATTATATATGTATATGTGTGTGTGAGACCATCTGAATTTTCTTTTGTTGATATCAGTTAAATAATTAGTTATTTCACTTGAGACGTTAGCACTACATTCCGCCTCTTACGAAGCTCCTCGTAGACATCTGACGTCACTCTAACTCTGCCAGTTCTTATGCTAAAAAAATTGTTTGATAGGTTTTGAATAGGTTTTTAAAAGTTCTGTAAGATGGTGCCCTCTTCCGAATTATTTTACAAGTAAAAAATAAAAAAAAACGCATTTAAACCTAAACAAAGAAAGAACATCGGTTGTAATTGGTTGTTAGTGAGCTCTCAGCTGAAAAAGACATTCTGATTGGCTGGAAAGAACAAAGAAACCACCTGATCAAAGAAAATAAAGAAAAACGCTGAGATTTTCATTTCGAATATAATTTTAAAGAATATTAAGTATATATTCAGTAATTACAAATGATTTTCAGAGAGAATACTAAAAAAACAAAATTATTTTCAAAAAATATTGAAGATTTTAGTAAAAATATTAAAGATTTAATAAAAAGAAATATTTACTTTTCTATAACGTAAAAGTCGACCTTTTTGTTTATATTATAGCTTTTATGTTGCCGAAATTGAATATTTTAGAATAAATAAATAGCAATTTATTTTTGAAAGAACTTTCGTTCTCTTCATAACCTGAAAAATTAGTAATATACTTTTTATAAACGTATCTGAGTTGAATTTAATATTATAGGCGAATATGTTTTAACAATAGGCTTTGTCTTCAGTTTGTGAGTTGGCCAATTAAAAGATTTAATTTTTACCTCATACAACCAATAATATAATTAGCGGTTAAAAGGTTAAAAGTAATCATTTAGCATAGAATTGTAATTCCTGTAGAAAGTTTGGAATTTTATCCTGTTTAAGGAAAATGAATTTTTTTTATAAAACTATTGCATATAGAAAACTGATCACATGGTTTTCTTTTTTTTTTTTATGTCTGTTAAAAGAATAGCAATCTGACATTAAAAACTGCCATGTATTTTTTCTGTTTAATTTGATTAAATAAATAAATAAAAACATAGAATTGTAAGTTTTTGTTTTTTATATGTTATGTACTGTTTATAATATATGTGTGTTTTATGTTTTTACATAACATTGAGATTTTTACCTGATTTTTTAAATACATCTTTACAATACTGTGTGAGTTGACTTTAAAAAGTGCAGAAAATAAGTGTACAAATTAATAGCTTGGATTAGAGGTCAGATGCATATGTAGTTAAAATCAGTATGATGGTGTATAGGACTATGAATAATTACACAAGTATTTAATATTTCAATACTTTTGGGAAAAATAAACAAAATGAAAACAAAAAAGCAAAGATTAAAATTATTATTATTTCAAATTTTAAATTATGTACTTTTTTTAATTAATAAGAATTGGTTAGGCAATGATATTTTTAATACATACATACCATTAACAGTAATATAAAAATTAGGAAAAAGTAATTTGTAAAAAATACTAAAATAGCATTGAAGTTAAAAAGTACACAAAAAATTAAATTACAAAACTATGACTTAATGGTAAAAAATAAGAGATATGAAAATCTAATAAAATGTTGTAAATAAATTAGTATAATAATAATAGAACAACAGCTTGGATGTTCATAAAAGAATTGGATACCAGAAGTAGTAGAGATACACCTTGATAGATGGAAATTTGGAGTCCATTACTACTATTGTTCTAAATCATGCAAACATGATAATAAACCCAAAAATTAAAAAAAAAACTTTACACATAAAAGCTCTATATGGAATTGAAATTTAAAGTATATTATAGATAAAATTTAAAAAACAACAACTGGAAAATAATAGTCAAAAATATTGAAGAAAAATCAAACAAAAATAAGGATACCCATTGATGATGACCATATATATATATATATATATATATATATATATATATATATATATATATATATATATATATATATAAATCAATGTCTGTATTCCAATTATAATACATATATATATATATTCAAACAATACAATAATTAATACAGTAAAAATATTTTAAAAACAAATATATACCACAATTTAATAGAAATACTTTCAACTATCTATGTAGTCGTTATAGTTGAAAGTACTTCTATTAAATTGTGGTATATATTTGTTTTTAAAATATTTTTAATGTATTAATTATTTGTAAATAAGCATTTATTTTATATAGCGTATGTTTACAATTGTATTACATTCAAATATCAGCCTTTCAAGCTAATTGTGCATATGCTTTTGCGAGTGTTAATAATAATAAATGAATACTTTCTCTCCAATACAAGATATAGTATTTATGCAGGAATAAAATGAATCCACGTATTCCTACAACTCAAATGCTTATATATGAGCATATGATTAAGTTGCAGTTAGAATGATGTTTAGTAAATTCTAGACAATTTCACCGACTTCATTCTTTCAGACATCGTATAAAGTAATTTAAAGTGACTGTTCCATCCTTACACTTTCCTTGTCAGTACTTCAGATTTGCTCATATATAAGCATTTGAGTTGTAGGAATAAGTGGATTCATTTTATTCCTGCATAAATACTATATCTTGTATTGGAGAGGACTTATTCATTTATTATTATTAACACTTGCAAAAGCATATGCACAATTAGCTTGAAAGGCTGATATTTGAATGTATTAACTATTGTATTGTTTTGAATATATAGATATATATATCACATATTTATCTTATTAAATTTTATATATATATATATATATATATATATATATATATATATATATATATATATATAAAATTTAATAAGATAAATATGTGATGAAACACTTTGAATAAATGAGAAATCTGGTTTTTTTTTAAATCTAGTTAAAATTTCCAATGCAACAACCAATTAAAAAATATTGTGCAAGTTGAAATGATATTGCACTATCCCAAGCTATTTTTATATGTATTCATTTTTTCACCATAAACTCATTTATGGGCCTGAGTACTAATCAAAAGCTATTGATGTTGTATCTTGATTAAAAGGTGCCATCATTTCAAGCCTATACAAAGACTTTAATTGACAATTGCTTTGTGAAACATGGCTTAAAATTAAAAGCTGAATTACCATTTATTAAAAATGTATTATTACACATACATATATTGAAGTTATATATATATATACTTCATGTACATAGTTTAAAAATTAGTTTATAATAATTGAAATGAAAGCTATTAAAACATTTTTATTACTGGACACAATATATATATATATATATTGTAATTGGCACATATTTTATTACTGGACACAATATATATATATATATATTGTAATTGGCACATATGTTGTTACATTATATTTATTTTTATTAAACATGAAAAATAAAAGTTCGCAAATAAAAACTTTTTTTTTTAGGAATTAAAAATTGAAAATTAAAAATTGTCTAAAACTCTAATATATAAAGTCACACAGATGAAAAATTATTAAATGAAAACTTTATTTAAAAAAAAAAAGTTTTAAAACTAAATATTAAGAAAAAGACTTAAAAGATTTAAAGATAAAAAAAAATTAATTAATGTTATTGAAAAATGAAAATGATTATTTTAATTAGTCCAAGTGAACTAGTCCTTGGGCATTTTATAATATATAATCAAAGGTCAGATAGGAGAGAAAAACAATGGAACAGAATGGCTAATAAAAGAAATCACTCAGGTATTGGACCTAAGTGAAAAGATCATCACCATCATCATGATGTAATGTCCACTGGATCTGAAAGTCTACCATAAAAAGTGAGTGAAAATTAATTTAATGAGAGATGTGTGGTAGCAGTGGTGATATGTGTTAGTGCAGAGTTGAAGGAGAAGAGATTGAAAAGACGCACTCTTCAATCCTTTCAGTTCTGCTAAAAAAAAAAAAAAAGAGAAATGACCAATCATTTTCTAAATTGAGGACCAGCTAAAGTAAAAGCCCTCTAGATGAATCAATAAAATGGCCAACAGAATACCAATCTCTTTAGGACGGCATGGGAATTCACGTTCAAATGGCAAGCAACAGATAAAGAAGAACTTTTTAAAACTGTAAGAACTTTATGAACATTTTCAAAACAATAACTCTAAGTATAAAATTTTCCCAGTATTTAAAATAAATGCAATAGAAATTTCTATCTGACCAAATGTAATCAGTTATTAATTATTTGATTGAATGTATTATTTGTTTGTTAAATCATTTCCATTTTTTTTATCAATATTTATTGTATAAATTACTTAAATGCATTAAATTTAAGTTGGGTATAGATGCTTGCATGGATTTTTTAATGGTTAATTATGTTTTTGTTTTCATATTTGATTAAAATATATAGACATTTGGTAGATAATGATACCTTACGGTGAGTATCTAAAATGTATTTATTCGGATGTTTTTTAAGTTATTGGTGTCAATGTGGCATCTTATGATGAATGCCATTGGGTTTCTTGTAAATTTCCCTCTGCAATTCCATCAATGACTTTATATTTTGATCATTTATGTTTATTTTGAAATGTTTTTAACCGTGTAATCTATGTAGCCGATCTATACCCAACATTAAAAAAAACACTTTTATAAAATTAATCTGTGTGAAATTATATAAATGTTAAACTTAAGTTGGGCATGTATGGCTATATAGATTTGTAAAGTTATATTAATTAATTAAGGGAGGGTTAATCTTAGGTTATTTGTTTTGTAGTTGGATTGGGTCAATGGATTGAATATATATCAGTATATTTAGTAAATGTAGTATGAGGTCTGCTATGGGCAGGATTGCATTATATGCCACACACCCCTTTTGCCTATGGAAGGGGATAGTAAGATGGAAAATGCAGCCCCTACCTATGGAGTTTTTTTATTGTTCTTCTTGCCATACAGATGTAGCATTCCTGTCTGAATGAGAGTCAATGTCTTCTCTAACCCTGCTGTTCAGATGTACATTTCTGACAGTATGGTATTTTGTGCTGTCGTATTCGTGCTACATTGAATACATCATATATATTAGATGGATTGACATTGGTTTAACTGTGAACTTTTGGCCTAAGATTAAATAAGGGATAGAATACTTTCTTTTCAAATGAAATCTATGTAGTCTATTCATACTCGACACTTAAATAAAAATATTAAACTTATCTGTGTGAACTTATAAGAGTTAAAACGTAAATTAAATTCTAAAAAAAACAAGTTAAAATGTAAGTTAAATGCTAAAGTAAAAGTTATACTAAATTAATTTTAAATCTTATATATGTTTAAATAAATGTTTGTGTGTTATTACTGGCAGTGGATTCTATTATTGTTTAATATTGAAAATATTCTTAGATAAGAATTTATAAAATATAAATCTCTGCTGTTCCACTGAGCTAGTGGCATGGGCTGATGGTTCGAATAAAACATGTAAAAAATTTTTTTAACTTATGTATCTGACTACTATATAAATTTTCTAAGTTCAAGTAGCCTAGTGGCACTCTGCATGGCAGATATGGTAAGACTGGAACTTCCATTATTTTTGGACCATTATAATTGGACTCCCAACATGGCACAATGTTTAATAAACTATGAATACCATGAGCAAATTTTTTCAAAATGAAATATTTTTATCTATTTACATAAAGTTGTATATTAAGTAATAACCTGTATATTTATACTTTATGTTTGTCTTCAATCGTGCTTTCACACTTCCAACATAATGCTATAACAACAAATTGAAAACTAAATTAAATGACTGAGCGCTTTCAAGAAGATGTACTTCTCATATTCATAGCCAGTATGATGCTTTCTTTGGAATTATTATATAATTGAATCTGATATGCAAATTATATGCAAATGAATCACTAAGACCATCTTTTAGATATCGCAAAACATGCATCCTTATGATTAATGGTGAAAGAGTTCTCTGCTATAAAGTATGTTTCTTTTACCTTTCGCTTAATATCATGTTTCTCAGTACAAACTAATTTTGCAGATGTGGGTTCAAACACGTCCCAACAATTTTTAATGTTGAGCAAAAATTAAAGTGCATTCTGGATTCATCCTAGTAGCTATGGTGGTTCTCGTTTCACCATAGTATGATGCTTTGCATCCATTATGAGGGCATGCCACTCTGTACACACCCTGTGGGGTCTGATCAGAAGATATAGTGTCCTTTGTGTTGTTAATAAGCCTATTAGTTGAGATAGGTGTATGAAAACTCAAATGAAATTTCTTAGAAAAAATCTTATAAAATGTTTTATGGAAAGAGTACACGTGGGGCAACAATATCCAAGGCCTGTTGTCTTTATCTCTGTGTTTTCCAATATTATTTACAAAATGTCTAATTTTGCTATATACTATAATGTGCCTGTATCCTGATTTGATTAAGTTGTTAGTATAATTAATTAAGTTAGACCTTCTGTCTGCCTCAAACTTGCACAAATAGTAATTTCTCTCTAAAGAAATGATGTCAATCCAGCAAACTTGTGAGTCATAGGTGTGTATGACTCATGGTGAATCTGTCCATGAACTTCTGGTGGCTTCATAACCATTGCATAATTAAGCATACTTGCTCCATATCTTCCCATGTGATATTTAAATTTAATGATGTGTTCGCTTGTATCCGATTTTTGATGTGCTCAATAATATTTACTGGAGTAGCAACAAATAAGTCATTCACATATCTCATATATATTATATTATTATCTACTATGTTGTATTCAGATAATACTTGTTTTTCATAAAAATTCAAATAGATGCTAGCTATGATGCCACTAATGGGCAATGCCATAGGCCACCCATCTTTCATGTGGTACCACTTGCCTTCAAACATTGCCATAATATTTACATCTAACCATCTCAGAAATTCTTATATGAAACTAACACGAGCTTGAGCTACATTTTTATTTATGAGTTTTTAATATCGATAGACTTCTTTCTATTAACAGACCTGTATAACTCTGAAATATCTAACACAGCAATTTTAAACTTGGGCCTTATTAGCACATTTTTGATTCGCTCTACAAACTTGAAAAAAGATTTAATAGGAAACTCTCCAAAACCTAAGTCATCTATCAGCCAATGATTTATCTTCTTATCAGTCTCAAAATAATGCATGCCTCCAAAGTCCAGCATCAACCTCAGAGGCATGTCAGGCTGGTGTAATTTAGTGTTAGCAAACATTCGAGGGGGTGTGTAAGAAGATGGATACATTAGATAATACTCAGTTTTAGAAAAATCTTTATTGCAATGTATACGAAGAATCAATGTTATAAACTTCTCCTTATTAATTTTATTATTAAAGTTTACTGTGTGTACAAATTTCAATTTATCAATTTGTATTTTCATCTTATTAACATATTCGTCTTTATTCATTATGACAAATCTATTCCCCTTGTCTTCCCTCATGCATGTAATTGAATCATCAACAAAAAATTTTTGGTGTCACTAATTTTCCTACTCCATGTATCTACTGCTGTGTAAAGCGACTTGCATCTAATTGCACTAGCGATTTGGAAAACGTAGTAATCCCTACGCCCATCATTAACTAGTCCTGCTTCAACATCCACCATCACTACCAACCTCGGCTATCTCCACTTACCACCAACATATTCGGGACCCAGTTCCAATACTTCTTTAACTACTGCAAGCAATATTATATTAGTCAAATTGACAAAGTTCTCTCTTTTAGGCATATTAATATTCACTCCTTGTTTTTTTTGCTAGAAATGTGAACTTCCATTCGAATTTATGACTTAATGCACTTGCTGAATTGTTGCACTTCTCATCACCTGAGGAGGAATTGCCAAATTTTATAAAATTTTCCGCAACCACTTTTTTTTCTTGAGTGCCTTATTACATCCTTTAATGACTAGTCCAAGTAAATATATTTGCACCTGCACATTAATATCGCTTCAGTTATGTATGGAGTTATTTATATTAACTCTGCAACAATTTGGGATAATTTTAAACCTCGCACATCTTTGCAGGAAATTTATCCATTGTTGAAAAGTGCAAACCGATAAGCTAAACTGTAATATCTGCTTGTATTGCCGATTATAGTCCATGTTAGAATATTAAGTAATAACCTGTATATTTATACTTTATGTTTGTCTTCAATATAATAATATTAAATCATGCTTTTACACTTCCAACGTAAAGATATAACAACAAATTGAAAACTAAATTAAATGGCTGAGTGCTTTCAAGAAGATGTACTTCTCATATTCATAGCCAAGTTATGATCCTTTCTTTGGAATCATATAATTGAATATGATATGCAAATTATATGCAAATGAGTCACTAAGACCATCTTTTAGATATCACAAAACATGCATCCTTATGATTAATGGCGAAAGAGTCCTCTGCTATAAAGTATGCTTCTTTTACCTTTTGCTTAATATCATGCCTCTCAGTACAAACTAATTTTGCAGATGTGGGTTCAAACACATGTCTCGACAATTTTTGATGCTGAGCAAAAATTGAAATGCATTCTGGATCCGTATGTGCCTTATTGTATCTATACTTGTGTTGTGATATCCTAGTAGCTATGGTGGCCCTCGTTTCACCATAGTATTATGCTTTGCATCCATTATGAGGGCATGCCACTTTGTACACAACATGTGGGGTCTGATCAGAAGCTATAGTGTCCTTAGTGTTGTTATAGCTTTATGTTGGAAGTATGAAAGCACAATTTAATATTATTATAAAGTTGTATACTTTAAATCGTATAAAAGCACTGCCAGAAAGAAATAGCACATATATTAAAAATGAGAAAGAAAAGATATTAATAATTTTAAAACTAATTTTTTTTGTTAAAAGTCAAGAGGTTGCAATTAATGTTTCTTTTTTTTTAATGTGTATAGGTGCGCACAGCCACGTAAGTTTATGATTGTAAATGTGGTACCTTATGATGAGTATTTTTTGGGAATTTACTTCAGTGTAACCCTAGTAAGCATTTCAATCAGTCATAAATAAGTTGGTGGTATGTATAATTGTGCCGCTATATACATGTATAAACCTATTGTTTTTTAAAATGTATTCACTTCAATGCTATCTTTTTAAATAAATAATTTATATAATTTGCTTGTCGTGCTGTTTGTTAGAAATGAAATATAGAGAAAAGAGAATTTTCGGAGAGTAGGAGGCATAAATGCAGATGGTTCATAGGAAAACGATAGTAAACATTTTTTTTTGTATATAGTCTTTTTGTAAAATTATTAACCGAATGTTTTTGTAAATGTCTTCGTTAATCATGTACCGTAATTACTAACCGTAAGTAAAATTTTTTTTTGTTTATTTTTTTTAAGCAAGTTTACTGATATGTGATGGGCACACACACCGTTACATTATATTTTTTTTTATTAAACGTGAAAAATAAAAGTTTGCAAATAAAAACTTTTTTTTTTAAGAATTAAAAATTGAAAATTAAAAATTGTCTAAACTCTAATATATAAAGTCGCACAGATAAAAAAATATTAAACGAAAACTTTATTTAAAAAAAAAAGAAAAGGTTTTAAAACTAAATATTAAGAAAAAAACTTAAAAGATTTAAAGATAAAAAAAATTAATTAATGTTATTAAAAAATGGAAATGATTATTTTAATTAGTCCAAGTGAACTAGTCCTTGGGCATTTCATAATATATAATCAAAGGTCAGATAGGAGAGAAAAACAATGGAACAGAATGGCCAATAAAAGAAATCACTCAGGAATTGGACCTCAGTGAAAAGACCATTACCATCATCATGACATACTGTCCACTGGATCCGAAAGTCTATCATAAAAAGTGAGTGAAAATTAATTTAATGAGTGATGTGTGATAGCAGTGGTGATATGTGTTAGTGTGGAGTTGAAGGAGAAGGGAGGGATTGAAAAGATGCACTCTTCAATCTCTTCAGTTCTGCTAAAAAAAAAACAAAGAAAAATGACCAATTGTTTTCTACATCGAGGACCAGCTAAAGTAAAAGACCTCCGGATGAATCAATAAAATGGCCAACAAAATACCAATCTCTTTAGGATGGCATGGGAATTCACATTTAAATGGCAAGTAACAGATAAAGATGAACTTTTTAAAACCGTAAGAACTTTATGAACATTTTCAAAACAATAACTCTAAGTATAAAATTTTCCCAGTATTTAAAATAATTGCAATAGAAATTTTTGTCTTAATGAACGTAATCAGTTATTAATTATTTCATTGAATGTATTATTTGTTTGTTAAATCATTTCCATTTTTTTTTATATTTTTATCAATATTTATTGTATAAATCACTTAAATGAATTAAATTTAAGTTGGGTATAGACACTTGCATGGATTCATTAATGGTTAATTATGTTTTTGTTTTCATATTTGATTAAAATATATAGACATTCGGTAAATAATGAGACCTTACAGTGAGTATCTAAAATATATTTATTCAGATGTCTTTTAAGTTATTGGTGTTAATGAGGCATCTTATGATGAATGCCATTGGGTTTCTTGTAAATTTGCCTCTGCAATTCCATCAATGACTTTGGATTTTGATCGTTTAAGTTTATTTTGAAATGTTTTTAACCATGTCATCTATGTAGTCGATCTATACCCAACATTAAAAAAAACACTTTTATAAAATTCATCTGTGCGAAATTATATAAATGTTAAACTTAAGTCGGGCATGTTTTTTGAATGGCTATATAGATTTGTAAAGTTATATTAATTAATTGAGGGTTAATTTTAGGTTATTTGTTTTGTAGTTGGATTGGGTCAATGGATTAGATATATATCAGTGTAATTAGTAAATGTAGTATGAGGTCCGCTACGGGCAGCATTGCATTATATGCCGCACATCCCTTTTTGCTTATGGAAGGGGATAGTAAGACAGAAAATGCAATCCTTTCCTATGGAGTTTTTTATTGTTCTTCTTGCCAGACAGATGTAGCATTTCTTTCTGGATGAGTGTCAATGTCTTCTCTAACCCTGCTGTTTAGATGTATATTCCTGACAGTATGGTATTTTGTGCTGTCGTATTCATGCTACATTGAATACATCATATATATCAGATGGATTGACGTTGGTTTAACTGTGAAATTTTGGCCTAAGGTTAAATAAGAGATAGAATATTTTCTTTTCAAATGAAATCTATGTAGTCTATTCATACTCGACACTTACCTGTGTGAACTTATAAGAATTAAAACGTAAATTAAATTCTAAAAAACCAAGTTAAAATGCAAGCTAAATGATAAAGTAAAAGTTATACTAAAATAATTTTAAATCTTATATATGTTTAAATAAATGTTTGTGTGTTATACTGGCAGTGGCTTCTATTATTTTTTAATATTGAAAATATTCTTAGATAAGAATTTATAAAATATAAATCTCTGCTGTTCCATTGAGCTAGTGGCATGGGCTGACGGTCTGAATAAAACATGTAAAAAAAAAAATTTTTAACTTACGTATCTGCCTACTATATAAATTTTCTAGGTTCAAGTAGCCTAGAGATGTTCTGTATGGAAGATATGGTAGGACTGGCACTTCCACTATTTTTGGACCATTATAATATATATATTAGATATGCATGGATAAAATGTATACAGCCTCATTAATTATAAATTGTTATTATGTAATTTAAACAAAGTTTACAAAATATTTTATTAATTACCAATTGTAAAGATATATCACAATTAAATGGGTTAAAATGATATTATTTTTATACAATTAATTTTTTGATAATAAGAGTGTTCAATAAGAAGATTGACATGTTGAATGGCCAAAATATTATAATTTATTTTATTATAATTCCTTACTATTTGTAAACTTTATAATTAGTCACTATGTCACAGACTGCAATGAAGTTTAGGGTTAATATACAACCAAAGAATTGATCTATCAAATTATGATAATAACTGATTTTATAGATGTGACAGCTCAGTGAACTATAAAATGGGCCTCTCAGGATATTGTGTTTTTTCTTGACTTTTGATTCTTGATTCATTCAAATCACTGTTAAAATATTTTTATAATCAACTGTTGTATCATAGAAGAGTAAAGAAGCACATCATCTGCTTTATTCTAGGCAAGACAGCTAAATCTGAGTAAATTCCATAGTGAAATGCAGGGAAGATGCTGTAAAATAATGTAAAACTGTTTCATTTCTCATTGTATTCAGTTATATGCAAATTGTATACCACTAAAGTTCACTGGTGAAGAGACCAGAAATAATTCAGGAAGAGAAATGCTATCATATTCTGCCCATTAAATAAAGTAGAACTAAATCAACAGAGGTGCAAATTAGCAGGTCATTTCAGTCTGCAAGAAAGATATTAACAGAAATTTCACAGAATGTTGTTAAACATAGCTATGTTAAATCAACTGTTCTGCAAAATGTCTGCAGATACCTGAAATTATAAAACAAACTATTGAAGATGAAGAGAGTAATATGGACACACATTATTTATATGATATTATGATTTTTCTTGACTAATATTAAATTATTCAATCTCTTATATATGTATATTTAATAACTATTGAATTTTTTGTATAAAATATTATGACTTATTTTACATAAAAATATATGTTTAGAGATCAGAAAAACAATGGATTGCCTAATCTAAATATATCAGTTTATTAAAAAAATCACAATTCAGACATACTAACATAAAAAAAAAATTTCTATGATGAAACAATTAGATAGCAAACCCACACCATTCTCTCAAGATTTCTCTGGTATTATTTTAGTTAATTACTTTTTGCTAATTGTTTTATCCATTTAAAATTAACAGGCTTGTATAATGACATAATTCCAAATATAGATTATTCTTTGTATCTAACGTTGTCTGTATAAGTTATCTAAACCTTTTACTTTCTTTAAAGATGATAGACTTTTTAGAAAAGCGAGTCAAAATTATATTGCTGAATTATCAATTAATTGCAGTACATGGTTAAAAAACAGTTTATATGCAGTAAAATTGAATTATTCACTCATTTGCTATGTTGACTATATATATATATACTTCTTCTTCTAGATTCACATTTGATTAGACATTTTGCTTTAATTTTTCTCCTTTTCTTTTAGAAGTTAAACAATTTCCTAGGAATTTGCCCTATTGCTCAAATTAACCTGCTTATTCTATTTATGTTAAAAGTTCTTTTAGTTTCTTCTAATCTCGAGTTAAAACTATATTTAGGAAGTCAATATATTTAAATAAAGGTATCCATCTTGCATGGGGTTCGAAACCTCTTGTTTAAGTGATGTTGAATTATATAAATCTTCGGAAGACATAACTGTTAATGCATTTGTTTATAACATGATCTAATATTTAAATCTGATTTTTTGTCTGTAATTTTTTTTCAAGTATAAGCATAAACAGACTTATATTTGTGTTTTAATTAGTCAGTACATATATTCTAACTAGCTATGTAGTTTTGAATTTGATAGAGAGTATTAAAAAGGAAAAACGAAATAATACCTATCATTTTACCCGATGAATAATATCGTGACTTTTGACTTTTTCTTCACTAATTTGTTTCCTGTATTATAAGGTCATTTTATACGTATATATATATCAAAAAAAAAAAAAAAAAAGAGAAGATTTTGAAAAAAAATACTGTTAAATTTAATACGATTACATTTTAGCACCACGTAAAATACCCTTATGTTGAAGCATTACGTTTATTCCTATCTAAATACGCCCGTGTGTTTTTTAAAGTTTAAAATTGACTCTATACTTTTGTCAATTTTAAAAATTAAAAATCTTTAATTTTGTAGAATATTTTTATATAATTGGAGTTTAAAACTAACTTGTATAAGTTTAAAAACAAAAAAAATATTAAAAAGCAATCAACCTTAAACGCATTTTAATAAAAAAACATATTAACTAATATTATTTTTAAACCAATTTACTAACTAATTTTACCAACATTACTTCTTGTCAAAAACACTAAATTATGATAAATAGTGTTTTCTTTAACATATGGTCGAAAAAATAAATATTTCATTTCCTTAAATGTTTAAATAACAATTTTATCTCAGTAGTTAAGCCATTATTTATAAATTATAAACTTCAACTTCAGCAAAGGTAGCAGTTTAAACGCATATATATATATACCATTCATGAATTAATGTATTTACATTTTCTATTTACATTTCACCTCACAGATCTTTTGAAATGTGATTAATATTTCTTAATTATCTTTTTGACTTTTTTATTTTAAAATATTGATATTTTTAAAAACTATTTAAATTCTGAGTTTTTTAAAACAATATATTGTGGGAATCTTTTTTTTAACTGCCAGAGGCAAATATCATTAGTCTACTTATTAAATGTAAAATTACAAAGATATAATGTAGCAGGGGAAAACGTTATATACGTTAATATTTTTTAAAGGTTACTGGCTTATTAAAATAATAATTTTAAAATAAATGAAACTGTTTTTTTTTTTTTAAGTGTCATAGCATCGGCCTGGATGCGAACCTGAAACCCGGGAAACTGCCTGCAAGTGCAAGGCAGTCGCGCTGACCTCTCGACCACCAATGCAAGACTGTTTTTATTTTGTCTCTTCAACAGCCTTTCAAAAAGTAATTAAACGAATCAACAATGGAAACAGATTTATTTTCAAGGTATAGCCAATTTCTTAAACTTTCCTTAACCTTTTCATAATTTATTCCAGGAATTTTTATCATGGTGAATAAGTAACATCTGAAGAGTCTATATTTTACTATGTGTATTATCCTTTTACAATAAATAATTCCAATAGTATGATAATGAATGTCTATATTTTAGTTTACGTTTTTATACCTGGATGGCAGGAATTATCAGCATATACGAAAATTATATATTGCAAAGATCAATATGCATAGATAAGTCACACAAAATAGTGACAATTGTTCTCATTATTTCATAAAGAAGAAATATTATTTTTAAAAATAATTTTATGTTTTAATTTCATTTTTATTATTTTAAAGTTACATTAATTTAATAAATGTAAAATATTTTATTTTTATGAAAAAAAAAAAACAAGTTCTTAAAATGATTTTAACTGACATCATGGAAAAAAGAAAAATAATTAATGCCATTCTTTACACACACACACACACACACATATATATATATATATAAACAAACTTATTGTTTTAATATCTTTTTTTTAATTTTAGTTATGTTTAAAATCAATGTTAATAATAAGTATGCTAAAAATGTTCAGTTTCTCCACAAACTCTATTCAAGTTCACTTAAATTAATAATTAAATTTTGAAAAAATAGTCACTTTTTAATTATTTTTATCTTTCATAGAAATTGTTAAACAATTACTGACTTATCCAGGAGGGCTAAGAGTCGAGCGGTTACTTCATGTATCTTACAATACTGACTTATAATTAAAGAACTAAAAGAGTTAGCTATAGACTGGCATTGTTTTCAAAAAAAATCATTTACAATTATAACTCTTTATTTATATATTTCTTTTCAACTGGCAGAATTGATTTATGTTTTTACTTATTACTTAATCTTTAGCCTGCCTCTTATGAGAGGTCTCGTTGATGATTGATGTCACTCTAATTCTGTTATTTTAATGCTAGGATAGATGTTTTACAGTCATTAGTTAGGTTTTTAAAAGTTCTGTAAGATGCTGCACTCTCTTGAATTATTTTACAAGTAAAAAATCAATAAAACTGTCGGTAAACCTAAACAAAGAAAAAAGCTTGTTGGTGATTGGCTGTCAGCCATCAAAGACATTCTGATTGGCTGGAAAGAACAAAGAAACTGCATAATCAAAAAAAAATGCTAAGATTTTCATTTCGAATATTTCGAATATGATAAACAAGTATTTTTAAACTATTATAAAAGTATTTTTTGAGAAATTACAAATCAATTACATAAAATATGAATTATTTTAAAAAAATATTGATGATTTTAGTAAAAATATTTAAGATTTTAGCAAAAAAAAAAAATTACTTTTCCATAACGTAAAACTGAAAAAAAAAGCATTTATGTCAGCAACTCTTTTTAATTTGTTTGTATGTTCGCTTTTAAATTTGCCAAAATTGAATATTTTATAATAAATAAATAGCAATTTATTTTTGAAAGAACTTTTGTTCACTTTCATAACCTGACAAATTATTAATATACTTTTTATAAACGAATCTAAAATGAATTTGATATTATAGGTGAATATATTTTGACAATTGGCTTTGTCTTCAGTTTGTGATTTGGCCAATTAAAAGTTTTGATTTTTACCTCACACGACCAATAATATAATTAGCGTTTAAAAGGTTAATTGTCAACTTCTAGCTTCTTAATTCAAATTAACATTTATTTTTTTGTAACTTTGGGATCCACATTATTAATATTTTTCTTGCAGCAATTTTTGGATATTTTGCCTCTTTCTTTTCAACTTCGTACATTATATTTCTTTTATATACTCCATTCTTTCTTCATTATCCTTCTGTACTTTTTCAAGTGTCTTCATCATTTTTTCTGATATTTTTGATACTTTTCTTATTTTAAATTAGTACTTCTTAGAACTATAATCTAATAGATTTTATTTTTTGCTGCACTTATTTTTGGAGGCACTTTCATTATTTTTATATGTATTTCATTTTTACTTTCTCACTGTTATCACCTATCTTCAGGTACATTTCTTTCAATTTTTCTTTCACATTGTTTTGGCTATCATCTATTTGTTGAGACATACTTTTCAATTTTTTTCCCCAGTTCAGATTGACATCTATATTTTGAGATATTCTTTTCCATTTTTTTTCCATTTTCTTGTAGCTGTCTTCACATTTTGAGATATATTATTTTGGATATCATACTTGTGGTTATTCTCTATCTTTTCAGCATGTTGTTGTTGTTGTTATTATTATTATTATTATTATTATTATTATTATTATTATTATTATTATTATTATTATTATTATTATTATTATTATTATTATTATTATTATTATTATTGTTGTTGTTGTTGTTGTTGTTGTTGTTATTATTATTATTATTATTATTATTATTATTATTATTATTATTATTATTATTATTATTATTATTATTAACTTTCAAAATATAATCTTTATTGAAGACTCAAATAGGTTACATGAATTACAGAGGGTACATGGCAAAATCTTATGGTCCATTTGTTAGACATTCAAAGTTTTTTTTGAGATCAGTGGGTGAAGTGATCTTGTGAGGTTCTTTGAGTCCACAGATTTGCTATTTGCTATCTGGATATTTTGGCTTGTTGCTTAAGCAGTGACCAAGTCACTGCAAAAATGTCAGGATGAGCAATGTTTGCATCATGTGCTTTCAACTGTTATAATTTGTTCACAAAGGTAGATGGGTGGTGTCTAATATTATTTTCAAGGCAAAAAGTGCACCATGTTCAGAAGGCAAATAATACAAATGTGGCTACATAAACTGAAAGAATGGATTGCTTTTGTTATGAGTCAATATGTTTTTGGAGGGAGGTGCCAGATTGTCTGTATGTGCTTATCATGATGTTATGGGTATTGGCCAGGACTGTTTAGTTGTAGAAGAGGTGATGCTGGGGCTCTTCATTTTCATGACATAGGCTGCAGAAAGGATCAGTACTTGTATATAGATGATGAAGAAAATGAGAAGTGTGTAGAGCATGGAGATTAAGCCTGACTAGGAAATTGAAATATTTATGTTCTAATGATGATTTCTTAAACTGATGTAGAAGTTGTCAATTATTGATTCTTAGTATTGGTGTGAGAATGTCAGTGTGATGACCAGAGTATAGTAGACTGTGGACTTTCCAATATGTGTATATTTTGGTTTTCCTGAAGATATATCTGATTGGATATATCATGATGTTGGTCAATGAGCTATGAAATATATCCAAATAGAAGGAATCAGTTAGTAGGGGGTAACTTCAAGCAGACAAAGAAGCTCTGGAAAATGTTTTATTATGAATATCAGAAGATTTACCATTATCTAAATATGAAAGATGTGGATATTATGGAGACAAAGTCGATTATGAATGGGCAAATTCATGAGGTGTTTGGCAAATATAGTGACAATATTTCAGTTCCATAGAAGTTATTGCAAATGGAGGAGATTGCAGAGGTAAAAAAGTTTGGAAAATTAATAATGGGGTAGTAGGTAATTTGAGTGATAATGAGAAGATTGAATGGTTGCACCTTGGAGTAGAGTGAGAGGTATCCTTTGGAGAGTAAGGTGATTCTTGTTGCATTGTCTCTAAGTTAGTTTTGTATCTTTTGACTCATTCCATTAGCATCCAGATAAAATGGAAATCCTAATAAGTTGTTTAATTTGCCTGGTTACATTGGTGTAGGTGGCTTTCTATTGAGCAAAAACCATGCAGCAGTCTTATTTG
Source organism: Epiperipatus broadwayi (assembly GCA_028023455.1). NCBI lineage: Eukaryota > Metazoa > Onychophora > Udeonychophora > Euonychophora > Peripatidae > Epiperipatus > Epiperipatus broadwayi. Next base: position 7,915,259 of record JAQFVV010006202.1, on the reverse strand, counting down.
GATTGAACTTGAGCTTACAGTCATTAGTATATGTTGTTATTATTATTATTATTATTATTATTATTATTATTATTATTATTATTATTATTATTATTATTATTATTATTATTATTATTATTATTATTATTATTATTATTATTATTATTATTTTAAAAAATAGAAATGGAGTCAAAAAATAAAGAGTGGGGATGCCTATAAGTGAGAACAAAAAAATATATAATAAGCCTATTTTTTAAATATATCTATAATATAACACTTTTCGCTAGCAGTTTAAAAGATACAAAGTTGTTATGAGAGATCATGAAAAGCATGAAGAAATAAAAAAAATGAAAAGAAAGAGAGAAAAGTAATTAATATGAAAAGTAAAATTAATGTATGAAAAATGGAAGATATAGAGGAACTGCAAGATAACTCAGTTGAATAGAGTGTTACTTAAAATTCTATATTCGAAAATCTAAGGGTCCATGTTCGATTTTCATGCTAGAACTGTTACTGGTCAGGCCAGTAATGCCTGAAGAAGAGAAGAGAATAATACCATTCAAAATGTTGTGCATATACTAACCTGTGTGCTATTACTAATAGTTGAATGAAATTGGAAAAATTAAATCAAGTTAAATTTTTCCAATGTCATTCAATACTTAATATTAAATGATGAAAATAGTCTGATACATAAATACAACTAAAATACCAACATCACAAATCTTACCAGCTTTTATGTAATTTTTTTAATGAAAAAGGAAATTATGCACATGGTTACAAATTAGGATAGTGAAAAAAAAGTAAAATTTATTTTTTATATTATAAATATATATGAAATGTGTCAAATTATTTAGAAATAATCGTGCACACGTTAATATTTGGAAAGATACACTTTGTATTGATTAGAAATTCAAAAATTTTTAATAGAAAATAAAAAGTTGATAATTATGCAGTCAATGTTAATTTGTGAGGAAAATGAAGATATTGAAGGTAAAGTTGTATTTTTAGTATATAAATATAAGGAGTAAGTAAAAAAAAATAGATTTGTTGATCGAGGGAAAAAATATTGTTTTCGAAAATAAATGTAAATAAAAATAGTTTGGAATTATAAAATATGAAAATATGCATGAAAACACTAAATTAAATTTATTGTTATTTGAGCATAAGATACTAAAAAAAGAAGGCAAAATAGGATTTTGATTATAGAATTAGTTTATATGAAGATGATAATTTTGGAGTGTAAAGTGCTAAAAGATGATCAGGATAAATAGCATGGAGAATGGGAAGAAATTTAAAGATATTCAAGCAGAGATTTTAAGCTTATTTGTTTAAGTCTATGCAATGAAAGTGGTGAATATGAAAATAGAATAGTGGAATAATGAAGACTCTTTTTATTAAAATAAATAGTAATTGGATTAGAAATACAAAAATGAGTAAAAGACTTAGAAATAGATAAGCTTATTGTGGTGTTTCAGAATTTTTTCAGAGATGAAATGTTCAACTTGTTTGACAGGGATTTTTGGTATATAACCCATGCATAAAAATTTCAGACTTCATTAACGTGGAAGCCATTTTAAATAATATCACATCAGTAGATCTAACCTTAAAAAGTTACAATTTAATTCTTTTTGGTTACCATTCAACAATAAGAATACATTTTCCTATCCAATAGTTAACCTAGTTTATTTATACTTAACCATATGATATTGTTGTTCTCACTAACAAGATTGTGATTATGTTTTAATAGACATTATATATATATATATATATATATATATAGAGAGAGAGAGAGAGAGCGAGAGAGAGAGATAAAGAGAGAGAAAATTTATTTTGTACTCATCAAAAATATTATTAGAAATGGTACTTTATTTAATTTGTAATTATTTTTGTAATTCCCAGCATGACTTAGTTTAATTTAAAAGTATCAACTGGATTTCAGTAATCATTAATGGCTATTAAATTGGCATTGGATGATTCTTTATCGAAATAATTAGTTTCTTTTTTTTAAAAAAAAATATATAACTGAATTTATCGAATGATTAGCAAACTAATATTAATACACGAAAAATAAAATTTTGGCAATACAAATCTATTATATAAAATTGAACACTTGGGCTAATTTGCATCACGTAAAATAGCAAAGTTGAGATATAGAGATGAAGTAGGCACTTGTAGCCATTTGAAAGATAAATATTATTAGATTTTATTTTTTTTTATAAATGTTGTATGAGTACCTTTTGGGTCAAACATTTATTGTATATTATGATTTTTAATTGTGATTTAAATAATTTTTTTGTTGTTGTTTGCTGTAAAATTACACTTTTTATTAGATTTGTTCTATTTTTTGTAATGTAGTTTCTTTTTAGATATTATAGTGCTTGATCAATAAAATATTGAGAGATGTGTTGTGGTTTGAAGTCATTCAGATGTAGCAAATAGGTTACATTTATGATTTTGTTTTGACGAATCGAACAGCCATGTTATAAGAGGAAGTAAAAGTTCAATTTTGATAAGTTTAAAACAAATTATGTATAAACTGAAATTTATTCATCTAAAGAAAGGAAGATTATATGAATAAGAATTTAATTGAATTGTATATAATAAAATTTAGTCTAGACAATTGATATGACCCATAGAGGGAATACTGGATTTAATGTGTTATTAACAGAGAAAACTGTAATGTTAAAAATGTAATGTAATTGAAATACTCAATGATACTTTTATGTAATTCCATGGTTGTGCTATATATTATGATTGAAATTTTGTAATTGATATGTATATTTTACTAATCCGTTTTGGGTGTGAATAAACTTTCAATTTTCAAAGAAAAATCCTTGATTGTAGAATGTCTTCGTATCTTGAGGAAAAATAGAATAAAATGATGTTTTAACTTATTTATTGGTCTATATCAGGGGTGGCCAACTTTTGTGTTCATAAGATCTACTTTTTATTTTTAAAATGTGTTGCGATCGACTTGTTGTCATATGCGTAGTCAAAGTGGAGAGGGAGGTTGAAATACATACTATTTTTATATATCTACCTAGTAAAAAATAACAATTATTTAACGGGTCAAAAAACTCATATCCGGGGGAATTAAAACAACATGAGTAAGTATTAACAATATTTATTAATTCAAATTAGCTACATTAAATCAAGATTAAAAATATTATCTTCGGTAGTGATACGACTTAGTGGACTTCACCTATTTAGAATTGAAAAAAAAAAGTAGAACAAAATCAAAAATAACAAAAAAAACGTGAAAGTCTTGACTTAATTTGTTTCACTCGTTACCCGACAGCTCTTGCCAGATTGACCTCGCGATCGACCGGTGAATCACGATCGATTTGTTGGACACTCCTGGTTTATATCATTTATAAGAATGGTTAAATTATTTTCTTTTTTACTCATTGCTATTTTCAACTCATTTCTTACTCACTGAGTTAACATTTATTCTACAAATTATCAGTTTGAAAAAATTCATATGTGTTAAACGTATACTTGGGTTTTATTACAATACATTCAATCAATTTTATATTTGCCAATCCGGCAGATTGTAAATTTATTTTTTCCAATTTTTGCCATTTGTTATCAAAATTGCTATGGTAATTCACTTCAAATTTAGTTCGATCTTCTCGTATCAATTATGTGATAAAGAAGAATTATTCATCATTTATAAAAATAATATGCTATCCTCTTTAAAATAACTTAAAGTCTTATGATTCAGGCACTGCTAATCAATACAATATACGCTCTTACAACATTAGCAAAATTCTTTTGGAACAGCACAATGCTATTCTGATTTTTCATATTAAAAAACTATACTGGTTAGCAGATGCAAATTTGAATTTAATTACAAAAGTAAAATCTTTTCAAACTGATTAATAAAAAGCAATATAAATTTTATAATAACAAAAGTAAGCTTCTCAACAAAATTCCAACAGAGGAATTTATCTACCGATGTACATGAAGCAGCAGATGATTTATCTCCATTCTCTGCCTGGTATAAATTTAAAAGTCTACTGATTAGACCATCTAAAATGATTATGCTCATACGTTTTATAAATTAATAGTTGTAGAACAAAAGACATATCTTTGGGGGAACAAAACGCTTTCGCCACGACTATTTCAATAAGATTCTCTCTTTCGCTCCTTTGTTTTTTTTTTTTTTTAAAGGATACGTTAATCACTCCTAACAACTGCTTCTCTTCTTATGTAAAATATTATCAGTTATTAGAAAAGTTTTGTATTCAAAAACATTAAAAAAATATTAAAATTTTTGTCTTGTAAGCTTTAGTGTAGAGGCAGGCGGGTGGATTCTGGTATTCAATATATTCGAGTTGGACCTCCAAATTCTGTCTTTTACGATTATCGAAACCACTTATAAATTTTCAACAATAAATCTTGCAACTATATTTTTATCAAGTCTCATGAAATAGAAACGTTATCATTGTTTTTGCATTTAAATTTTCCTCTCAAAACTGCCTTTGCTTCAAAAAAATTGCGATTTTGTATTCAAAAGATCTTTTTCTGAGAATTAAAAACGCCATTTATAAAGCAAAATAAAAGCAATTATCTCATATATATATACATTGTTTAAAACGTTAGTTTGGAAAAAACGCAAAATGAGAATTTAGATTTTAATTACGGCAAGGTATCCTAATAGCAAAACTTTCGAGTTAATATTGACCGCTATATTTACAATAGGACGTATATATTAAACTAAGTCAATGGACTCAAAACAAATGGTCTATTGGTTGCAGACTTTATTTAGTTCACTTATCTACAATATCTTAGATAAAGCCTATTTTATTAAAAACGAAAATTATATATGTTCATTATGGTATATGTGTATGTATGTGTCTGTATACACATGTAGGTTTATCAATATATCTCTTAAGTTTGTCAAACGTTTCACGTTTACTCTTGACTAAAGCAAAACTTTTTTGTAAAAAAAAAAAAAAAAAAGGGGGGGGGGTTGTTTTTATTAATAAAAACTCATAAGCAACCTTGTCTAACCGTCTAGTCTTATATAATTTATTCTTGTCATGTCTTTTAATCTTGTTAGTCTTTTCTCAGACATCTACAGATTTCAATTTGTCAAATATTTTGTAATCTAGAATACAAATAAACATGTTTTATCCCCCCTACATCTTTTTTTTTTTGAGCAATCAATGACAATAATCTAGCTTTGTAAGATTATTTTTCTATTTTAATTTTGACACTACAACTTTTTTATTGTTATGATAAAATGTAGGTAAAATGTCTTCTCTTGTTCTAATAAATAAGCATCAATAATCATAAATGTTTTAATAATGAAATGACTAGTGGCTGGAAGATCACGTGATTTCAAGTATTTGAATTGATAGTCGTATTAACACTATTTTAATATATGATTCCTGACAGAGATATTTTAAGTGCTTTCTCTGGCTATGCATTTATCACAAAGCTTGTTGAGGAATTGACAATTCTCATTGTTTATATATCATCTTTGATTCTAAATTAATAAATTCCAAAATTTGATTTAAAAAAACAACTTCTTGTAAAAATATAGCTGTCAATTAGGTTGTATGTCTAAAATAATTTTGATTTTGCTAGTTTCATTAACCAAGGCTTCCTATTGCTCATATCTATATTATATTTAAATATAAAACTTATCCCGTAAAAGTATTTACTTATTTTACTAAATATGTGAAAGTTAACCGCCAAAAATCATGGAATCACTTTGCAATCATTATTTAATAAACAAATACTGACCAAAATGGGGGGGGGTCTTTATTCTTGTCTTTCAATTTACAATATATATAAATATAACATTAGGCTTTTCTTTATACATTTAGAATAAATTTAAAAAAGTTAAAATTATTATAATGCACATATGTGAACTAATAAATATATATAAGTAGGCTTCCAGAAATGATTTTTGAAAAAAAAAAAATTAAAAGTAGAAACAAATGATGTGTTTATCATATATTTTAAAATTTAATAGAATCAAAAGCATATAATAGTTACAAATTTATTTCTTCTAACTCATACCCTGTTTGCATTAACTGAAAAGAGGAGATGACAGGATAAGCTCTGGCAAATTAATTGATTTTTTTTTTTTTTTGCCACAAGTAACAAAAAATGTAATTATACATTTATTGGTTAACTTTTAATAAACTATAAATTTGTAACACATGTAAAATAGTTTAATATGATAATATGTGTTAAAATAATTTATGTATCTGTTAACCATATACATATATATATATATAAAGAGAGGGAGAGTGATTGGGAAAGAATAACGGTCAAAGTTACGTTAACATGAACTTTTGCTGGTCATTGGATATATGTCAGTATGCAAACATGGTATTATCAAATTATTTATACTCAAATGTTAATCCTTATGATGGAAGTATTATCATACATTAACTTAACACAATTATTTATCGATATAAATATAACTGTATAGCCAATATTAATATTCAGCGAGTATAAATTTTGTAACTATCATTTGGTGCCACCAGACTAAAACAAATTTGGAATTAGATTTATTACAAATAGTGAAAGTTATATATATATATACATATATATATATAGTATTGAAATACTATATGTAGTCCATGCTAACCTAATGTAATTAGAAAAAATTTGAACTCAGAATTTCAAGCTCTCTACAAACATCCACTCCATTTTATACAACCAATCACATCCACAAACATGTGAAAAAGGTAAATGATCTATGATATATGTATTTTATGCTGAACTAGCACTAAATCCCCCCTCTACACACACACATACACACACACACACACATATATATATATATATATATATATATATATATATATATATATATATATAGTGCTCAGCTTATATTAAGATAGAAAATGTTCAAATTTTAATGGCAAGGTTTCAATCTTCTCCATCCTCCAAGTTTTCATCCATCAATATCATTGAAAATCTGATGACAGAACACTCAAAGCCCTCTTTGAAGCCAATCTTAATGTCATACCCATTTTGATTTTAATTCACTGTGACACTTCATGCATAATACCTTAATATGTCTATTTAAATACATAGAAAAGGGATAGCCAGGATACAGGGTGAATATGTAATATTAAAATACATGTATATTGTTTATACTGAACCTAAAGTAATTACAACAGATTTGAACTCAAACATTCAAATTCCCTACCAGTTATCCACTCCATCTTATATAACTGACACCTAAGACCACATATATGTAAAAAATGATAAATGATTGTCAATATACATATTTCATGCTGAACCACCACTCATCAATTGGTCCATATTATTATCTCCCACACACATATAACATTAGTGCTCAGTTTAGATTAAGACAGCAAATCTTCAAACTTTAATGAACAGGCTTCATTCTTCTCCATTCTCCAACCTTTCAACCATTCATATCATTGACAATTTAATGATGGGAATTTCTCAAAGTATGCTATTGTGATGTAAAGCTATTCCATTGTTATTTCAATTTGTCTTCTTTCCCTGATAGGAATGAATATACTTCTATATTTTTCCTTTTCATATTTATTGTGGTTTAGTTAAGATTTTCTTGATGAAAATTGATAGATATTCATTCTTCAAGAGAGTTTGTTCTATGTAGATCTTTTTTGTTTGCAAAATCATGTTTCTGAACAAACTGTTTTTGCTCTGTTCAATTATAATAGTTTAATTCTATATTTTCAGTTTCTGTTATGATTGATTAGAATGTTTGCTTAATATTATTCTGTATATGTGTGTGGAGGTGTTTCTAGATATTGTAGTTTTGTTTTTATCACAGGGAAACTTGTTACAAGACCATTTAAGAATGCCAATTTTTGTTATTATTCTGAGTCTATTGTGAAACTAATTAAAAAGGATACAACCACAATGTTTGTAATAGTTCATGCAACAAATGTATCATTAATTTAGCAAAGCCAAAATTTATATGCATATAGATAGTATTTATGGCTATAGTTTTAAGTTCTTGCATATAAATGTTGTTAATAAGGAGTTACAATGGTGAATCCATACCCTTCCCTTTAATTTCTTGAAAATTTTTGTATTATTATGCAGAATGTTTAGTTTCAAGATATTATGAATAACAAAAGTTATTCTGGTTTATGTGGTGTTTACATTTAGCTTTTATTTGAATGTATTTGATTGTCATTTTTTTTCAGAAATTAGTCAACCGAAAATTTACTAATAACAAAAACAGTGTTTAATATCAAATAAAAAATATCCAATTTCATGAACATTATTATTATATTTGTTATTGATGTTGTTATTTTGTAGTTATAAATTGAATTTTATTTTTTCCCAAATAATATTAATTTAATATATTTTTAGCAAAATGTGTCACCTTTATAAATATTTGAAGAAAAAATATTTTTGTTAAAATGCATGTTTGACATTAAAGCTTAATTAAAGTCTTTTATTTTGATTATTTATTTTTGTTTATTACTCTTTTTGTTTCTTTGCAACGGTAATATAACATTTTAAAATTTTCTTCTATTTTTTGGAAGTTATCTTTTAATGAATTTTCTCAAATGCAAAAGTTAATGGAGAATGTTTTTTTTTTAAGAAAAAATAAAAAAAATCATGTAAAAATGAGTTATCAATTTAACCACAAGAGACTGCTCAAATATTCCTGTTTATTTGCAATAATAATTAAAAACAATTGGTATTAAAATAAATATTTAAGTACATCATAATTAAATTATCATATCTCATTCTAATAGGTAAAAATATTGCATAGATATTATTTTAAAAATGGAAAACAATAATCCTAATGTTATGTAAATGTACATTTATTTGTGCACACACACACACACACACACATATATATATATATATAATGCTAACTCTGACTTAAATGCACATGATACATACACATAAGTGTGTTTATTAATATAAAATATTTTAATTATGTGTTTGCCTTTAAAGTATAAATTCCCATTATTGTTTTAGTAATATATAAAACTTTTACAGTTATGTTTACATAAAATATATAGGATTAATTAAAATTTTCGATTGCCATTTATCTTCTAATATAAAATAATTGTAATAATAAATATATATGAATGCATCTTGTATGTATACAGCTGTATATTTTAAAATATAAATTAATTTATATTATATTTATAAACAGCAATGAAATACAATTGAATAAATAAAACTCTTTTACCTAATAAAAAATAAGAATTTATATAATAAAAAAATCTTTTACTTTTTAAAATCTCTTTGAATTTTAATTAAAATGGTAATTTCTTAAGGTAGCTTTTGATGGCACTAATGCTTTGTGACTTTGATGGATTTTTCTTGGAATTGTCTATACTTTGGTCCCATTATTAAATTTAGTGGTATTGCTCAGGTAATATTTGTCTTAATTAATGACAAGTTTGTTTAGTTATTTTCCTAGTTAAGCATGAAACTTTTTCTTAAACTATTAAGCATCACATGATCACCATCTCTTACACTAACACATAATTGTTTATAAACAAGGCAAAACTCTCCATACAGTAGTGTTACCCTGTGCCAACCAGAGTAATCAATGGATGCCAGAAACTAGACTGGAGATATTGGATGAGTAGGTATTAGATAGGGATTTTATCCACAAGCCTTCTGCCATCTATTGATTACTCTGGTTGGCACAGGGTGGCACTACTGTATGGAGAGTTTTGCCTTGTTTATAAATATTTTTCTTGTAAATTTCTATATAAGCTAATAAATAATCAGCTTAACTTTCTTTGTAAAATAAGCTAAATATAAACGAAATATTATTGCTGTTGATCAAATGGATTTTGAACTTGCCTTTTATTGACACTGAAATTATCATTTTGAAAAAAAAAAAAGGATTTATAAATATAATATGATATTTCTCTCTATCAATATTTTTATTTGTCTGTAGGTTAGTATCACATTAGTGATCTTATTAAATAGAAGAGATAATTTTTGATTGATTTTACATCATGTAACTGTTATATTATTTAAATTTCATGTATAATTAGATCTATAGACCATTATTGGGTTGATGAAGACACACAAAAAAAACAACTTTATGTGTGGTCCTTATATTTTAACGTTTTATTGATGCTGCAAATACAACACATAAGCTTAATGGAAGAAATCTATTGTCATAGCTTGATAATGAAAAGATTTAACTAAAATGGTCTAATAGGATTCTATTGGTTGGGACACATTTTATATAATAAGATCTGTAATTCGAAATAAGATGTCTATATTTATTCTTTGCTAAGATGAAAATATTAGTATATGCTGGTGCAACATAGGTTTTTATTGATATTGTAAAATACGTAAATATTCTTTTGCTGTTAATGTTATTTACTTATTTAGCATTTATTTTTTAATATTATTTAATATTTGGTATTTAGTTAGTATTTCATTTTTACATTTTGTTTTCATTTCAATGTTTTAATTAAAAATAAATCAAATAAAAAAATATTAATGTATAATATAAAATGACCACTGAGGAATTTCTTATTAGTGTTTTATTTTTTTATAATTAAATGATGATTTTTAATATCTGCCAGAAAATTTTCAACGCATGAACTTATGCTTTTAAAAAATTTGTTTCAATATATTGATTTAGTGGAAAATCAACTTTATTAAATTTATTTGTTTTAGCCTGAAGACTGAAATGAATGAAGTCTTTTGTTTTGAATATTTATTTGTTTATTACTCTATTTTATTAATGACATTGACATTTTTTAGCTAATCTTTATTTTTATTTTTTAGCAATTTGTGATATTAACAAAGTTTATAAAAAAAAAAAAAATTGAAAAACTTTTTTTTTTTATTATTAAAAAAAACCCCACACCCAACTGATTGAAAAATACCAAAAAAAGAGTTAAACATCGTAAATAGATTTAGGAAAAATACTTATAATACATTTCACAGGTTTAAACGTGCATTTATATATTAAAATATGCGGGATTCGAACTCAGACTTTCACACGACCCATTGCTCTGAAGGTTCCATCATCAGATTTTCAATGAAATGGAAGGCTGAAGAGTTGTGAGTTGGAATAGTTTGAAGCCTGTCCATTAAAGTATGAAGATTGGCTATCTTAATATAAAGCTAAGCACTGATTATATATGTGTGTGAGGATATTGATCTAGAACAACTGATGATTTTTGGTTTAGCATAAAATATGTATATTGGTGATTATTTATCTTTTCAACACATGTGTGAGTTAGCAGTATGAGATGTCACTGAGAGCAGTGGGTCATGTGAAAGTCTGAGTTCGAATGCTGAAAAATACTTATATGATTAAATTATCTTTATGAATATAATATTTTTCACTGTGCCTTAATAGCTAATGTAATAAAACTTTTCTTGCATATAATTTAACTATAATGATAATTATAAATTAATTGTAATAATTTTATTAATAACTATTGATCCATTTTAAGTATCTCCAGATTTAATATCTTTTTCACACAATACTTTTAGATCAGTATTTTCAAGTAGGGTTTTGTAGTATCCTGGAATGCTCTAAACACTTCCTAGGAGTATTGTAAGATATAAAAATAAACAATAAATATATTACTCCAGTTATCTACCTCTGACATAGATTAGCAAGAATTTTCTTGCATAGCAATGTTTATGAGGAAAGATCAAAATGATATTTTTCTCAAGGTTGAACTTTACTTGTATCTTTTCAAAATTACACCAAGAATAAAATGATTGCAAAAAAGATCAAACTCAAGTATCATATTAAAATCTTGTAACATGATAAGCTCTTATTTCAATTTAAATTTTATATTTATAAAACAGTAGATCATATATCAGCAACAAGATTGCCTTTCCATGTTATTTTGTAAAGAAATAATACTAGTTTTTTTTTTTTTTGATATGAGGATAGCACAATTAAAACTAAATACTTTAAGTTTAATATTCCACTGTTGTTTTAATTTAATTAATATAAATTAGATTCCTTTCACATTATTAATTAATTAATTAATATCATTTTAACTGTAATAAACTGTTGTGGTTCTAATTCTAGTAATAACTAGATTTATTTTTTCAAAATAGGTGTTTTTTTTAACTTATCCTAAGATATGAAGAGTCAGGTCACAGATACAATGACTTTGGAATGGTTGAGAAACACATTCTAGACAATAGTGTGTGTATTAATTTTCAATTGAAGCATTCATTCTTGAATGTAATTGTATACATGCCAATTTTATTCGTATGATGAATTAAGATTTTGACACAATTTTTTTTTATTTCTTGATGTTTAATACATGAGGTAATCGTTATTTTGAGCATCATATTATGACTTATATTCTCAGAGTACAGTAGAGAATGCATTATGGTGATACAAAAATAACTTATATAATCATTGTAATTAAATTTGTGATTAATATTGTTTTTTTTTTTTTTTGTGGCATAAGGAATTATATTTTAATATTTTGCTTTCTGATATATATATATAATGACATGTGAAAAATTTAAAAATCTATTTAAATAATAATTGAACTGCCCTCTAGCTGCCAAGTTCAATATTTTTTTACAATAAGAGAGTGGACTAGTTCTTAATGTCTTTTAGATAATTTTATGTACAGCCATCCAAAACAATAACAGCTAGAGTGACAATTTAAATCAGTCTTTGTATCTTTTAATGTAAATTGATCTTTAACTAACTGATATTAAATGTTGGAGATCTTTCACTCACTTCAAAAATTCTAATAAATTAACACATGTTATATATGTAATGATAAATAATAGTTTAATAATGAATAACTATAATGACATGTGAAAATTTTACAAATCTATTTAAATAATAATTGAACTGCCCTCTAGCTGCCAAGTTCAATAACGTTTTTTACAATAAGAGAATGGACCAACTCTTAATGTCTTTTAGATATTTTTATGTACAGCCATCCAGAAAGTATATAACATGTGTTAATTTATTATAGAGTTTTAGAATTGATTGTAAGATCTGCACTCTATACATTTAATATCAGTTAGTTAAAGATCAATTTACATTAAAAGATACAAAGACTGATTTGAATTGGCACTCTAGCTATTATTGTTCTGGATGGCTGTACATAAAAATATCTAAAAGACATTAAGAGGTGGTCCATTCTCTTGTTGTAAAAAGTTATCAAACTTGGCAGCTAGAGGGCAGTTCAATTATTATTTAAATAGATTTTTAAAATTTTCACATGTCGTTATAATTATTCATTATTAAAATATTATTTCTATATATATTTATAGTATTATTTCCAGAAGCTTCCATGTAATAAAATGTAATGGCAAAAATACTGAAGTTTTGGCATAATAACAAGTATTTTCCACACAGCTTCTGAAAGTACTTCTTATTATACTGAAATATCAGCTATTTAGCTATTATGTTTTTATTATATGGAAGCTCTTGGAAATAATACCTTGAATTCATTTGTCCATAAGAATATATATATACATTTAAATTTTAGAACTGCATGACAATTATTTACTAGCAAACTGCACTAGGAATATCTATTATTTTATTCTTATAAATAATGTTTAAATTACTTTAAAATTATTTTTTCAATTTTATTGACAGAAAATATATACTAGTATTACATATATAATTGTGAGTCAATATTTCAATATCACTTAAATTCCTGATGATGTATATTTAAATACAAAATGATATACTCACTACAAAAAAGACCTCATGTGTTCTCTTTATCTTATATGGTTTGTAAAAGGTATAATATGATTAATTTGGATTTAATTTTAATGACTTAAGTATTAACCCTATTACTTTCTATTTTGAATAATTAATAAAAAACATAAGTTCAAATAACAAAATTATTCTTACAAATAGAATATCAGTTTTGAAAATAAAAAATAACAATATTGTTATCAACACAAAAAATTTTAAATTGATCTTTAGACTAAATAAATATTTAATGAAAATAAAAATGTATTCATCATCAAATCTATTTGTATTTATTTAAATCAAAAGTCCAAATAATAAAAACATTTTACAAAACTGTAAAAATAAAATTTCTAATTAAAAAAAAAACAATAATAAACACATTGAAAGTAAAATTTTTCTATTTAATATAACATATAAAGTTTAAAAGCCTAGCTTTCTTTAAAAATGACTTATATTCAAACAAAAGATATAAAAACATATTACATACTTTATAAGAAATAAATATTTATTTATTTTTTAAAAAATGAAACATTAAATTCAAATAAATTTTGATAATTTTCTGTCAGTATCATAGTAAAAAATGTTTGTGTTTAGTATACACAGAATGTTATGTTGTCTTGAAAAGCATTGACTCTCCTTCTTTGCATTGTTGAATGTTGCTAAAATCTAGATATAATAGGTACAAATATATTCTTAATCTACTAAATAGTTTTTGATTGATAGAATCATTAACAGATTTAATTGTCAATGATAACATTTATCATCAAATAATCAAAACAGTATCCACTCTTTAGTAACATGCATGAGTTTACATTACAAATAAAAATTCAATGTGATCTTACACCTAAAGATTATGAACACATTTACTTACATAGGAAAAACAAGATTAACCATCTGTTTTAACAAAGAAAGGAAATTTGTATGAAGAATTTGATAAAAAACATTGAAGTCAATATGCTTTTGCAGTTATCTACTGAGATATTTCACTATTTTTTTTTAATTTAAAAAATTCATGTTTTTTTCTAATATTTTAATTCCAAAAATGTTTTATATACATCAAGGCAATAGAAAATATGATGATTTCAAACAAATTTTGTTAATCATTGATGTGTTTGTGTGTCAAAAAAAAATTTGAATGATTAAAACTTAAATGTTTTGCATAGTTTATTATGATTCACAGTTATTTTTGCACAATAATTGTGTAATGATTATTAAAACTGAACAGTATTACATGATAATACAATTATATATATATATATATATATATATATATATATATTATATATATATATATATATATATATATAATTTGAAAATAGAAAGTAATAAATGATAGCATAATGTTAACAAAGGAAATTAGTGTACTGATAAACACACTTTTTACACTATTTGCTAATCCATCGTGACCTACTGACTGTTAGAATACATTACAATAGTGTAAAAATTATAGACCAATTTGATGTTTTAATGATTGATTTGGTAGAATCTTCAGATATGGATCATTATGTGTTCCAATTTAAACACAAGTATAATTAAGTGTTTGTTCATTTTATAAAATCTATCAGCTTGACTGAGTATTGAATTATGAAAGCATTGTTTGTTTTTATGATTTTATTTTCCAATATTTGCAAGGTGTAAGTATCATTTTTTTATAATTTATTTTGTTTGTAAGTGTAAATTTTTACCAAATCAAGTCTATGTTTTCTGTTATAAAATAGCAGTTTAATACTAAAATCAAATGTTGAAATTTTACAATGCTATCAGCCATGAAGAAGAATTAAATATATCACAGTGTTAGAGAATTAATCTTCTAACATGCTCACATTTTCTATTGTTATCCTTATTTAAAAATATATTTATTGACATTATAAAATTGTACAGATGCATAATAAATACACTTTGTTAATGTTGGCTCATCCATTGCTGGCGTTGGTCTGGAAAAAGTATGCCAGAGCCATTCTCCGCACTAGCAGATTATAATATGAGCAAATACATACTATTTTGTTGGTATTGCCCACCCCTACTAGTGCAGAGAATGGCCTAATAATGTTAACTTATCAGCTGGAATACATGTAGTGTGAAATCAATGCCTTCTAGTAGAATCCGACATGTTGCAACACAGACTACTTCTTCTACGATACACTACAATGTGGATATATCAGGTCCAAAATTCATGTAGAGTCTGTGGGCCATACTAGTAGGCTCCATGTATTATTAAACAGAAATCTAGAGGATAGTATCTTATCCTTGTCTTGAAGAGCTTTGAGCTTATTGCAAAATATAGCATTGGGATCCGGTGTTGGTTGTGTGAACTTTGTCCTGCACCTTGTGTACCAAAAAGCATATGTCAGGAAGATAGATAACCTGATTACTGTAAAGTCTCCAGAGAAGAGACAACCCCTGATGTCCAGTATTTTATCCACTGCTATAATGCAGTGTTGAGAGATAACTCTTCAAATACTGTTATAGCCTGGACATATATATTGTTATCCTTGATTGCAATTTTTGTCAATATCCAACCTTTTATTTTAGTATTAAATCTTTATTTTATACTAAAAATTTTAGAAATTTCAGTTTAAAATTGAAAAACATTTTAAAAAGTCATATTTGAAGTTAGCAAATATTGTTAAAATAATAATAAAGTTAATATGTAATGAGAAACAACTCTTTAATTACTTGTCAGATGGAAGAAAGGAAATCAAGTGTACAAATTCCAGAAAATTAATTAAATCTTTGTTAAAAGAATTTTTTTGTAAAACAAGGCAAATAAATATGAAGTCTTGATAAATCTATAAACTTCTGTCATAAAATATTAAAATTGTATTTATAATTTTTAGAATATTTTAAAATATTCTATCATGATATTGGTAAGCTATCAGTGATCTCATTGTGACACTATTACTACTACTACTACAACTATTACTACAACTACTACTGCTACTACTGTTACTGTTGCTGCTGCTACTACTACTGCTACTGCTACTGCTACTCCTACTACTATTCCTACTGCTATTATTACTGCTGCTGCTACATTTATTATTATTATTATTATTATTATTATTATTATTATTATTATTATTATTATTATTATTATTATTATTATTATTATTATGTTTCAAAGATAAACAGTATTTTTCTTAGAGAGTTACAAGTGTTTTATATAGTTTAGATTGCTGTGTTTACATGGGCAATCTTTAGTTGTAGGTTTACATATATAATAATTTATTTATTGCTTTATACAAGATTGCAGGAATTTTTTATACTGTGGATTAATTACAAGGATTTTACATGACCTGGATTACTGTGGTTACATGGGCAATATGTAAATGTATGTTTACACATGTAAAAGTTAATTTATTGTTTAACATGAAATTAGTTCTAAGAGTTTTACAAGGCTTGGATTGATATGGTTATATGAGCAATCTATGTTTGTAGGTTTATGTATGAACAAGTTGATTTTTTTTATTTATATAAGATTACAATAACTTTTATATGCTGAGGATTAGTTACAAGGGTTTTTACATAGCTTAGATTCCTATGGTTTACATGGGCAATCTGTAATATAGGTTTACTTATATAAAAGTTATTTTATTGATTTACATAAGATTACATAAATGTGTTCATGCTCTGGACTGCTCTATCTACATATTCAAGCCAAAGTTTAATTTTATGTTGTTGAGTTGCCTGGTTCACATTTGTGAGAGATTAGAATTTCCAAGATAGTGTGGAAATTTTCTGTGAGGTGCACACTGATATGAGATCAGTGTAATATTTTTGATTATTTAGGGTGCTAGATCTTTTTTGGGTGACCAGGTTTTCTTCTTGGTTTCATTAGGAATAGGGGTTGAAGAGGTTATTGATGTGAATGGAATACATGGTGGGATTGATTTCTTAATTTGTACAACCCCAACATACATGCTTTCTGCTATATTTGAATAGATGAGTATTTCAGAATGGAACAGTATGACAGCTATGTTGGAATTGATTGCAATTGTTAAGTTGGAGTTTGAGGTTGGTTGGTTAGACTCTAGATCTATCTGTCTGTTAATGATAGAGGTTGAGTAAGGCTTTTTGGTAAGGTTTAAGTGTGAGTTCCAAGAGTAGAGAGTCCTGGTTTTCAAAGGGGACTGCTGGTACAATTATGTTAGAATTGGTCACTATTATTCAGTTGGAGTTTGTCATAGGTTGGTCAGACTCTGGGTCAGGTTGTGCTATATATAGGGGCTGAGTAAGGCTTTTGATATCGTTTAAATGTGACATTCATGGTTAGAGGGTCCAGACACAGGAAAATGGTACATCTGGATAGATATTTAGGCTCAAATGACATATTTTTTGAAATTGTCTAGTAACTTGATGTTAGTTGAAGATTTGAATGAAAAATGTAATACAAAATTGGAAATAAGTTATCAACTGAATGCAAATTTGAAAAGATATATGAAGTTAGTTTTTTTTCTTGCTAGCCTAAACTTTTGACTTCTTTATAAGTATAAGTAGCCAGAAATTGTTTACTTTCTTTGGTAAATAAATATGATTTTTTTAAAAAGGAATACTTAATGTTATTTTAATATGACATTTCGATAAATTTTTGCTCTCAATATATTTACACATATAGATAAAGAGAAAAATGAGATTATATGAATAATAGAATAATGCAAAAAATATGTTTAATAAGGGTCGTAATGATGTGAATCTTAATGCTACTCTATGTTTTGATGCAGTGGTTTAATGGAAGAGTCTGAAGTTTGAGATGAATAGTTTATGTCCAGTTCTCCTACTTTCATTGCTCAAAGTTTTTAATAAATTATTGAATAATAAAATCATTTGATTATTTTTTATGTATATCTTAATACTGGGAAGGATTTAGTCAATTTTATGATGAAGTTTTAAATTGCATATAAAACCAAATGTTAATGGATGATAATTATTTTAATTTCGTGATTTGTCTTATTATAAATTTATTACAAATTTTGAAAAGTTTTAAAAATAGTATTTATTATTATATACATTTGAAAATAAAGAAGCTTACTCATAAATATAATTAAAACAGGAAACAAACTTACTTACAGGAAATATTATAAATTTACAAAATAAATAAATGGTTTATTCTAATAAAAGCAGAATTCTATTAATGATTAATAAGCAAAGATACAATGAAAAAAAAAATCAATTTTATCATATATAATTTATTGTGTTAGATCTTCTCTATATTTATAGTATTATTGATAAAATAATAAAGCATATAATTTATCAATAGTAATCAATATTAACAAACTAGAAAAACTGAATTGGCGTGGGGGTGTAATATAATAAAAGAGATATACAAATTGGAAGATTTATCAAAAAAAAGAATACCCTTTTAAGGTGTAGGTAGTAATGGCTACCTTGAATTAGAGTTCCTTAAAACATCTACTTTAAAAGAATGCACAAAATATAACATAAAATCAATCAAATGCAGCTACAAATATTTTCAAAATAGTAGATGTTTATTATTTATAGTTTATTATTTAATATGCTTTAATTATGGCTTCAATTCTTTAAGCCTGATTTTCTCACTGAATTGACTTATGAGTTTGTTTGCCATATTCATATGAACAGCTTCTTTGAATTTTTTTTTGTACTCCCCCCCCCCCCAGTCAATATTTTATATTTTACCAATCAAACATTTTAACATTAGTACATATAGGATCTGCTACTTTATATATGTCAATTTTCTTTGTTCTAATCATTGGTTTGAGCTCTTTCAATAGGGTGGTTGATCTCACCATTAAACACCCTTCACATTCACATATTATATTATTTTTTTGTTTTTCAACATATAATGTTTAAATTTTGTACATGTTAGAAATTCTCATAGTTTGGATAACATTGAAAAGCTATTCTGATGTTACAATCACAGCAAACTTTTTAAAATTTGCCTGATATTTATTGATGCACTACAGCACCAATAAATGTTTATTTATTGTTGTTGTCTAAAGTTTTCTTAATGACAGCTTTTGGTAATCATTTTTTCCTGGGTTTGCTCTATATAAATCTTTTCCTATTCCATGTTAATGATTTATGAGCAACCAATACTAATGATATAATCCCATGTTTTTTATTCTGTTATGATTGAAAGTATATAGTAAATATTTTCCTCTAGGTGTGGGTGCTCTATAAACTGCAGTTTTGATTTTGTCATGAGTTAGTCTTGTTATAAAACCATTTAAGAATGCAATTTTTGTTTTGATTTTATTGTGGATTTTAATGAAATGGAATATAATGTTCATATTGGTTCAGAATGTTTATAATACTGCTTGATGATGTGGCTATACAACAAATGTTCACCAACACAGTGAAGCTAAATTTTGGGGAATATGATATGTATGACTATAGTTTCAATTTTTTCCATGTAAATATTATTAATTAGAGGTGGCAGTAATGAGTCTCTAAGGTTTTTTTTTTCATTGGAAGAATTATGTATTGTATTGAAAGTATCATTTACACAAACATTCATTCTGCCCTATCAGGCATTGAGAAAAAAGACCATGGTGTTTCTTGATCTTAAACTCAGAGGTAAAAAGTTAACAGTTACAAATACCTTGGTCAGATTATTAATACAGATGGAAACATAATGGAGGAAATTAATCATAGAATTAAACTTGGTTGGAGTGCTTTTGGTAGAAATAACTTGATACTAAAAGGAAATAGAAGAGCAATACAGAGACTTCAGACCACTCAAAAAAGTATGGAGAGATATGTTGGGAGTAACAAGAAGAAATCGAAAACACAATGTATGGGTAAGAGAACAAACAGGTGTTACTGACCTCATTGAAAAAATTAAAAGATTGAAGTGGAGTTGGGCTGGACATATTGCTAGAAGAGATGATAATAGATGGAGAATTGAAATTTTAAACTGGATTCCAAGAGATTGTAAAAGACCCAGAAAGTGACCACATGTGAGATGGATGGATGAAATAAGAAAGTGTGCAGGAGTGATGTGGAGAAGAGAAGCTAAAGATCGAAGAAGATGGATTAAACTTGGAGAGACCTTCATCCTGCAGTGGATTGATAATGTTTGATAATGATGATGATGATGATTGAAAGTATGTTGATATTATATAGAACGTTAATGGTTTTATTATACTATCAATATAAAGAGTTGTTCTTGTTTGCAGGCTTTTATCATAATATAATGTTTTTTTTTTACAAAAAAGTAATGCTTCATCACAGGGTACATTTATGAATAAAATTTCCACATCAAAGCTTAAACATTTATAGAATTAAAAATAGGTCTTACTGAAACATGGTAGAATGGATTTTAGGTAGATCATAAAAATGAATAATTTTGCTTAAATACAGTGTAAATTTACTTTCTTTAACCCTTTTCCCGCCTCCTACGAGGCTCCTCGTAGATATCTGACGTCACTCTAACTCTGCCAGTTCTTATGCTAAAAAATTCGTTTGATAGGTTTTGAATAGGTTTTTAAAAGTTCTGTAAGATGGTGCCCTCTTCCGATTTATTTTACAAGTAAAAAATAAAAAAAAACGCATTTAAACCTAAACAAAGAAAGAACATCGGCTGTAATTGGTTGTTAGTGAGCTCTCAGCCAAAAAAGAAATTCTGATTGGCTGGAAAAAACAAAGAAACCGCCTGATCAAAGAAAATAAAGAAAAACGCTGAGATTTTCATTTCGAATGCAATTTTAAGTATTAAAAAAATATAATTTCAGAAATTAAACTAGTTTTTTTAAAAATGTACTAAAAAAACAAAATTATTTTTGAAAAATATTGAAGATTTTAGTAAAAATATTAAAGAAATATTTAAAAGAAATATTTACTTTTCTATAACGTAAAAGTCGACCTTTTTGTTTATATTATAGCTTTTATGTTGCCGAAATTGAATATTTTAGAATAAATAAATAGCAATTTATTTTTGAAAGAACTTTCATTCTCTTCATAACCTAAAAAATTAGTAATATACTTTTTATAAATGTATCTGAGTTGAATTTAATATTATAGGCGAATATGTTTTAACAATAGGCTTTGTCTTCAGTTTGTGAGTTGGCCAATTAAAAGATTTGATTTTTACCTCATACAACCAATAATATAATTAGCGGTTTAAGGGTTAATCAATGAAGTATTTGCAATGCAGTGTGAATAATGACTGTAACTTTGTTTATGTATTGTGTGTCAAATATTTTGTTACTTTTTGTATTAACCTGTTATAAAGAGTTCTTGTATTTTGTTATCATAATCAGTTGTATCGATACAACTTTATCTGTGTCTACAAGAATAGTGATTAAAATTTTTCTAAAGACTTAATATTAGATCATGGAAATAGTCTAATATATAAAGAATATTAAGACTATTATAGTATCTAGCACTTTAATTACAGCAGAGATATGTAATTAGATTTCAAAAAATAAAACATTGTTTTCAAATTAAAATTTCTATTCCATTTGGACATTATAAGACTGCACCAAAAATGTGACATAGTCTCCTGGCCATTTAAATATGTCCGGTCATTGCTAGCTTGTTAACAAAAATAAATAAATAAAAAGAAAAAAATAATAAAAGAATCATTATTGCGACAAAAAAAAATCCAGATGTAAAAAAAAATTGTATGAAATATAGTCTTTAATGAACTTATTTATTTGTATACAACTTGTAAAAATATATTTTGTTATTGATAATTCACAGTTGTTTCTCAAATTTGAAGTTCATTGGTCATTAGTGTAAATTCCATTCATATAACTTCACTTATAGATTTATATCTACATGTATATTAATTCCTGATAAACAATCTACTCTGTTTCTTTATAGGTCAATTTAATCTGCTGTAATTGTTATTGATGACATTTTAATAAATTAAAAAAAAGATATATCATACTTTATGTTGAAAAAGATCTTTTTTTAATTACATTTAATATTTTGAATTCATTAGTAAAATGTATTATTGTTCTTTGTTTTAAATCTGTAATTAAATTCATGTATTTTTTTTTCATATGTCAAAACATCAGCCAGAAGCAAACCTACAACAAACATCTGCAAGTAGGAGCTTGGTTGCAAGGCTGCTGTGCTGACCTCTTAGTTACCAACACTTGACTAAAATGTTTTCTCTTCAATGTTCAAAATTTATATCATTAAAATATACCCATATATGAACTATTAGTTTCTGTTAATAACATGCCGAAAATTATCTATTTTTTGTATCAGATATGTAAGAATTTTTCTGTGATATATATATATATCTTTTATTAATTAAACAAATAGGGTAAAATGTATTATAGATATAAGATTCAGATTTGTATACATATGAATAAAAGCATTTGCTCCAATGTTTTCAAAATAGTATTTCAAAATTTATTGCAAAACACATATACTAATATTTTCTATTATAAATAAGTTAATTAATTTTAAATAATTATATATATATATATAAATAAATTAGAAGATTTTGTTATTATATAATAGTATCTAATGGCTTATATTTTTTGTAAATTATTTTGTTGCCTTTGTTACCTGTAATCAAATTATCACTATTGTTTTCTATCATTTGATTAGTTACAGCTACTCTTTTTTGTATTACTGCATTTTTTACACATTTATTATAATTTCAATAAAATGTGTGTGAAAATTCAATTATTTTAATAGAATCGTTTAAATTTTAGTAAAAATTATTTACTTTTAGAGGAAAGTAAATTGAAAAAAAAAATCAGTAATATAGGCTGCATTTGGTAATAGGTTACAAGACATTTATTTTATGTTTTCAGCTATCGATTATTTTTATCAATTATAAATATAAATTTATTTTGAAAAAACTTTCATTTACTTTAATAATCTGACAAATTATTAATTTGCTTTTTAGAAAATAAACTAAAATAAATATAATATTAAGAGACATATTTTTACTGCTTTTTCTGTAATTGACCAATCAGAAGTTTAGAAGTTAAATTCACTCAGCCAATAGAAAGTTTTAATTCAGAAAAGGTTAAAACTGAAAATTGTTTATAATATAGTTTTGTTAAGCTTTATTGTTGAAATAAAAAGAAAAAATGTCAACAATTAAACATAATAAACCTCAATTTTAAAATTTTATTCTATCTTGAAAAAGATCAAAATTTAATAAACAAACAAACTAATTTTCCAACTTCAATAATATAATTTAAACATTTTATTTAGATAAAAATGTATATTTAATCCCAGTTAATTTTTAGATTAGTAGTATAATTAATTGCACTGAATGCTTATTATTTATTCACCTGCCAAATTTGAACTCAGAAAATATTAAAGTATTCTGATATAATTAATATTGGTACTTACATATATAATCACCAGAGACTTGCCAGGTTTTTTTAATTATCCACCTTTTAGAGGTGTCAATGTATTTCTTTATATTTATTTTCTCTTAAATTTCTTCTATCTGAATAAAATATGTTGCACTTTGAGTTTAAAAAATATTAAGAAATCCATTATAAATGTTTGTTAAGTTAAAAAAAATGTCAATGAATCTCTCATAAATTTCATTCACAAGATCTAATTGTTATTTTTTATATAGATTATAACCTAGAAACGTTAACACATTGCAAAACATTGACATGATTTTGGTTATTTAGTGTAAGAATGTCTATGAAGTGTTTGCCAAAATGATTTAAATTTTAATGATTATTAAGATAAGTTCTATTTTTATATAAAATAATTAACAATACATTTAACATGCGAAATAGTATTAATAAACTATAATAATATATTTATAAATAAATAAATAAAATAATATATTGCAATTTCTTTTAAATACTAATCCATTTCTCTTTGTTTTTACTCTTCTTTGGTTTGCTTTTTTTACATTTATAATTTGAATACCTTATTTTATTTTATTCTATTTTCAATTTCATGTGTTTGGAATTCTTCCTGTACTTACATATCACTGAACAAGTAAACCCACTTTAAAAAGCTTATAAATTTTTCTACAAATTATTGTTATAGTTCATATTATTTATATATCAAATAATTGTGGGGAATTTGAACACAGACTTTCAAGCGCCCTTCAGCTATCCACTCTGTATTATATAACCGATACACATAAGAAAAAGATGTGTTGTATGAGATAGAATGGATAACTGAAGGGAGCTTGAATGTCTGTGTGCAAATCCCTTATAATTACAACTAAACTATAAGTATATAAATAGTCTTGCATTGGTGGTCGAGAGGTCAGCGCGACTGCCTTGTACTAGCAGGCAGTTGCCCGTGTTGCGGGTTCGCGTCCCGGCCGATGCTATGACACTTAAAAAAACTCTAAGTATATAAATTATACTTGTATTCAAATATATCTAATAATATTAAATTTCATTAAAGTTACCAAATGGAATCCATTATTTCATAGCTGTCTATTCTAAGATGTAATGTTCTGAATTAAGCATTAAAGTGAAACATGCTTCAAAGACAGAAATAAAAAAAATCCCGAGAGAAGAGAGCGATAATTTTCTTACCGAATAAAAAGAAAATGAATATATGGAATTTAAAGTTCAATTATACTAAGGTCTTTTAGTTAAACAAATAAGATTGGAGATGTAATTTATTTGAAACGAATAGAGATTATATGATTCAAATAATTTTCATTGATTAATCAGTGTTCATTAGATAACTACTTTGAGTTATAAACCAACATTAAGGCATTGTACTTTTACATATATATGTAGACCACAACTATTAAAAAAACATAAATACACATATGTATATATACACACAAATAACTTAGGTTTCATTTAAAATCGTTATTGATTGCTTTACAATATGTTATTCTTTTTAGATTAGTAGTCATGATAAACACATTTTCCATGGTAATATAAATACGTACCTAAGTTTCATACACGCATATTCTTACCCTAATCTCTTCAAGTTTTGTCTTAATAGAATATGTCAGTTATTGTGACACAAATTAAAGAATCAACTCATACAAACTTGCACGCTATCGATACATGATTAATTATTTTTATAAAATTCAAGATCAAGTACTGTAAAATTGAAATTTTGGAAAATAATAGAACAATTGAATTTATTAATTTTCGTTTCTAATCGTATTGTTTTATCTTCGGAATTATAATATGTATATTTATTTATATATTCTAATAATTGAATTAAACCTAAGTATCTGTAATAAAAAAATAAATAATTAAAAACTAAAATATAATACTGTGAAAGAAAGTCACTCTGTAATAATTTCAAACTATCTGACAATATACATATATATTATATGCTAATGAAACTCATTTCTAATGTCAAATGAAATTATTGATTTAGTTAGATATTGAAATAAAAGTTGTAATATAAAATTATAAAATATTTTTTTTTTTATTCAAGTGACTATTTAAACGTTAAAAAAATATTTTTTTTATTTTAACTACATTGCTGATCATATATGGCTCAAAACAAATAAAATCTATCTATCTATCTATCTATCTATCTATCTATCTATCTATCTATCTATCTATCTATCTATCTATCTATCTATCTATCTATCTATTTATCTATCTATCTATCTATCTATCTATCTATCTACCTACCTACCTATCTATCTATCTATCTATCTATCTATCTATCTATCTATCTATCTATCTATCTATCTATCTATCTATCTATCTATCTATCTATCTGTCTGTCTATCTGTCTGTGTGTCTACCTACCTACCTACCTATTTACCTATCTACCTATCTATCTATTTATCTATCTATCTATCTATCTATCTATCTATCTATCTATCTATCTATCTATCTATCTATCTATCTATCTATCTATCTATCTATCTATCTTTCTATCTTTATATCTATCTATCTATCTATCTATCTATCTATCTATCTATCTATCTCTATCTATCTATCTATCTATCTATCTATCTATCTATCTATCTATCTATCTATCTATCTATCTATATCTATCTATCTATCTATCTATCTATCTATCTATCTATCTATCTATTAAATTAAAATCATTTATGTTCTTTATTTCTTTTTACAATGCTTTTTTACAACCCACTATTGACTGTTTAGATTGTCTCATCACTCTTCTTCAGAACTTTTACTTATATTTTCAAATCTAAGTAGAATTTCTGAAGAATATAAGTAAATGTTCTGAAGAAGATTGATCGGGCAATCGAAACTGTAAATAGTGTGTTGTAAAAAAGCATTGTAAAAAACAATAAAGAACATAAATGATATTAATATTATATGGATTTAGCAATGCAATAAGAAAGATAAAGTTATATCTTAAATTATTAAATATATAAATTTTTCCACTTTTTATTTTCTGAGATGTTATTTATTCATTGATTATCTTCTTTCCACCATATATATTCAATCTAATTCTATTTAAATACCAAATAGCTTAATTGATACCTTTTTATATATATTTATATTTGTTACTATCAAACTACTCTTTCTGGCCATATTATTTAAATTACTTGAAATTTTATTATTTACTTTCTTTATGATTAAAACTGTTTCTAAAATGATAGGATATTTTTATATAAAAATAGTTTAAAACAATAGGGTGAATTATTTATCACTAACATCTAAACACAACGGCTTGTGTATAATTATTTAGAAAAAGATAATTGTGTCTGCTTTAACATTTGGAAATGATTCAATTTGTATTGGCCAGAGGATTCTTAAAATTTTAAATAAAATATATAATTAAAAACAATAGGTAGATATTTTGAAAAGTGAATGAGGAGGCCTTTATTTTTAATGAAGTAAGTAAATGTAAAATGTTTGGAAGATTTTAATATATTAATAAAAATTAATTAGTATAAATACTGAATAATTATATTACACTGACAAACAACATTTTCATTTATATAATATTATTAGATAATTAATTCCCATGTATTTGTATAAGAAACAGAATAAATTGTAGATAATATTACAGGTATATAATTATATAGAATGAAAATTGGATAAAGTGGTTAAAAATAGAATCATAGATATAATTTATAAAGAGTTGAATAGAGATTATTGAACATGTACTTTTGGGGAGTAAGAGTTAGAAAGAGAATTGGAGAATGGAAGGGAATGAAATAGGTACAGATTTTATTTTTTTAAGTTTTTGTAATAAAATTGAGAAATTTGAGAACAGGATAATAGAACTGCCAAAATATCTTTTCTTAAAACAGATAAAAGAAAAAAGTGAATCAAAGCTAAAGAAGTAAGGGAGTGTAGAAGAGAAGTAATGTTTATTTCACTAACAAGAGTTTCAGGGCATAGAGTCTATGCATGGAAAATTTTGAAATTGTTTATAAAGAAATTTTACATCACATCATATTAAAAGCCTTTATCTGACATATTTCAAACTGTTTGATTTTTATTTATTTCCATATTTTTATTTCTAAGTAATACCAAATGAATTATTATTAGTAGTAATACTATTTCTATTATTATTGCAGATACAAAAGGGATATTTATTCAAGTTTTATTACAATTCTTTTAATATTTTTAAGTATTTTATAAAAGCCAAAAATTGTATTTTCAAAAATTCTCTTTCCTCCGTGGTTTGAACTGTTTTACTTTTATATTATTTTGGATAGTATGATCTTTCATTTAGGTATTTACAACTTCTGATCCCATTCAAGAAAAATGAGATCGTAATAATTTGAAGAAGAGTTTTATATTATGAAATTGGATATTATTAGATGTTGTGAAGTTAGAATAAAAGATGAGGAGACAATAGATTTAAAAAGTGGGCATATTCTGTAATACAATGGCACATATATTGGAAATATAAGTGGAATAAAAAAGTAAAAGAGAACATTGTGGAAATTAATGGTTTATCAGACAGAGTGACAGGGTTAGTTATTTAACAAGTTCGTGATATATAACAAGTTCTCATTATGATGAAAAAGTAGAAGACTTTTATATGAATTTACAAAAAGCTTTTGATGAGACCAAATAGTATTTTAGAATTGTCATGGGAGATTTTAATGCTAGAATTGGTAAACAATTAAAAGATGAAAGTGCAGTATGTGAATTTTGTTTTGATGATAATGTATAAACTAGTGGAGTTTGCAGAAGATAAAAAAAATCATTATATTATGGATTCATTTTTTAAGCAAAATATTAAACGGAAATGAATATGGAAGTGTCCAACCGAAAATATCTATTTCAGTATGGCAATGTGTTTAATAAATGAAAACAAGGGAATAATCATTAATTATTGAGATATAAAATATAAGATAAATAAATATTAATGCAAAATCAAAAATATAAAAATTACTAAGTAGCTTCAGTTGATACTGTAAACTTAAGAAATATTCCAATGAACTTAAATTAAAACTTGCAAATCGTTTTTAAATACTGTATTAATATATTGTGAACATGATTCAGATGTGAATAAAATCAATATGAA
This sequence comes from Epiperipatus broadwayi, assembly GCA_028023455.1. Taxonomy (NCBI): domain Eukaryota; kingdom Metazoa; phylum Onychophora; class Udeonychophora; order Euonychophora; family Peripatidae; genus Epiperipatus; species Epiperipatus broadwayi. The sequence continues at coordinate 7,886,236 of JAQFVV010006202.1, read as the reverse complement.
GATAAATTTAAAAAAAAACAAAACAGCAAAAATATAGCTGTCACACAAACGCAGCAAATGATCTGATAATTTTTACTGAGTCAAGACAATTTTTGAAGGAAAAATAAACATGAAAATGTGCAAAAATGATGCATTAAGAAGGATTTGTAAACTGGTGTGAAAATAGAACCAGTAACTGTGTAAGAAAATATAATTGTGAATTAGTAAGAGAGGCTGTAGAAGAGAAGTCTTAAATATAAAACAACATCTTTGTATTGGTAGGTAATTTATTTCTGCAATAAGAAAAAAATGATGGAGCTATTATTAAAAAGAGGGATGACATCATGAAATATGCTATATCAAGAATTATGTAACAATAAAGAAAGAGGAAAAATATATTTTAGAGTAGACTGCTATTTCTTCTGAATTGTTCAAGATGTTAAAAGAAGAAATTACAAATACATTTAAGTATATAAAGAAAGGAAATATTAATGATGGAATTATAATCTATATCTTAAAAAAAGTAGAAGAAAAAATAAAACTTTTTTGGCAAAGTTATATACCAAATGTCTAAATGATAAAGATATACCAGATGATTTCAAGAAGTAAGAAATTAGAAATTACAGACATATCAGACTTTATATACTTCTATATAAAATTTTTACCTAGATAATTACAACTCCACTACAACAAACTTTGGATTTTAACCAACCAAAAAAATGAGTTGGATTTAATAATGATTTTAGTATAGTAGATCATACCCAAATATTGATAGAAGTTATAGAAAGAACCACTAAATATGACTTATCATTATGTTTTGGATTTGGAGATTATGAAAAGGGTTTTAATTCTATAAGCATTTTTAAATGGTTAGATATATAGATCCCTGATATTGTCATATTCTGAAGAATATTTATAAAAATGCAACAGCAGCATTTAGATTGCATAAAGATATTAGAAAGATTAGCATTGAGAAAGATGTTTGGTAGGGTGACTCCATATCTCCAAAAATTTTTACAACAGTTGTGCAAGAAGTATTTTATGGATTAAAATGTGAAGCTAAAGGAGTAAAAGTAAAAGGAGAGTCATGTACATATTGCAGATGATGAAATTATTTTTGCAAACAATGCTTTAGAGTTTTCACTAAATTTTGAAAAAGTTATCATATGAAAGTAAAAATATAGTTCTAAAGGTAAATGTTAAAAAAACTAAAGTAATGTTCAATGGATTTTTTTAGAAATTGAATATAAAGATTGATAATGATGACTTAGAAGAAATTAATAATTACAAATACTTTGGTCAGATTATTGTTACAGATGGAAACATAATCAGAAAATAACATTTGTTTGGATTGCTTTTGTTAGGAATAATTTAATATAAAAACGAATTTTAATATACCTATGTGTTTGAAAATAATACTTTTTAATAAATGTGTTTTATCATTTCTTATTTATGGATTTGAGAGGTATACTTAACAGAAGAGTAATACAAATACTTCAGACCACTCTCAAAATGTGGATAAATGCATTTCAGGAATAACAAGAAAATATTGAAAACAAAATACATATATAAAATAATTATTAGATGTTACTGACTCATTAAAAAAATTAAGAAACTCAAGTGGAGTCGGGTTGAACATATTGCAAGAAAAGAGAATAATAGATAATCAATTAAAATGTTAAACTATATACCAAGAGAATGTAAAAGACTTAGAAAGAAACTACATGTAAGATTGATGGAGAGGCTGGAAATCAGAGAATATGGATTGAACTAATAGTCATTTTATAGTGGATAGACAACGGATTAAAATAATATAAATATAAAGGTCTTGTGGTTCTGGCGGAAAAATTCAGATTGGATTAATCTTGATATTTTTTCAGGTCACGATGTGGATTGAAATTTATTTTTCAATTTATTAACCCCATATAAACTCAGACAGCCCTCAAGCAGGAGTAAAAAAAAAAGAATATTCAATTATTTTTAGATAAATTATAAATACCACATATAAGTCGGAATTGATTATATGACGTCATGTTCTGACTGTAAAAAGTAAAAATACGACTAACGGAGCTTTCTATAAATATTATAGTGAAGGCATCTTTTTAAAAGTATTGATCACGAGTTGCCTTTACCTTTAAAGTCTTTTAAAGTGGTTATTTAGAATTGTATCAATCATTTGAGTAAATTTCCTTTATTTAATATTGAAACTGATAAAACTTCTGAAATTTATATTTGTATTAAGAATCTTAATTTCATCTTTTTTTTTCTATTTTTGGTGTCAAAGAAAAATACATGAGATACTGTTAGCATTTAATTAAAAAAGATTTGTATTTAAATATATATATATATATTGTCCATACTTAAACATATATATATATATATAATTGCATATATGTATATTACTCATTGGAAGCTTCACTTATTTCCTTTTCAGTTACATATTATTCACTTAAGGGATTTGAACTCAGACTTTCAAGAAACCGTCAACTATCCAAACGATGTCAAACTACTGATACACATGACCACACACATGTAGATATGACTACATGTTTGTGGTCATGTATATCAGTAATATGAGATAGTGTGCATAATTGAAGGTTTTTTGAAAGTCTGCGTTCAAATCCCCTATACGTATTTACAATTAAGTTTCTTGTATAACAATGCCTGTATTTCAAATCTTATATTATTGAATTATAATGGACCATTTTGTAATATGACTGAAATATTTTTGTACGAGATTTTAATAGCACGAAAAGTTGCATACAAATATTATATCACGAGACTAAAGTCGTTTCAATTTCTTATAAAAAAAAATCCACTTCTTTAAAAACATAAAGGACTATAATCAGATTCATAATCTTCTTTAATTTGAAGATTTAATGATAAGTTTAATCAATATATGAGTCGATCTTTCCATTGTTTATAAAGAACAAATATCAAGTTTTATTACGGAAATGCTTTGACTAATTAATCCATAATAAATAATTGGTACCTACTTTTAAATTGTACGGTTTTTTTTTACTTTCTAAATTTTAAGAAACTAAATAAAGAACTTGCCAATTCTTATAAAAGCAGTATATAAAGTAAACGTTACTGTTATAAATAGCAAACTAGAAGCCATGTAAATAGCACGTGACGTGTAGTTTAGATATGCGTTTGATATACACTCGCTATTAATTAATAAATAATATACAAAATAATGAAACAATTTTTTTATTATTTTGTGTAAAAAATAATAGGATTTCAACCGAAAACTATTTCTTATTAAAACAATTTGATATTTAAAAGTTAAATTGTAAAATAAGAAATAGCGTTAGAATTTCTGTCGTATTATTTTAAAAATAAATTATAAACCATTAACCTCAATCACCTTTACATTAAAAAGAAAATGTAATAAAATAATCAATAAGTATTTAATTGGACTAATTGAGTCAATTTGATAAAAATTATTATCATGTCACAACATATTAAAACTAATTATATTAATAACTATTTTACTAGTTATAGCTTAGCCTTATGCATTTTACGCAATTAGTTGTTTGCTTAGAAAAAAAAGTCACTTTTATATTATAAATATGCTCATATATTTATATGCAATAGATATTAATTTAACAAACATATGTATATTTATTGTAACAAAATATTTTGACTATAATGAGATGAATGAGGATTGTCTTAAGCGGTCACCAGACATATGATAGTCACTATAAATGGTTACAGTTTCATGTCCTTGAAAAAATGTTGGTGCATCAAATTATCGGTGATTATTCAGTCTAAATCAAGATAAATTTAATTTTTGTTTTGGCAAGAAAGTGATCCAAAGCTATATCTTCAACCAATGGAATAAACCTTTCGTTTTCATATCTTCGTCATTATATTTAGTTCGAAATTAATTAAATCGGTGGTCATAAATTTAGATGGCCATCATTCACACTGATATATTTAAACACAAATTATCTTAAGGACGAAAATATAACAATCGCTGAATAATTTATTCAATGATTTTTAATGCATTATGTAAATTAAAATAAAAGTTTTAAGATATGAAATAGATGCATCCCTGCCCTAACCCATATTTTAATCAAGGTTCTCAATAATTAATTATTTTATTTTCTAATTCTATTTGAATCTGAGGTATATATAGGAAATGCATTAATCATAAAATAAAATTTTTAAACAGATTGCTAATATAGACAGCAAATATAAGTTCATCAAAATTCATATACTAACAAAATAGTAAAGTTTATAAAAATAAATAAATAACTAATTTGTTTTTCTTTTTTATTGTTTTTCTTTTACTTAATTAATTAACTATTTAAATTGCAATATATATATATAATGGGGGAGGGGCACATATATGCATAAATATATATCGAGTGTTGCACATCTCAATCTTATAATCGTTTACAAAAAAAATGTTGGTAATTTTAGTAAGTCTCCAGAAGTTTGTGTATATCTCTTTGCTATCAGAATTTATATTGCTTTTTTGTTGTTAGATGTCTTTTTTTTTTTTATGGTAGGCATTTAAGATCATCAAAATTTTTGTTCTTTTAAAAAAAATAACTTGGTATTCTTCTACACCTTTTTAAGTTACATGATTGGAAGAAAATTTTTTAATCCAAATATTTGTTTGTCTTAGCCAACCATGGTAATTAATTCATCCATGGTATAATTACTAATCTTTTCTCTGGTACAGTAAATGTAATTATGACAAACCTAAAATGTTGGTTTCAATTTTGTTTAAATGTAGTCTTCCATATAACTTTAGTTTTTAAAAATTATACTATTTTCTATAGTAGTTAATGTTTTAAATATTTGTAAAAAAACAATAATTAAAAAAAATATTTTATTTTTAATTTTTAATGAGAAATTAAAAAAAAAGTGTTTGAGCTTCAATGTGCATATATTCTCTACTTGTGGATTTATCTCCCCCCCCCCCCGCCAAAAAAAAAAGACACAAAAAATATTAGATATAAAGTTGAATAAATTTTATTTTTCTTAATAAAAATGTGCTACAATCATTTACTTGCTCAGCCATCTGTTTTCCTATGTTTTTTTTTTTTTTTTTTACATTGAGAAATTCATGTATATTTTATTTTAATAGTTTAATTCCCAAAGCAATATGAAGATGTAACAATAATTAAAAATGTGGTGCCTTCAAAGAATTAAGTTACAAATTGATATATGCCCTTCTCGTTATCTGACTTTCATGAATTTTTGGAAATTACTTCAGAAATTTTTTTTTGAGTGACTTAAATATTGATTTATTTTTATGAAATCAATTTTTTTTTTTTGCATAATAATTGTGTAATAATTAGTATAATTCAAAAGTACACATGACTATACATTTATTTTATCATATATATTTTTTTAAAAATCAAAAATGATATGTTCTAGTGTAATGTTAATAAAGGTGCTGCATTTTGGTCAATAAATCTTTTCAAATTGATTGCTAATACATTACCACTAACAATATTATAATATTTACTTAACAAGTCTAATATTTTAAAGCATAACTTGGTAGATTTATCTGATATCGATATTTGTTTATTCAGATTTGAAAAACATATATGAATAATAAAACTGTCCTTAGTTTTGTAAAGTGACTCTGCTTTTTTGACCATTCAATGATAAAAAAAAATATTTGTTTTTATTAAATTTTTTTATTTATTTGAAAGTCCAAATTTTTTAGAATTTATTTTGTTTGAACTCTATATTACTATTAAATCAATTTCAATTTATTGTATTCTGATATAGAATAAGAGTTCAATAGTAAAATCAAATGTGAAGGCATTCAAAATTCTCACCAGTGAGAACAATTAAATCTTTTACAGTATGGAATAGTTAATTAACTGATTCTTTTAACTTATTCAACAGAGTTAATCTTTGTCTAATTTTTGTATTGGTCCACTACTTAAATCTGAAAACAATATTATTCGCCAGTTTCATTTCCAGTCGGTTTCTATTGTTAAAATATTAATCTAAAGTACACATAATTTTTTTAATTCAGCTTCTAAAAATTGAATAATTTTAGATTCAAATTGGTTAAATGTAACGAAAAATTAAAAATAATATTAATAACTGAAGAAAAATGTAAGAAAAAACATTTAAAAAATAACCACTGGTAAAACAAAAGAATTATATTTCAACCAATCACTGGTATCATTATTCAATTTCTACCTGTAAAAATAATTTACTTTTCTGAAGAGTTATCATTCCCAACTTATTTTTCTTGTAAAAATGATTATAATGACAAGCTTATTTTTCTTGTAATATTAAAAATTTGTTGAATAAGACTTTATATTTTGATAAAGTAATGTAAATAGATGTAAAAAATTATGGTAAATATAATTATTTACTTCAAAATACAAATGTGTAAAAAATTTATTTTGAATTATTTAGAACTGCCTACTATTCAAATTAGAGTTGCTATGTATAAACAACTATTTTCAAAAATGATTATATTCACAAGCTTATTTTTCTTGTAATATTCAAAATTTTCCGAATCAAACTTTACATTTTGATAAAGTAATGTAATTTTTTATTTATGAATGTAAAAAATTACAATAAATATAATTATTTACATCAAAATCAATTACAAATATGTAAAACATCTTCATTTAGTTTCTGAATTTGTCATTTAGAAACACTCCTACAAGACAATTTCCAAATTCGGTAGGCATCCAATTAGAGAAAAGATACTGTATAGCTGCCATGAAAATTTGATTTTTTTTTTCAAAATATAATGCTATATGTGGATGTTTTTAGAACTACAATTTTAAATTTTGGATTTCCTATAAAATAAGCCTAAAATAAAGAAATTGTCACCAAAATTGACCAAGAGATGGTACATGCTACATCCAAACACCATAATTTGAATTTTTGTGTCCATTAAATTAACTATGGGATCTAAACGAAATAAACAAGTGACTGGTTAAAAGAAGACAAATCAAGAAAAATATAACAATGTAAAGCAAAAATTTACAATTGATGAAAAAGAAACATTCCTATAATTATCTAGCTATCATTTTTCAATAATTATAAATGTATTTTTACATTTTAAAGTAGAATTTTGTTGCTTTATGTGTCCTTAACAATAATTCATTCCATTTTAAAAATGGATGTAAAACTAAATTTATTTATAAAACTGTTTTATCTATATCTTGCAAAATAATAAAAAAATATAATTCTTATTATATATTTCAGTATATTACTTGTATATATATATATATATATATATATATATATATATATATATATATATATATATATGAAGATTTTCATGGGTTGCATGATATAAAAGACATATTTTGCGAGTTCACTCGTGTTAAAAAATTTTAAATATTGATATATCAACATTTTGACTTGATCACACAAGTTATCTACTGGGTAATAAAAGGTAGAATGATGGTTGTAGAGGCGATACAATCACTGATTTGGAAAAAATGTTAAAAGTTCCACCAATAGCAAAAATGTTAAATTAAGAATGTTTTTTTTTAAAATCTATCCAAAATAGGAGGAAGTTTGCATGTATCATCTCACTTATTGATACAATCTGGCCTTTTAAGTATCTCAATGGCTTCTTTAATTTTGCACTGGTAGAGATTATCACATCTGGATATGATCCTGGTACTAAAAAAATCAATTTTATGACCTGAATCTATAGTATACAGTGAGAGTGCTGATGATGATGAGTGTTGTTTAACTGCATTAGCATGCTCATCTCTCCTAACACTGATGTGATGATTACTCATACTTATGTAAGAAGCTTTACAATTTTCACATGAGATTTGAGAAACACCATGAGATTCAAGAGGGATTGAATTCTTAGGCTTGGTTATTATGCAGATCTTTTGATGAGTAGAAAACAGTGTATTTATATTATAGCATTTTAATAGATGTCCAATACTGTCTGTAGTTCCTTTTACATATGGAACACAAATCCTAATAGCTTATTTATCATCTTTTTGCTTCCTATTTAGTCCATTTTGCGCTTGAAATAAGGTTTTTTTAATAAATTTATAATTATAACTATTTACTAATAAAACACTATTAATACGATTTTTTCTTCTTTCAGATGTGACTTATCTGAAAGGTTAATCACTCTATTTAAAAGAGTTTTGGGTACAGAAAGTATCTGAGTTGGGTAATGATGAGAATGTAAATGTAAATATCTGTCTGTGTGCGTATTCTTTTTGTAAATTGAAAAAAAAAATTATTTGGTGTTCTGGTGACTAGAACATAAAGAAATGGGAGTTTCCCATCACACTCTGTCTCCATTCTAAATTTAATATGAGGATGCATATTATATAAATGTAAAAAAAAATCATCTAATTTATTTTTTCCATGTTTCCATATGACAAAAGTGTCATCTATGTATCTGAGTAATCGTCACATCAGTGTTAAGAGAGATGAGCAAGCTAATGCAGTTAAACAACACTCATCATCATCATCATCATCACTCTCACTTCATACTATAGATTAAGGTCATATTGAAGTGTGTAGTACCAGGATCATATTCAGATGTGATAATCTCTACCAGTGCAAAATTAGAGAAGCCATTGAGGTACTTAAAAAGCCAGATTATATCAATAAGGGAGATGATACATGCAAACTTCCTCCTATTTGGAAATTTTTTTTTTAAAAAAACATTTTAAATTTAACATTTTTGCTATTGGTGGAACTTTAACGTTTATTCCAAATCAATGATTGTAGCGCCTCTTCAACCGTCTTTCTATTTTTTTTCACCAAGTAGATGACTTGTGTGATCATTTCGAAATATTGGTATATCAATATTTAAATTTTTTTAACACGGATGAACCCGCAAAATATGTCTTTTATATATATTCGCAAAGCTGAAATATATTTTTAAAAATGATTTTTATTTGTAAATTTTTATTTCTAAAAAAATTAATGTGAATTTTTTTGAAATATAACAAAGAATAATGTTGGAAATTTATTCAAAATTAACCAAATTATTTATAAAATTAGAACTAGTAATATAGATGTTTTAATTACAGTCTAAACTAAAAAGAAAACAAACATAAAGATAAATTATGTACATTAGTAATCAGTAGAGAGTTTTAACTTATGTGTGGACATTTAAATGTTAAGCAAATGTTGAATGATAATTTATTTATGCTATATCTGATGAAATGTTAATATTAAGGCTACACCTCAAATAAAGAAATATATATAAAAAACAAAATCTTTTTCAATTTATGTTTAGTTTTCAGTTTGATAAAAAGGCTGGTATTTTTAATAATGTTTGAAAAGGTTGTTCCAATGTTTAAACATATATAAACAATAATATAAAATTAAATAAAAGGTACAAAAAGATATTTATTAATTAACTAAATGCTAAAGTCACTTAATTAAAACAGCAAATAAAACCAACATTTATTTTCTTTAAAAGAGTCTCTTGATATATATAGTTTGAAATGTTAATAAAATTCATTTACAAACAATATACGTAATAACATTAAATCATTACATGTAATAGAATAACACCAGTTGGGTCATGATGTTTTACCTCAAGAAACAGGAAAAATATAAATAAGCTATTTAAAGTGCAATTGTCAAATTCATATTCTGAAAAAAAAAAAAAAAAAACACTTCTACATTATACTTATTTTTGACCCAAAATCGAGAAGAGTCCGTTATAAAACAAGATAAGTTTGCTACAATTAATATTTATATATTCGAAACCGATGTTGATATTACGCACATATATTTACCAAGAATAAATGTTCACGTGATTACATGCACATTATCTTTATTGTTCAAATATTTATTAATAATTCCCATAACAGATCTGCAGTGATTAATTGAGAATTCATAATTTAACTAGAGCTCATAAAAACGATTCTTATTATTGCAGAATAACTGACATACAGAGAAAAATATACTCTGGGGAAGTTTATAAAATATATATAAATATTTCAGTTTTTTTATTTATGTTTTAAAATTTTAACTGATTTCGACAGCATCTCTCTTCAAAGAACGAACTATATATATATATATATATTGGAGAAAGATATAATACATAAACCAAATTCTACTTTTTAAGGGATATATATTGAGATAGTAACCCCATTAGTTCAGTAGTATTATAATAACCCAAAATTTAAAAAAAAGAGAACAGAATGCCCTTTTTCAATTTTAGTATAACTACAAATATAGCACTGCCAAAGGTTATCAAAACGGTGATTATAGCTAAGACCTGATAAAACATGTTGCTAAATTATAAAAATCAAGGCCAAATTTAAAATCAAGTAAAAACATTCATTAAATAATTTAGATTATCAGTCCCACATTATGTCAATATATAATTTATGGTTGATACCTTGTAATAAAACACATAAACCATTTGCCACAATAATTTCGGAGAATTATATCCAGTTTGAAATACATGTGGACAAACTTTACCCCCCCCCACAAAACAATTAAATGTGCATGTACGTATTTGTTTATGTGCATAACTGTGATATAAAAACTGTTTCCAAAAAGTAAAAATATATTTAAGAAAATCCATAGAGATAGCAAATAAGCACCCAGATACATTGATTTTAATAAAAGTAGTAATAATGTATTATTTGGTGTAAAAATAAAAATAAATTAGTGTATATTTGCTCAGGCAATGACTTTATTTAAATAATTTTTTTATATAAATTGTATAATAAATATGGCTGATTTACTTTGCATAAAACAACCAGGAGAACAATATCATCTGGAAGAAAGCTGTTGCCGAGCCGACCAAGTAAAATGTTCATGTACTAAGTTCAATTGAGTGAAAAAGGAGTTTGACTATATATAAATATTTGTTTGTAATGGAAAATAATACACGGTTTAGCCCAAAAACTATTAATTTATCTACATCATACAACCGTAAAAACATTATATATATATATATAATTAGTTTCCAACCAGTAACCACCTAAACATTCACAGTAAATATAGCAACCAATATTTGTAACTGCTGTCAAGGCAACCTTCACACCTTTTAATAGCAAGAATGGAAATCCATTCTTACTATGGTCCATTGAATATATACGGACACTTAAAGCTTGCAACTTGACTACAGAGTATGAAATATTGATACAATGAAGTTTAAATAAACCTCTTTAAACATGAAATAAACATGTCATTGTAATGCAGACTAATAAATAGTCATCTAAAACATTACTTAATGCAATACTTTTAAATTGCCCATGTATTATTTAGAAATAATAAGCGAAATAGTGCCTAAAGCTAATCTGGGATAATGATGTAATTAGTTTCCAACTAGTAACCACCTAAACATTCACAGTAAATATAGCAACCAATATTTGTAACTGCTGTCAAGGCAACCTTCACACCTTTTAATAGCAAGAATGGAAATCCATTCTTACTAATGGTCCATTGAATATATATGGACACTTAAAGATTGCACTTTTCTATCAAGTGTTCAGCACTATATAAATAAGTGTCAATGAAAAACAGTGTTCTTTTGCTTTCTTTCTTTTGTTCTTTCACTTGAAGGAACAAAGACTGAATTTTGTCATTTTAATTGTTAATTCAATGCTTTAAAGCCATAATCACTAGCTGAGAGGACATCATTGAATGTTCGCCTTTCAAGGGCAGATATGGACTTCTTGATTGTCACTATCATTGAAATGGTTTTGACAATAATAGTTTAAGTTGCTATTTAATATCTGAATCTGATCAAACTTTTAAAGAGGTAATTTTATTAATTGAAAATTTTTAAAAACTATGAAATTATTTAAATTTATAAGTTAGGACTTCAATCTTTTAAAACTATTGAATGATTGATTAACTTGTTATGCTTAATATGAATGAATTTTATTGTATTTATCTTTTTTTTTTCAAAATCATTAATCAAGCTCACTTATGAAATTGTTGATGTAATATAATACCTGTTTTTGTAAATTTTTGGAAAAGAAATCAGAAAATTGTGAGAAATATATATGCAATATTCCTTGCTCCTTTAATTTACTTTCAAAAGAGAAATGTAACTGTCTAAGAAATCACCAACTTGTTTATCTTCTTAATGGATTATTTTGAAATTTTTTTGTTGTAAACAAGAACATCAGTATTTTAACAAAAACACCATATTATGAATGAATTTATGCTAAACATTACATTTAGCAGTCCAAAACATATGTCATCTGGTGGAATAATTTCCAACTTTTAAAAAATTTTTTGTTACTTTTTCTTTTCCTGTAGTTGTACAGTTGGTAGCCAATATCTGTAGTTGTAAATAATTTATTACAAGAATACATTGTTCATGAGACTGGTGAAAGTGCCTAATTTACCATAGACTGAGCAAAATTTTGTAGAGACAGATGTGCAAGATACTTTGAGCTAAATTCATTACAGCTCAGTAAATTTGACAATGATGGAGTACCATTAGTTGTAGAAGTAGACAAGATGAAATATTTTCATACAAAATTTCATTGAGGAGAATGGTGAGAAGGTCATTAGGTTTTCAGTGGTATAGTGAGAATGTATTTCATGGCAGAGGTTCTGGGCAGAATGGCTGCTACTCTTGAACACTCTGCACAACAATATATTTTACCAAGAACATACATCATTATGTATGGGTGACCTGCATACAGTAACCTAAGCCTAATTTAAAATAGAGCATGTGCATTGTTTTGTTGTGCATCAAGAGAATTTTATGAATACAGATGATACAGATATCCAAAACCAAAATATGAAGAAACTATGTATGCTTGCAAAATATAAGCTAAAATAGCAATTTGGTATGAGCAATGTCTGAGGAATTTTCATTCTGGACTCTCTGATACAATTTTTCAGGAATTTGTTATATGTATTGCTGAGAATTATGCTTTGTAGTGTAAAGATATTTCTTAGAGCATTTTCGATCCACTAAAGGTAATGTTTACCAGATTTATAATACTAATAATGTTATTTTTCACTTCATCTTAACAAGAAAATAAGTTCTTTAAAATGAATAATAAAATTGTTTTAATATCTGCTATAACATAAATTTTAAAGATTTAAAATAATAATGGATTTTATGTGAAGGAATTTATTAATAGAAAATATGTGAGAAAGAGTAAAAATGTGTGCATTGACATGGATTAAACTATTCATAAACATCTGTCTGTGATAATCATTATATGTATGATTTGTTTATATATATATATATATATATATATACATAATCATACTTATATATATATATATATATATATATATATATATATATATATATTAAGTATATAATAAAAAATTTGCTAATAAGCATTTAGGATTAATTAACATTCTCATTCATGTAAGAAGAGCAGATAATAAGTTTTCTTTATTGAAACTAGTATGATAGTGTACATGTGATCCTAAACATAGGTTGTTCCTTTAATATCATAGCTTTCAGATAATAATATTTTGAGTTGACTTATTGGATAAGAGATTCTCTTGTTTTATATTCCTCATATATTATTAATGTAACTTATTTTTATGGTATCTTAGTGTATAAGTATTTATAAAAAAGAATAAATAATATTCTGTTTATATATTTAAAGTGTACTTATTATAATAGTACTATGTTTAATAGATGGTAATTATTTAATGACTACATGTCAAGTAGAATCTTTCACTTGAGATCCTAATATTGTATAAATAGGCCCTGTGGATATTACACTTATTTAGTGAAAGATAAATGTCTCCTAAATAAGGATTAATAATATGATATCAATATAACAATTTTTTGAGTATGATAAATATTGGGTTTAACATGGAATAATCTTTGTTTATGCAGTAAATCTTAAAATTCTTAGGACATATTAGAAATATTAATACAGACAACCTTCGTTATTGATTTGGGCATTTGTATAAACAACATTGTCCATTACACATCATTGCATATACCTGTAATCTTTTATTTAACAGAACTTCTTATAAAGGACTTCATGATATAAGAAAGCTATAGAAATCTTAATCTAATTATTTATTTACTTTATTTATTCAATTTTTATGTAATATTTTGTTTAATAAATTGTTTTGTTTATTGTTTTAATTATCATCATGCCGACATTAAATTTATGCACATGATCATATTTTTATAGTTATAGTAGTATAATTTTAGTAATAAAATTTTTCTTATATTCTAGCCAGTTTTGTCTTATAGCTTAGTAGCACTATTGTTACAGTTCATTTTATATGTTAAAGTAAGTACTGGATGCAATAACAAAATTCCCATTTGTATTCAGTCAAAACTTGTGAAATTGTATTATATTGATTATCTGGAGAGTATTATGTAATATATAGATAAATATTACTTTGATACTAATAACGTTATGCTAGCCACAAGTATCCTGATTTATTGTTAGTGATTACAAATTTAGTAGCATATAATTTATTATAAATGGTGGATAAACTTTGTGATTGAATACAAATATTAAGGTTTGCATGTAATAGTACAATAGCAGATGCTATTCATGTGACAGGTATTTTGCTTATTGATTGTATTATTATTTTGAAAAGTTAAGCTAAATATTAGGCAGTCACTACTTGATAAATTCTGTTCCAAAATGGAGCACCTAAACGTTGCATGATAATAGATGATAAATTCTGTTACAATTTATATATTCATAACATATAAATGTCATGTAAATAATAAACATAATAAATGTCATGTTTTAATTATTAAAGTAATTATAAAGATGTGCATTTAAGGAAATAAATTACATTCTTTTATGAATATCACCATAATTATTTGTTTTTTGATATATTGGTCTTTTCATACATTTTTGAAAATCGTTTATTAAACCATAAACCTCCACACTTATAACATTGATCTTAAATAATATGGATTATTTACAATATACTTAATGACAATAATGTTCAATAATAGTACAAAAATAAATGAGTTCAAAGATTAAAATTTTTTTATGAAACGGTACATTCACATTTAAGTTTGTATGTAATTTCCGCTTTTGACAAATTAACTTTCCTGCATTACTGCCCGTATTACATCGCTATACTAATAAAAAAATGACACTCAGACATAGCTAATCTATTAAATATTTTGTTCTCTAAGGCAGGCAGAAAATGTTTTGCATTTGCTTAACAATCTAGCAAAAACAGGGTTACAGAAAAATGATTTAACTGAGTTGAATTAATATGTCAAAACCAGGAATTAGATTTATAATAATGTTAAAACTAATTATATTTAATCACGTTTTAGTTGTTATTTACAATTTCTAAAAGTACAGATATTGAAATCATAACAAAATATTTTATCTACAAGAATTTTTTTTTTTCCAAAATATTTATCCTAAATTTTTATCGACAATGTATAGTTGTGGGCTTTAAAAAAATATTTTATATAGATTTATTGTTAGTTTATATATCTTATCAGAACTTTTGATTAAATTGTCTATTTAATAAATTTGTATTAAAATAATAAATGGTTAATCGTTTGATTGATGATGTGACATTTAATAAAAGTCTTTATATATCTGTGAAAATATATTTAAAAGCAATATTAAGGCTATAACCTTAAGACTATGCAACTAAAGTGCGGTGGTATGGACCTTTACAAATCTAAACACAAGAATAACGACTTTAAAAGACATTTTAGATGCATAGTCTTAAGGTTATAACCTTAATATATATTATTTAGTAATGAGTAATGAGTGTGTGCTTTACAAATTATAATTAAAAGCAATATTTTAACTACTTTGCTTAATATTAGATTTTTATTGAAAATTAAAAATTATTAATATATATAATAATTAACATGGTGGACTTAAAGCAGTTTAATAGAAACATTTGAAGTGACCTTTTTGCATTTTTCTATGTATTGAAACTTTATATGAGAAACTTTCTTCAACCATATCAGTGGTTGTTTAAACAGCTTTTTTATTTAAGTAACTGATTCTTTTAATTTATTTAACAAAGTTAATCTTTGTCTAATTTTTGTATTGGTCCACTACTTAAATCTCAGAACAATATTATTTGTCAGTTTCATTTCCAGTAGGTTTCTATTGTTAAAATATTAATCTAAAATACACAGAATTTTTTTAATTCAGCTTCTAAAAATTGAATAATTTTAGATTCAAATTGGTTAAATGTAATGAAAACTAAAAATAATTTTAATAACTGATGAAAATTATAAGAAAAAACATTTAAAAAATAGCCAGTGGTAAATCAAAAGAATTATATTTCAACCAATCACTGGTGTCATTATCAAAATAATTTACTTTTCTGAAGAGTTATCATTCCCAACTTATTTTTCTTGTAATATTTCACATTATTTGAATCAAACTTTATATTTTGATAAAGTAATGTAAAATCTTATTTAGGAATGTAAAAAATTACAATATATATAATTATTTACTTCAAAATATGAAAGCATACCACATTTCATTTTCAGTTCTGAATTTGTCATTTAGAAAGCCTATTTACGATCAGAAGTGATAATTGTTTTTTATTACTGATCTATTTCCCCAAACATATTTTTCTTGTAATATTTAAAATTTTTCAAATCAAACTTTATATTTTGATAAAGTAATGTAAAATCTTATTTAGGAATGTAGAAAATTACGAAAGATATAATTATTTACTTGAAAATACAAATGCATAAAAGATTTTATTTTGATTTATTTAGAAACGCCTATTATTCAAATTAAAGTTGTGAGGTATAAACATCTGTTTTCAAGAATGATTATATTCACAAGCTTATTTTTCTTGTAATATTAAAAAAATTTCGAATCAGACTTTATATTTCGGTAAAGTAATGTAAAATCTTATTTATGAATGAAAAAATTACAATAAATATAATTATTTACATCAAAATCAATTACGAACATGTAGAACATCTTTGTTTAGTTTCTGAATTTGTCATTTAGAAACACCTACAAGACAATTTCCAGATTTGGTAGGCATCCAATTAGAGAAAAGAACTCTAATAACTGGCAAAGAAAATTGATTTTTTTTTTAAAAAAAATATACGGCTATAAGCAGATGTTTTTAGAAGTACAATTTTAAATTTTTAATTTCCTATAAAATAAGTCTAAAGTAAAGAAATTGTGACCAAAATTGACCAAGAGATGGTGCATGCTACATTCAAAAAATGTAATTTGTATTTTTGTTCCAATTAAATTAGCTATGGGATCTAAATAAAATAATCATCTGAAAGGTTAAAGTTTCAGAGACATAAGAAGAAGAAGAAGCCATTTTATAGTTTCTTGCAATAAAAAATTGATTGAATTATGAGTGTTAGGGGGAAATTTATTTATTTATATTAACATGGTTCAAAATTGTTACTATGCATTGAATATTACCTATATTAAGCATTTTAATTATTTCTTGTTTTATATATACAGAAATATTTTACTATATGTGAATGCACAATCTTTTCTTAAGATAATTTTAATGTATTAAAAATAGTTCTCAAACCAGTATTTATAACAATGTAATATATTCACATTACAGATGAATCATAAAGTAATATTGTAGATAGTATTGTTTACATATTATTAATTAATTATTAAACATGATAATGCATTTCATCATTCATAAAATTCCTTTTAAACTGTGTTTGCACATATATTTAAACACAAAAGTAGTTTTATTAAATAGATCATTTGATATATAGTCTGATATATAAATGTAATAGCATACACAGTTAAAATAATAGCGTTGGCAAAAGAGATATTTATTAAAAGAAATAAAATAGTTTGTGGACCTTTGAAGAGAGAATTAAGAAAAAGATTAATTAAATGTTATGTGTGGAGTGTACTGCTGTTTAATTGTGAGATATGGACAATGATGTGAACATAAAGAAGAATGGGAGAAAATTCAGTTCGATGAATAAAATAAATAACGTTTTGAAAAGAGTAAATAAAAAAAGAAGATTGATTGAGGAAATTAGAAATAGAAACTGGATTGGACATATATAAATAAGAAAGTATAGTTTAATGAAAAATGTTTTGGAATGAATGGTGAGTGGAATCAAGAAAAGAACGAAAAGATTGACATTGTTAGATAATATAAGATGGGAAGAGATATGTGGAATTGAAGAGCTGTGCAATGAAGAGAATGGAATGGAAAAATAGATAAATTGTTGATGTGAGTAATCACTGGACCTTTTCATGGGACAGAGTACTATTGATTGACTTAAAACATTATTTAAATAGCAAAGAATTGGACCGTTTTAACGTACTGACCAAAAAATTGAAGTAAAAAAGGATTATGTTGATATTAATCTTATTTTTCTCATTTTTTTTATCTTACACTTTACTAAAAATAGCTAATCACTCATTTTCTAATAAATACGTTAATAGCTAACTCGCCTTGGCTACATTTTTCTCTGGCGATGTTCAAAACAAAAAAAAAAAAGGCCTAGAGTATTTGAAAGCTGAAGTTTTATAGAAACTAGATTTGAATTTCATTCATACTGTGCCATGATACTTATGTATGTCTGAATAAACGTAATACAAGTGCATATAACATTTAAAGTTTTACTCTCATTTTTTTAAAACCGACTTGCTTATTCTACAAGTTTGCTCATTTCAATTTAAAGCTCATAATTACAGATAATTTACCATTTTCGTGTTATGACAATTCAAACGTAAGTAAAATAAGAATTTGAATTATGCTTCCTAGGATAAAATAGTACATGTATAATTGATATCATATTTCCTTTTTTTTAGAAAGTGGTTTTTTGATGTTTGTTATTTTACTAATAATTAGCAAAAAAAAAAAACAAGTAGCAGCCCATTTATCTGTGTTTATTTGATATTAATAAATTGGATATTATTATATCACATAGTTATCATTTAAGTTAATAGTAGTTTATAACAAATAAATATTTGTTTGTCAGCATTTTTTTTTCTAAAGTATTTTTTTTTTTTATTAATAATAATAATAAAAAAAAAACATTTCAAAGTATTTTTATTTAAATCTAAAGAAAAAATAAACGTAATAAAAAGTAAATTACAAAAAAAAAAAATTTAAAGAATTTTTCTTACATTAAAGGTCGTTTTTGTTATTGTGAAATTCTTAACTTGTTCAATCAAATAATATATTTGGGGGGGATATTTCATTTCCTATTTCACCATAGGAAAAAAAAAGAGACGATCATTTTAAGTATAGTGAATTAATCTTATCTTTCCTTTTTATTTTTTTATTGATTAAAAAAAAAAACATGGCTCAGAATATTATATTGTACTTTATATTATTATTAAAATTAATAATTGTAATATTATTGTTTTGTTTTTACGAAATTATATTTAATGTTAAGTGAATCTAATTTTAGAATTAGGAATTAAACAAATTTAAACCTATTATCGAACGTGTTAATAAAATAATTGAATGAAAAAATATTTCAATAAACAATTTAAATAACCATTCAAATCAATTTACAATATTCCTGAATTTATGGTTAACACATTTCTTATCTACTTGTTACTTAATTAGTGCATTATATATATATGCACGTATGCAAAAATGTAAACAAAATTTAAATATTTTCTTTTAAAATAAATATCTTTCTAGCAACCCTCTAAAGAAGAAATCTCCATTACCAGAATTTGAAAATAATTAGTTCCATGTGGATTTAAAGTTACTTATTTTTTGCTTTATTCATTTACTGTTTATCTAAAAAACTCTATATGTCAATTTGCTTGCAAAGTTTGAATAGATAATTGAGTTGTTTGAGTCCCAAATGATTGGGGGGGGGGGAATGTTCTGGCAATATTAAAAAAGAATCCAAATTTTATTCATCACTATATCCCAATGTATTTTAATATATACATATATTTGAGCTTATTAGCAAATAATGTTTTTATATAGAAAACGTTATTTGCAAGAAATATGTTGTTAATAAAAATTTGTATGTTAGGTAAAAAATTTATAGCATAAATGCTTACATAAGCATATGATAATAATGTACATAAGCATATGATAAGAATTTAACTAGCTAGAACAATATAAATCAATAAACCTTTCTTTGAAAATATGCATATGAACTATACATATATTAATAATTTTTATTAGTCAATTATACTAGAGACTAGGCAAAAATTATATCCCTCCATAAGGTGTTAAAAGCAGATAAAAACAGTCTATACTTTGCTTAAGAATGGTATAATGAAAATTACATTACATAAATAATACTAACTACACATATATACATTTTTTTTTTAATTTTAAATATGTAATTACAAAATTAAAAGCAGAGAGAATTTCAGGATTTTCAATTATAAATAATATTACTAACTTTTTTATCTCTACACCACTGTTAATTATTTAATTAAAAATATTTCTAAAATTAATTGGATGATTTAAATAATGATATTTTATGAATAAGTGATAAATCAAGCTTGCTTCTTTCTGTGCTTACAATCCTTCATTTTCTCTACATAGATGCCTGATATTTCTACATAAAAAAATAAGAGTTTGTCAATTTTTTGAAAAAATCTATGCATCTCTCATTTCAATTCCATCTATGTAAATATGGGCTAGATATTTTAATATAAATGAAACATTGATACATGTTTCACCTAGTAGAAAAAAACATGATAATACATATTGCTAGATTAATAAAAAATATTTATGATTATGTTAGTCATAGTAATAGCATAAACATGTTAACATTTAAAGAAATTATTAATATAAAATAATTTATCAAATTTATGATACCACTTGCTTTCCATCTTGTATTATACACACACATATATAATTTTTAGTCATTATCAATTCATAGTGGCAGTTTTTCTTGAGTAAATTTTATTCCAATATTTCTGATCCATAATTTTATATACCAATTTAATATTTTTTTTTATTTCAAGCCATCTTTTTATTAAATAATATTTCTTGATATCCTATTTACAATTTTAATTATTCATTTTTGTTATCTATTGTAGAAACTGAAATCATTTTAATTGTGTATCATGTTTTTAATTCTCCAATTTTGTTTTCATATGCAAGTATTTTCTTGCTAATCTCAACATATCTGTCTATATTGGAATATTGGGAGCAATATTGACAAAACAAATTATTTAAAACCATATTTTATAAACAGTAGAATAATATTTTCTTTTAGTATGAAGTATTACTATACAATTTTGAATCTGTAATTGATTTAATATCATATATATACATGTATCTTAATTATTTATTCAAAGCATTTCTTATTTTTAAATTAATTTGTTGCTACTACCCTATTAGTGATTTTTTTTATATGTTTAGTAACAATACATTATATTTTTAGAATTTATTTCTAGTCTTACTTTTGCATGTGTGTGTGATAATTTCTATAATGTTTTTAAAAATATAAACATTTCTTATTTGAAATTATCTTATATATAAAATCCCCATTTTTTTTGTTGTCTGATTGGTGAATATATGAATGTTACTCCATAAGTCTATCACATGATCTAGGTTAATGTTTGTCCACAAAATTGTCACGTGTCAAATTCACAACCAATTAAAAAAATACATTTATGGGAAAAAAAATGTCGTTAATAAAAAAAAAAACACTCTCAAAAAATCAGTCCATGTGCTTTTAACTATAGAGGCATAATATTTAAATCAGGAAGAAAATATAATGACAGTACATAAATTCATGTTTGAAATATAATATTCAATGAGGAGAAAATATGCTTGTGTAATGTATTTACATTTACTTTTGGTTAGCATATTATTATCTTAGTAACTCCACCATTTAATAAAATATGCTTGAAAAAAATAAATTCACGTGCTTTCAACTACACAGGTATAGTATTTAAATCATTTTTAAAATGTGATTACAATTCATAAATGCATGTTTAAAATGTAATGAAGGAAAAATATAAATGATTGTAATACCATATTTATATTTAGTTTTGGTTTGCATATAATTGAAATCAAAACAGTCTTTTCAGGTTCAGGCCACCTACACTTCTCATGTTTAATATGTAATACTAAAATCTTTTGTTTAATTTACATTAAATCTTAAAAAAATTTTAAACCAACCAATTAAAAAAATACAGCTTATTTAGGCCTGATGCATCTGGTATTTGTATATATAATTCATTAAAAATGCTACAAATGTTTTAAATTACAAATTCTTACTGTTTTATTTGTCAACATGATTCTCTATCTTTTCATCTACATATCTATCTATTTATCTATCTGTATGTATGTCTATGTATCTATTTATCTATCTATTTACTGACTGTCTACCCATCTACCTATATATCTATATCAATTTACCTACTCATCTATCTATCTTTCAATTCATCTTTGTAGTTACTTAATTATTTTTTATTTACTTCTAACTTGCCTATTTATATATTTATAAAAAATTTCTCAACACCAAACAGTTGGAAAATTTGAGGAGATATATATTTTCAATTATTTCCCTACAAATATACTATAATATACTTTTAAATTTAAGAATTAGAATTCTAAAATTTATTATTATTTTGTCCATGCCCTTACTTTTGTTAAAATTTTAAAACATGCAAGCTATATTATATGTACTTATATACATACTTATTGGATCCATTTTTTAAAGTTCTTCAATCTTTAGATATTGTCATAATTATGTTTTATAATTTTTTAACTTCCTACCATTATTTTTATATTTGAGATATTAAATTTATTTTTCCAATGATATGAGCTTCAATTAAATTTTAAATTGAAGTAGATCGTGCAATTTTATTAATGTTTAGAATCTTTTAAACATTAATCCGTATATTAGAAGACTACCCTTGATGCATAAAGACCTAAGTTAAAGACATTGAAAATTGCAAATGGCTGACAACTGGAGAATTTTTTTTAATACTGATCTTGCTTTGATTGTTTATAAAATAAAATCTGTTGTTAAAATATATTTCTTTTTAAAGATTAATGTGGTCTAGCAATTGATAAAATTTATATATATATATTATATTTAAATTGACTTACAGTGAATAATATTGAAAAAAATGTAACATTATATAAAAAATGTTTGACATTTAGCAAACATACGATAAACCACAATAACAGAAATTGGAGGATTTTGAAAAGTGAAAACTGTAATTTGAATCCTTAAAATTTATCTAGATGTTAATTAAAAAATAGCATTTGGTGAATGTAAAGAACTAAGTTCAAATAAGAAGACTAGTTTATACAAACTACATACCGTGTACGTGATTTACACCCCCCCTCTTCCCGATGATTTGCTATTGTTATGTTAGTGAAGTAAAATGTGAATGTTTCTCCGTGTTTTTAGAATATATACGTTCATATACCTATGCCACAGAATTCTGATAAGCATATAGAATATTTATATTTTTTTTCCTAAAAAAAGAGGCTATTATAATCCGAAAAAGTAATAATATTTTATAAAGTCAATTGCAAAGGCAATTGATACATTTTTTAAAAATAAATTTAAATTATAATAGTAGATTTTAGCGTGATCGAATTATTTTTAAAATTCATAACTTTTTGTTATATTTTAAAATTAAAAAATAATAATACATTTATATTTTAAAATAATTAGAAGTAGAAGTGGATAAAAGTTTAAAAAGTAATATATATACGCTCGCACATATTTAATTTAATATATATTTAATACATTATATTACTTTTAAAAATTTATAAGGTTTCAAGCAATCATTCAAAATTAAAAGCCTTTTGAAGAATAAACTTAGAACGTTTGATCTTTGATTTTAAATTAGTCTTCAGTTTAAATGTTTTAAAAAATTGGTTTAAAATATAAAGTATAAAAATTAATCATTATTTCTAATATCGAAACGTTTTAGAAATAGCAATGCAAAGTGAAATAAAATTGCAATAAAAGAAAATAAATGATGGTTTTACGTACTCTGTTATCAATTATTTAAATGTGTCTACATATGTGTATGTATAGACAGTGTGTAATGTATTTATATATTCAAATTTAAATTTAGTGACAAAAATTAGTTATATATTCCATAATATAGCGTAGAAAAATCATTTTCTCCAAGAACAACGTTAATTCCACTTCTGTCTTTAAAGAAAAAAGGAAAACTACTAATTCTCTTGATAAAAAATGTCAAGTTATCATTTATTGTTTAAAAAGCTTATTAATTAATATGACTAAATAATATTTAATAAAGATATTCCTGGATAAGTGAATAATGTGGTATATAATCCCTTTGTGTCTCAAATCAATGTTTTAATATAATGGTTGTATACATTGTAGTACTATTATCTTGAAAAAAGATAAAGTTGCTTAGTAAGAATGCTTCATTCATTAAATGAATTTGGTCCCTCAGTAAATTAAAATATATTCTATTATGTAAATTTTCATAGCAAAAACATAATATGGCTTTTCAAATTTTGATAATTTCAATAACTTATTTTACTATTGATAAAAAGGCAATCTGGTTAATAGCTTTTTGTTTTTTTGATGATGACTACATAAAGACATTTACTCTCAAGTGCAAAAAAATAATGATAATTGTCTGATCATGTAGTGTGCTCAATATTATTCAGATCCAATCGATTATGGATACAATTCCCCAGATTCCGCTTGTAATATTCTTATAAAAAATAACTACTGCTTTTCAATTTGCTGCTATTTGACATTTTTGAATTACTCGTCAAAAAACGAGAAGATTTGTCGTCACTCTAAATCGGCTACTTTTTATCCCACATATACATATTATACGTCATTCGAAAGAAAATCAAAAGTTCTGTAAGATGGTGCCCTCTTCAGAATTATTTTACAAGTAAAAAAATCAATAAAAATGACCATATAGGTCAAACAAAACCAAAGCACCACCTCCTCACCACATTTTCTTGAATCTTATTAGCTGTACAACTTCTGTCAAAAAGGGAAATGGCTGCCAAAAAGTAAAAAGTTATGTTCGTTTTGATTTTTATTACGAAAATGATAAACGAATGTTTACAACATTTTAAACAATATTTGAATTGAATTACAAATTATTATTGATAAAATAATACTAAAAATCAAATTATTTTAGAAAAATAGTTAAGATATTACCAAGAATTATTTATTTATTGCTACATATTTATCATAACATTAAAGTGAAAAAAAAAAAGATTGCTGACGCAATCTTTTTTGGTTGGTTGAATAGCGGTTACTTTTATTTCACTGCAATTGAATATTTTTTAAATTATAAATCAAATTTTATTTTTGAAAAGACTTTCGTTTACTTTCATAATCTGACAATTTAGTAATATACTTTTTACAAATGAAACTAACATATTTATATTATTAAAAGTGATCTATTTTAACAATAGATTTTGTTAAAGTTGTGAGT
The DNA here is from genome assembly GCA_028023455.1 of Epiperipatus broadwayi. Lineage (NCBI taxonomy): Eukaryota > Metazoa > Onychophora > Udeonychophora > Euonychophora > Peripatidae > Epiperipatus > Epiperipatus broadwayi. Next base: position 7,860,989 of record JAQFVV010006202.1, on the reverse strand, counting down.
TGGCCAATTAAAAGTTTTGATTTTTAACTCATTCGGCCATTTAAATAATAATCGTTGTAAGGGTTTGTAAACCCCCTTTTGTTTTTTAAAAAAAAATAATAATAAACTAAAATGACACACATACTTTCATATTTTATCATTTACTATTAAATTTTAATTTTAAAAGATGTTTTTTTTTTTTTTAAAACCAACCATTAAATTAGTTTGATCTCAAATCAACTTTTAATGCCTAATTTTTAATAAAAAATTCATCAGTAAATATTTTAGGATTTTTCTCAGATTTTCTTATTTAATGTTGATATTGGGGAAAAAATGAAAACATTAAGTGGTCTGTTTTTTTTTTTTTTCTTTGTTTTTTATCAATATAGCTGTATATTCTTAGAAGCTATTTATTTTGTGAAATATTACACTATTTTGTTAAAGTATTTTCTTAGCTCCCTAGACACTTAATACTTCTTAAATGTGTTTATAATATTGTTGCTGCTATGATATTATGTCTGTATTTCTTAATGTACATTTTTAGTAATAATATTTAATATAGTCATTTTTTATAGATTAGACAAAGAAGTTATGGTTCTAAACTTTCACAATATTTGGAAAATTTCTTTAGCATCAATTATATTGTATATTTTTATAATTTGATGATTTCAATCCTTACTAACAGACAAATAATTTGATAGCACCACACAGTATATTGATTGATGTAACATATATATATATATATATAATGGCTACTAATTTTAATGTCTCCAGTTGAAAACACTGAATTTATATATATATATTTAATCTTTATTTTAATTCAATATATCTTGTATTTCTTTTCTTATTCGTTTGTAATTTATTAGATAGGGAAGGTCCACTTTGAAGGAAAGATTATAAAATTATAACTCCTTTGCAGAGTTATAGCTTAAAACTGCTTTTGACCAGGCCAGTTATATTTGTAGTATTAAAATAGGTATGAAGACGAATGACCTGGTTGAAAGCAGTATTAATTTGTAAATCTGTAAAGGAGTTATAATTTTATAATCTTTCCTGCATAGTGAACCTTACCTATCTATAAAATTTTACTTTTAGTTTGTCTATCTTTTTTAATGTCAATCTATTTTTGGATTTTTTTTAAAATTTGCATAACAAATGACATATTCCTTGAATGCAAGAATGTTTACTTATTTATATTATATCTTGTTATTTTTATTCTTCATACTTACAAATTTGTATTTTGGTTTTATTATAAATAACCATTTCATTTATTTATCTCTTTGTATATTGTACTTATTGACTATTAATCTATAATTGTATTGTTTTATAAGCTATGCTGTCTATAAATTTTTCAAGTTGTTTTTTATATTTTTTAATACAGCATTTATTAATATTTTAAATCCATTATCACTATATATGAGTACTATTTTAAGTGTTGCTAATATCATCTGTTATTTCATTTATTTTTATTGTTTCTTATCATTAAAATATATATTCATTTCTATGAATTTTTTTTACAAACTATTGTTTATATTTGTTTATGATTTTTAAATGCTATAATTATGTTTTTATGTACATTATGTTATGTATTATTTATAAATATAAATATATACATGTTAGCAACCATTTTATGTTCATCATCATCATTAACAAATAAATCAATACTAAAAAAATACACGTATTATAATCCCCACTCCCCCCTTCCCAAATAACAATACAAAAATAGGTATCTGATTTTTGAATTTAGTGTATACTGTCTTCTGCAACAAGCTTATCTTCTGAATGTTTTTAATATTCTGATTCTAAATGCAGTCACATTATTCTAATAAAAACAATATATATGCATCCCTTTAGTACATTTTATTTTATATCTTTAAGAAAATTTTAATAATATAAACTGCCAGTGCCTGTTTAGAGAAAACTATACTCATGTTTACCATAAACTATTTTTTGAATGTCTGTTACTGTTTATTCACCTCTTTTGATCAAGCTGATGAAAATATGTTGGATTATTTCTATCATTTAATATGAGTATTGGATGTTTTTAGAAAAACTAACTTTATTTAAATATTCCAAATGCATTCAATTGTTAGTAATACTATACAGGTTAGTATATACACAACGTTTTGAGAGGTATTATTCTCCATCTTCTTCAGGTGTTGCTGGCCTGACCAGTGACAGTACTAGCATGGGAATTGATCCTTATATTCTTTGAGTACTGAATGTCTTACAACAGTATATGCAATTAGTGGCTAGTGTGCATTTTTTAAATTATTAGACTTAAAAAAGCACTAAATGAAGATATTTTAAATGTTCATATATTTATTAATTTATTACAAATAATTAATCTTTAAAAAATGTAGTAATTTAATATTTGTAAAAGGCATAACATATTTAATTTGAATTTAAAATTTTAAAAATTTAATAATGTGGAATTCATAAAAAAAATCACTGAGTTTAATTTTATTGCCATTAAGATTTTCTATGTGGTCATTAAATTTTGCATATGGGGTCAAATTTTTCACTTCATTTTAATTGAATTAATAGCTCTGGAACATTATATGTAAAGCTGCTTATATGAAAAACAGTGTTATGCTAGGTATGGTTCTGGAATATAAAGTATTTGCTATTCTAATCCATACTGCAATTAATGTTTTTTCCTACTTAAATTGAGTACTGATTTTAAAATGATATATCCTACTTTTTTTAGCTTTACTCCTATTCATATTTATTTCAGATTACATTTCTAGAAATTTTTGTTTTTCATATGTCATAGCATTGACCAGGAAGTGAACCCTCTAACCCAGGACAACTGTTTGTAAAACAACTGTGCTGACCTCTCAACCATCAACGCTTGACCACATATCTAGAATTGTTAGCAAAAGATATTGTGAAATAGAATTTTCAGGAAACTGAAAAATATACCAATTCATCCTGACGACAATCCTGATGATCCTGTGAACTTATATTCAGATGATGGAGTTTCCTGAAAAAAAAAAATGTAATGATTTATATGCTAAGTAGGAATTTTCTGCCTCATTTTAATACAAAGAAGTTGTTAAAATATTAGTCCTATATATATTATTATGCTAACATTTGTTCTAAAATCTAAATTTAATATTATATACATATATTTCTCTGGACAACTGCTTTCATCAGAAAGATTTTTTTTTTGTTTGTTTTTAACAATTTTAAATTTTTTGAAGAAGCTTTTTTTAAAAAAAAAATAATAATAATAATAATTGTTTTTGTCATGTAATTAAATCTTGGACTTTTTCCATTATATATTTTAATAGTTAATTTAAAAAAAAAAAAAAAAAAATTAAACATTATAATTTTTCAATTACATTCAACTCCTAGTAAAAACAGATTTGTATTACTGACTGTCTAATGTATTTAAAAAAATATAAATTTTGAATTTTTCTAAAAAATATTTAACTCTGATAAAACTAGTTAATGCTAATAGTTCAATTTATAATAACAAATGAAGTATCGTCTTAACTAACTTTCAGCCAGTTATTTTGTTATAGGACTTATTTGTTATTATTGGGTTGTTTTCATATTTTTTTATAATAATATGGGCTATTTGTAAATATTTTTATTATTACAGTAGATATATAGTATCTTATTTAATTATTACACAATATTTAAAAAAAAAAAATTACCATGAGCAGAGCAATTGGTATGACGTTGAAGTTGACATCGGAAGATTCCAGGATATTTTCTGGTGCTACCAGTTCTGACTTTCGAACATCTTATTAACTTACTAAACATCACAAGATCACCATCTCTTGTAATAGCCCTAATTGTTATTAAACAAAGCAAAACTCTCTCCATACACTTCTGAGAAAAATTGACAGAAAAATAGACCAATAAATATTACTGCATTGCTTGTCATTATTATGCCATCTATCAGATGTGCTACTCTATAAATCTATTGATTTGTTTAATACATTTTTCCTCACAGAAAAAAAAAATATAAATACTCTCTTTCTGCTGTTTTTTTTTAAATTTTCCATCATATAAATTTAAGGTTTGACCCATTTAACTAAAAGATTAAAAAAAAACATGCTAACATTTTGTTATATTTAGTCTCTCAATTAAAATATAAAAGACCTATTATGGCCAAATGCAATCATTTGACATGGTGCGGATTCTGGCTATGGTATAATTTTTACCATTTCTTAAATCTTATACAGATGCAGATCACATTATCAAAGATCGCAAAGAAATTTTATTGATATTTTACATCATTAAAATGATGAAACATCAAAGCTTCACTCTTATGCAAGTAATTTGTAAAAAGGATTTATAAAATATAAATCCAATAAATTAATAATCTACAAATTTGTCTTTTTTAATAAAAAAAAAAACATATTGAAGGGTTAAAATAATTATCAGTTAAACTATGTGACTATAATATGATGTTTGCTTTCTTTTTTTTTATTCAGGCTGTCTAAAAATATCAATATTTACTGAGAGATCTCTTCTATTCAAATTATGAAATGTAAAATCAGGCTAAAACATAGTATTATAGTAGTAGTAGTAGTAGTAGTAGTAGTAGTAGTAGTAGTAGTAGTAGTAGTAGTAGTAGTAATAGTAATAATAATAATAATAATAATAATAATAATAATAATAATAATAATAATAATAATAATAATAACAACAGCAACAACAACAACACAACAAAGGCACCTCTCTATGATAAGTAATTGCTAGAAAGTAAGCACATTTCCAAGCCAGTTCTGCTTTTTGACTTCATTAATGAAATTTAGAAGTCAAAGCTGAAAATGGTGGTTATTTATTTAGCAATGAATTTCAACTCCATTGTACAATTCAAGATAAAAAGCTTATTTTATTAATATTTCTAACTAGGTGAAATGGTGTCCACAGTAAATAAAAACTAAGGGTGCTAAAAATAAGTTACTAATAGAACCGTAACTATATAATTATTCAATCAGGTTGGCTTGAATTCAAAATCTTAAGTTGCTTTGATTTTAGGCTTTTAGTTTTAATAGTAAAATGGATTTAAACAGACTGCTTGAAGATAACTGGGCTATTTCCAGTTTTAAGTTTCGTCACATTGATAAAATTACAATCCAGAAATCATCTTGAGGTAGGAATTTGAATGCTCTGCCATCTGGAAATTACTGTATAAACCAAGAAATTGAGCGATTTATTGTTTATAATATTAGTAGTAATAAAAATAATACACAAATAATCCTAAAATGGCATTTAAATTATTCACCCTAAATAACATGCATTTAATACAGTTATAGGAAATATGTAGATATGAATCTTTTTTTTTCTTTTAAAAAATATTTACTATGATTTTAATGAATATTATAGCTAAATAGTTATTACATTGTTTAAACTTTTTATTATTATTGAAAAAGATAGTATCTTATTGAATAAATGGAAAAATGTTCAAAAAAATATTTAATATACAAGCAGAGAACTATTATCAAAATATTATATTTGAGAATTTTTCAGAAAAATTTGATTTTTTTTTTTTTAAAGTAATAATTAATATATCTAGTTATCAAATTATCGGTCTATATAAATATCATTAGATAAAGGTAAAACAAAATAATAAACTCTCAAAACCTAGCTGATGCGTTTTATGAGTAATAAATTCCTTCAATGTTCATCTTTGAAGAAATGTTTAAGAGGGTTATGTCTAATAAAGGGTTAATGATGTCTATTTTAACTTTCATTTATATAGATAAACGGTAAAAATAAAAAAAAAGCAACAACAATTTATATTTTGCTTTCTCTATTGAATGCCTATCTTCCCCCCACCCCTCTTTTGGAATGAGTATTTAAAATGTCATAAGTTCTTCTTTTGTTTTTTAAATTTTATTTAATATTCATTTATTATTTATTGCTTTATTACTTTCATATAAATATTTAATCATTTACTTTTTTAAAGAAATAAGAAATAATGTTATACATCATAATAAAACAATAATAATCACAAAAACATTATCTCAAACACTAAAATAAATAATAAAATTTGTAAGGTTTTTCCTGAATCCAAATATTATAAATAACATAACTTTCAGATTAAATTTATATTATTATATATATATGTAAGAGTGTTTGGATTTTGTCTAAACCTAAATTCAAACTACTCAACTATCCACAGGTAGTTGATCTGAAATAACTTTTATATGTGTGGGACTAAATAAGATTAACTTATAATGTCTGATCAAAATTTGTCTCCTGATTTGTAGGATAAGCTGTTGATTCATCAAAGGCTAGATACTATCTCTGATACAAACAGTCTTTGTTATCTACTTTTATTTTTGAGTCACCCAAGTTATATTATAAGACTAGTTGTCATGTCCCCTACTATCAGCCATTTCCCTGTACTAACATTGTCACATAGTTTGTATTTTTATGCTAACACATTACCTTCTTTTAACTGCATGCACAAAAATCATGAATTCATTTTTTTCAACTTCAGTTTTTTGGTAATAACAAATCAGTAATGAGCACAGATTTAGTAAATAGGAGTCTCTAGTTTTGATATTATCTTAAACTAGTACATTCACTACAGAGTAGTCTTTGAATTGGTTTTTGGATATGAACTTCAGGTGAGCAAATATTTATATGTTGGCAGATTTATTAAAAATTTATCTTTTCTATCCTGAAAAAAGCTGGAAAAGATGATCTAAACTCATTGGTGTCAGATAATCTAGCAATTTTGTTGTGTCTAATAGAATATGTATTAATCCAACAGAAGTTTAATAACTGATAATAAACTTTAAAATGATTAGAGGACTAAAACTGCAGAGATACAGACATTTGCTGATCTTAATGTTCTTAAATCTATTTGACACATTAAAATTAATATAGAGATCCCAAAAATAACATAATAATCTTATCAAAATTCAATGATACATTGAGCAGTTGGAGTGAGTATTTTGTTTATGCATTGAATAATAATACAAGTATAAAGATGATGATTTTTACTGATATATTTATTATATCCATTAATTGCAATTACTTATATTGTATATAAGTGTCAACAGACCTTATAGAAACAAGAAATAGATGTTATGTCATTATCCCAAAAAATGTGCTCATCAGTATTATCAGACTGTCTGTTTATTATAAAATCTTTAAATTGATTTTTAAAGAAGCCCTTTTTAATTTTCTCTTTATACAATGACTTCTTTATTTAATATATTTTTGCATTCTGAACGGAAGGTAAATTTAATGTTAGTGATTTTATATGGTTTTCTAGTAGCTTTAATCTTTCTTCTAAAAAATATGTTAATTTATCAATATATAACTTTTTAAATCAACTTACATTTTGATAAATAATATTATTTTTTATTTTTTTAGAAATAGGATTTTATAGATTTATTAATTAATTTATTTGTATTTGGAAGAGCATACAACGAAACATACTTTTTATCAAGTTTTTTTAAAATCTAAATTTAAATGCGTCTTGTTTAGAAGGAAAAAAAAACCAAATATATAAATTTTATTAGTTTTGTTTTTATTGATATTATAATATTTATTAAATTAAATTAATATATATATATAAATTTGTCATGAATTATATACTTCATTTTTAATCACATGAAAAATTGGATTAGTATGTTGTATTTTGTCACTTTTATATACTGCATAATTTTTTATTACAATATAGAAAATATTTTAAATTAGTCATGTTATATATCATTGTAACATATGATTTAAAATTCAGTTATATTGATTACAATTTAAGCTTTTTGCAACACCATAGCAGTGTGGCAATATCAGTGTGACACTGTGTATTATGCTATTGTCTATATATGAGAAGACTGATCAAAGCCAGGCAACTGTTTACAACTACTGTTAATATGACATTGACTAAAATTTAATTGTGGATAGATATATTTAGTTTATATATTTATTCTAAATTATTATTATACAACATCAATCTTATTCATTAGAGTCTCATTGTAAAATATTAAAATGTTATTATTGCTGAAAACTTTTATTGCTTTATTTTCTGAGACAGATAAAGTATGAATATAAAATATTATTACAAGAGGCATTAGTTCTACTATAATTAATTATAATAATAATTTTTATGAGCTGTATTTATGACTTAACATGTGTAAATAGATATAGGGGATTTGAACTCAGACTTTCAAGCCACTTCATTATCCACACTATCTCATACAACTGATACACATGACCACACACATGTAGAAAAGATAAATAATCACCAATATATGTATTTCATGTTAATAGAATAAAATAATATAATGCAATATGTAGCTGTTTTAGCTTCTATATTTATATATTATTTAAATAAAATAATAATGCATGAGTTATCAACAGCAATATTGAAAAATATTCAACATTTTATGATCAGTTATACTGATGAATAATCAACTTTTAGAATTTTAGTTTACATATATTTTTCATGTCATTAACTAATTAGTATTATTAATTATTAAGCTTACTATGTGATATATTTCCAAGATATGTAAAAAAAAACACAAATATATGTAACAAAGTTGATTAACTATAAATAATAATCATTTCTAAATAAGAATTAGTTTCATGGAATTTGTTACTGGCATGCTATTTATAATTTATATATTTAAAAGTGCATTTATTTTCAAGAGTTTTATTATTAATAATTTTTATTTTATTGATCAGAATCATGCATTTCTAATTTAATAACTGCATATAATATTCAGTTATATATGGTAATTAGTTTCAAAAGATATGGTTCCTGAATTTCTATTTATAATGTTTTCAATATAAAAATAATTTCATGTGAAATTTACCAATCTATTTTAAATAATAATTGAACTGTCCTCTAGCTGCCAAATTCTATAACTTTTTACAATGAGAGAGTGGACCATCTCTTAATGTATTTTAGATCTTTCTATGCACATTTATCTGACAGCTAGAAGCCAATTCAATTATTAATTAAAATAGATTTGATAAATTTCACATGACAATATATTTATTCATTATTAAAATATTATTTATCATTATATTATATATATATATAAGAAGTATTTTGCAGATTCATCTGTGTTAAAAATTTAAATATTTATACACCAACATTTTGACTTGATTATACAAGTCATCTACTGGTGATAAAAGGTAGAAAAATGGTTGTAGAGGCGCTACAATCACTGATTTGAAAAAAAATGTTAAAGTTCCACCAATAGCAAAAATGTTAAATTAAGAATGTTTTTTAAAAAAATCTTTCCAAATAGGAGGAAGTTTGCATGTATCATCTTGCTTATTGATACAATCTGATATTTTAAGTATCTCAATGGCTCCCCTGATTTTACACTGGTAGAGATTATCACATCTGGATATGATCCTGGTACTAGAAAAATCAATTTTATGACCTGAATCTATAGTATGGAGTGAAAGTGCTGATGATAATGAGTGTTGTTTAACTGCATTAGCATGCTCATCTCTCCTAACACTGATGCAATGATTACTCATACTTATGTAAGAAGCTTTACAATTTTCACTTGACATTTGATAAATGCCATGAGATTCAAGAGGGATTGAATCCTTAAGCTTGGTTATTATATTGCTGATCTTTTGATGAGTAGAAAAGGCTGTATTTATATTATAGCATTTTAATATATGTCCACTACTGTCTGCATATATATATATATATATATATATATATATGCATATAGAGGCTATATATATATATATATATATATATATAGCCTCTACCACAGATTGTGATTATTGATTGTTATCTATATTGGGATTGATTTCTATCTATATTGAAAATGTCTAAGTGTTGAGTTGTTTCTAATGGTTTTATATATTTATGCACACATCTTGAATAGAAATAGAATCATGCATTTTTAATTGAATTAATAGATACATCATGTTAATATGGGAAGGGGCAATAAGATTGATTTAATCTTCAGGACCACCTAATGATGTCCTTGTTCCTAGCTAAAATGCAGGGAATTTATGATATAGTTGTTGTTTTCTTTTATGCAGTGTAATAAGGGCCTAATTACTTAATAATTTTCAGGTTTGTGTTTGGATTGATTAATAAACTGTATAAACAAATATTATTATTGACAATGACAGTAATTGTAATATGTGTGTCCAAAAAAATGGTTGGTATTATCTTCAATCTGCCTGAAGTGCTATTTCTGGATCAATGCATGTATTATGTAATAACATAGATTAGTTATGTACTACAAAAATTGTAAGATATTAGCATGTATTGTTTATATAAAGAATAATAAATCATAATTAATGTTTCTTTAAACTATTGAATTTGTTAATTGTTAATATGATTTAAAGTACATAACTTATAATGCACTAAACAAAAGACTGTTAATTTATTATGCACACTGATATTATTTTTACATGCAAATTATTGTATAAGAGAATATTTATTATTGTTTAAAGTATACTTTATAAAGCACTATAGAAAGGTCAGATTTTTAAAATTATAATAAATTAATATACACCATTCAACAATATTTCTATAAGTAAGAGATTTCATGACAATATAAGTACATAAACATATTAATGCCTACTCAGTTTAACAAAAGTATTTTTAAATATAGCACTGGCAATTTCTGGTATAACATTGTATTAACTTTTCTTTGTAGGGAAAAAACATAGTTTAATAATAAGATCTAGGAGAATATATTATTTAATAAGAAAGTAGATTTTCTTAGAAAGCAGGGTTTGAAATTCCTAACTATAGAACTAATAATAATGAGACATGTGTAAGGCAGGATTATTATACAAAATTAGTTGCACAATAACTTAAATAAGAATTCATTAAAGAATTTTGTATTTCTTTTATAACATAGATGCAAATGTTTCAATTATTTTGTCAATACATTGTTAAATAACAATAACAATAAATTTTTAAGTAATAAATCTATTACAATGCTATAATATTGCTTTTTAAATATATGCAGTCAAGCAATAATTTTCCAATGAAAGAGTAAGTTAATAATTTTCATTTTTATGGACTTAGGATATATTTTTTCTATCTCTAGCCTCTATTAAACATAAGTTAAACTATTCATGAGTGAATGTTTTTCACACTGTATCAAAGATAATAAATAAATAATTACAATAAATAATTAAAATATTATTTTAAAATTAATAAAGAGTCTCTACAATATAGAATTATAACAGGTCATCAATTAAAAATGAATTTTTCTAAAGAAAACCATTGTTTAATATATAATAATATTGAATAAATATATGTCAAAAAGTTGTTGCTGGAGATAAACCATTTCAAGGTCTTTTGATAAATTTATTATACTTTCAGCATTTATTAAAATTTGTAAACAAAATCATGGAAAATATTAAGAACTGCTATAAGTATTGAACAATATAAATCTCTAACAGTTTTAATATTGTCACTCAAAGAATATTAAATGATAATAAAGTTTATTGGAAATAAATAAGTTGATAGTCAATAAAAGTTTTTACATTAGTCAGGTAAGCCATAGAAAATTTCCATAGATGTGTTAATTCTGCATAAAAGTAAATAAGTAGTTGTTGAAAAATAACTTTAAACTTCCCATCATGTTTTTTAATATTATAGATTTCAGACTTCCAAGTAGACTTAGCTTAAAGTTTTGGCATCTGAATTAGAACTTAATTAATAATTCATTATTTTAAAAAAATAAAATTAATTAAGAATAATTAAACTTATATATTAAAAATGATTAACTTTGCAAATACTAAAAAATAATTAGAAAAAAAATAAGCAAGTTTTGTTTCTGCTTTCCCTGTGTACACCAACTCTTTGTTGTATCCTTTTACACCTCCAATCATGTGATTGATTTTATTGGTTGAAATTGACATTTTAAAATCACCTCATCTTGATCTCCTATATTAAAATTTTAAAAATGAATTTGGCATTTGAGGAAACAAACCTCAAAATAAAAACTTATTTACATATTGTCTAGACTATTAGTTAAAAATATTAAAGTATAAAACATTTATGAACCCAAAAATTATTACAATAAGATAAAATATTACATAAGAAAAATATTGTTTTGAATAGAATATTCATTTAAATTATTCTTTTATAATAATTTTACCTTTTATTAATTAAATTAGAAGTTTTCCAGAACACCTATTGTTTTTAATTAACAATATTTAAGAATAATTAAATATTACAAACCATTAATTAAAATTTGAAAATTAAAATGTAAGCACAATTACACATATACTCTAAAGTTTCTTTTATTTGAAAACCAATAGCATTTAATAACAATAAATTAGAATAGATTAACTTTATTTTTAATGACTTAATTTTTATAATAATTAGCATAAATAAAACACACATTTATTAATAAATAATTTAAATAAAATGCTTTCTTATAAACAAACAAATTAAATAATAACATAACATTAAATATTTAAATTTAGTTATTATTAAAGTTTAATTTAAACATTGAATTTTAATATACTAAAAGCTATATAAAAATAACTTTAGTTTTTAATAGCTTTCAACATTAACTTATTATTAAAAAGAGAGCTACACTCTTAATTTAAACAATTGGAAATCACTTATAACTACAGATGAGTTCAAACCAATACATTAAAATATTTAAAATGATTTTTAAAATAATTAAGATTTATAAAAGTTCTTAAAATGACTTATAAAATGAATTAGCATTTAACTATAAATAACCCCTGATAAAATTAACTTGTTGAATTTTTTTATACTTAGATAAATTAGTTTCTTGGAAGATTAACTTACTGGCAAAGTAGATAATAGATAAATAAAAGTTAAATAAAAGTATTTTTTCAATATGGTAGAAAAGTAATCTTTTTAAAAAAATATCGTGTGAAATTTTTAGAAAATAAATAAAGGAAGTCTACCTCTTATTTTTTTCTTATACTTAGTCTATTTTTTATTTAGTATTTGGTGATTTTATATTGCTAAAGCTATTAATATATGGTGTATCTAAACTTAGTTTAGTCCCATATGGCTATTTAAGTTAGATAGCTGCATTGGAAGACACATATGGATGTCTGAAAATTTCAGATTTTCTACGTAATAGTTATACATTAGATAAAGTCCTGAGTTTGTCCTGGTACTTTTAAACTAATGCTTGAATATCCTGGCACTTTACTGACAATCCCTGTAGCTGAAATTGCTTTGGGGTTGGGGATATTCACAAAGCTTGTTAAGAGTTTATTTTGTGAGCTCTATATATAACATTTATTACCATATATATATATGTCATATTATTATTACTATTTGCGGGATATTCCGTGTAGTGAAAAAGCTAAATGCTGACATTTCAGTACAATATCAAGTAACTTCCTCAGAGCCTCCTCTTTTTCAAATCATAAGAATGCATATGATTTGAGAAAGAGGACGCTCTGAGGAAGGTACTTGATATTGTACTGAAATGTCAGCATTTAGCTTTTTCACTACACGGAATATCCCGCAAATAGTAATAATAATATGACATCTTTTATCCATGAAAACATTAGAATTAACATATATATATATATATTAGTAATTTAATTAATTAATAGAGGCTGATAACTTTAAAATCAGGCAAATATCATTGGTATTATAAATTTTGCTTTCTCAAGTACTAATTAAATATAATTAAAACTTACTTTATTATGTGAGAATTCTTAAAGAGAAATGCTAAAAAAATATCAAATTCAGTAATATTTCTTTTGCTGTACTCATGTCATTTTAAATTTTACTTTAGCATGTTTTAAATATATATTTAAAGTGAAATCTTAAAATTTTATGAAATTCATTATTATAACTCATCTAAAGTTTCATTATTTAAATAATAAATCAAATATGTGTTATAAACACAATTTAATTAATTTAATTTCTTTTTTACAAAATCAAATTTTATATTGTTTTGACAATATATATATATATATATATATATATATATATTTAAAAGATTTTCCAACTCATTAATCATTTAATCAGTGCTACCTTTTTTTTTGCATTCAAAAACAGTTAGGATATAGATTTTCTACATATTTTTATATTGTAAATTACAATTTTTTAAAAACTATTAAAGCAAAAATGTATTACGCTAGTACAATTCTATACAAAAAAAAAAAAAGGAAAATTATGTAAGATTTGTGCAAATATACTCACAAACTAGCAAAAAAGCCTTTTCCCCATGTATTTAGTAATATACTTATACACATTATAGTGTATATTAAACAAATTAAATGTAATACATAGTTTTTTCTTAGAAAATATTTTTTTATAATGTAACAGAAAAAATTAGTTACAAAATATATAGAAATGTTTAAGCCTTTGAAATATGTGTAACACATAAAATTTTAAAGTATTATATACATAAAATCACTCAATTTTAAAACAACCATCTGTATATTTGCTAATTGGTGAATCCTAAATTATATAATTATATCTAAATATCATATTAATTTTAATGTAAAATATATTGGATTGTTATCCATATATCCAGCAACTGCATTTATTTATTTGATATATATATATAAAATTATTGATATGACATTCAAATACATTAATGTTTTAAATATATTGTTTTATTTTAAGTTGTACAGAGATAACATAGCTACTGTACAATAAATGGTTCTAGAATAAAATAGAGTAAATTATTGCTTTTATTGCAAATTTTGAAATTTAAGCTGGAAATGATATAGAAAATTGAAAACACATATTAGTATTATCTTAATTAAAAATTTAAATTTTGACAGTCAATTTATTTTTTCATCCATAATTTTTAATGTACATAATGCATAATACAAGTATAATGCTATTATTCTGAAAACCTTTGAAAAACATGTATTGTCCACACATGCACACACATATATACATTATTTACTAGCTGAAACTTATAATAGAGAAGTCAGATATTTAAACATACACTAAACAGTTTACTATTGTGCTTACTATTAGGGTTTTATATAATATTGGAACTTTCTTTATGAAGCTTCCAAAACCAGTTTCAAGAGAATGCTTTTACCATGTGTGACAAATGAAATATATACAAATAGTAAATGGTTTTTAGATCTTATGAAAGTTGACTAATCATAAAAAATAATAATAGGTGTTTTTTTTCTTTCTGTTCAATGTATAAAATATGAGATTATGTTACATGATCACCATTTCTTATGTTTGTTCTTAACTGTTATTAAAACAGGCAAAACTCTCTACATCTATTGCCACTCAGTGCAAGCCAGAATAATCAATGGATGCCAGAAGGCTTGTGCATAAAATCCCCATCTAGTGCCTACTCAACCAATATCCCCCGAATAGTTTCTGGCTTTTGACCTTTATCAGTGAGGAGCATTGGTTCTGAGAGCACTGCACCTAGATCTTAGGATCTAATGCAACCCTCTAGAAACCACCTTTTATTTCTACTTAACTACAAAACTGTGAGACTTAAATTGAAAACACTATAATATTTTCAATCCAAGCTCATCAGTTTATATAATCATATAGGTCTGAACTCAGTTCAGTACCTATACATTTTGGTGTTTTTGGTTCTTTAATAACCATAGACACCATTATTGTATTAGGTAGGATTGGTTTTAAGCCAAAAATATCACATGATCACCATTTCTTATGTTCACTCTTAACTGTTATTACTTTGGCTTCAATATGTATAGATGGTTTTGCCTGTTTTAATAACAGTTAAGAGCAAACATAAAAATAGTGATCATGTGAAATTTATTGGTGTAAAACCAATCCTGACTAATAGGATAGTGGTGTCTATGATTACTAAAGAATCAAAGACACCGAAATGTATAGGTACTGAACTAAGTTCAGACCTATATGACTATATAAGCTGAGGAACTTGGATTGAAAATATTATAATGTTTTCAATTTAAGTCTCATAGTTTTGTAGTTAAATGGAGATAAAAGGTGTTTGCCGAAGGGGTGCATTAGATCCTAAGATCTAGGTGCAGTCCTCTTAGATCCAAAGCTCCTCACTGACAGAGGCCACAAGCCAGAAACTAGTCTGGGGATATTGGATGAGTAGGCACTAGATGGGGATTTTATGCACAATCCTTCTGGCATCCATTGATTACTCTGGCTTGCACTGAATGGCAATATGTGTAGAGAGTTTTGCCTGTTTTAATGAGATTATGTTACTATCAGTTTTGAAATTACATCTTTTATAAATGTTCCATATGTCTTATGAGTTCCTCTTAGTAATCTTATTCATATGTATTTACTATGAAAGTGCATTTTGATCAAATGTACTTTTTTTAAAAGCCTAAGTAGATTTATAATATTTTATATAATAATTCTGCTAACAACAAACTTTTAAATTATATATGAGAATGACAAATTAATTAATCTTTAATAGTGATTTATATTTTCTAGAAAAATATTAAAATGGATCTTGTTTATTTTAACATTTCATTAAATCACCTATGGTGTTTCAAAGCCTAGTAAATGCTTATTATTTCTATGATTTCCTGCCTCTTTATAGAGATTAATAGTTCATGAGGTTAACTTAAAAAAAATCTGAATCATAATATTTTGAATTTTGTCTGATAAATTTGTTTTAATTATTGGAAAAAATATTACGATTTATTTAAATATATATTTCACTTGTATTTAATAATTGACTAACATTTTACTGAAGAACTCAATGCTGTATAAAGATATGTAGATTTTTTAAATATTTTATGACTTAATAACTTAGATTTTTTTTTATATTTTTATGAATGTGGCTCTATTTCTAATAAGAATAGCTAAGCATTTCCATGCACAAATTAATTATTTTATAATTTGAAAATATAACAAATACTTTCTATACATAGCACCTAAAAATATAATAAATGATGTTTTATCTTAGAACTGATGTGAATATGTTAAAAATAATATTATTCATATTTCTATACAGCTTATCCAATATGAAATTACATAACCATTAACATTTTTGGAACACTTTAAGAAGACCAGTCATATATTCAAACCTTCTAACTCCAGGATAGTTTGCAGAGAGAAAAATGACATCAAATGGAAAATTAGGGAGGCATATTTCATTACTGGTAATAATAACTCTATCAATAGACATGACACCAGCTTCAACATCTCCAAACGCTGGGCTATCTAAATAATTTGCATATTGCCTTTATCTCTCTGTTCTGCACTGCTCAGTATTGTTATAAATATGAGGCAACCCACCTCCAAAGTGCTCGGCTTTTAATATTTTTGCATTCTTTATAGCCTCTCTTTCAAGTGCTTCACACACTTTTAATTTTGTTTATTATAACCATTCCTTTCAAAAATATATTTGTTATGAGCAGTGTTTATAAAAGAAAATTATACATTAAAAATCCATTTTATTCCACATCCACAATCAGAATACGTTTGAGAAATTAATGATATATTTAAAATATTAAATTCAAGAAGATCCAAATAACATAGAGAAGAAGTGATATTTCAAAAATCAAATATCTGCTAACTTTAAGATAACTATTGGTTCATTTTAACAATAATTTATTTATGTTTCTGGCAAAGATAATATCAGAATATGGAATTAGGGCTGTATCAATCTCTTGTATAATATTGTGACTGTCCAATATCGTTTATTTCAAGGATGACATCAACAATCTGAAAAAAAGTAACATCAGTCAGATAAAAACACATTGATAATTATTTGTGGCTTTAATATTATGATATTCCATTCAAAACAATAAAAGTTCACCATTCTTTATGAGGAATGTTCTTCAACTAAAAGGTAGCACTGTAACATTTAAATCTAAGAATAGTAAGTTGATAATCTAGCTTATCAGTATATAATTATGAATTAAAATTTAGATGGGAGGAAGAGAAGAAAGTAAAGCATGCAGATGATATCTCACAAGTACATCATGCAACTATAAAAGCATAAAATAATGTAGCAGTAATTTTTCAGTTATTTCAAATGATATGGAATAATGCAATGCCTATATTTGTTTAAATTAAAAGATATAAAATATAATTTAGTGCCCATCTGCATATTACATTAATAAAAAAAATGTATTAATTGTCTAACAAAAAATAATAAATTAATTATTTAAAGAATGAACCAACTGAGAACATTCTTAGGATTAAAATTATTCCAAAGAATGACATACTATTAAAAATGCAATAGTCACTGATCCAATGAAACAAATGATAAAAGGATTAGTTAACTTATACCCAATTTCTCTGCACTAAGTTTATATCATAACATCATTAAAAAAAATTAAAAAAAACTGTAATGGAGAACTGGGTTGGATATATTCTTAGAACAGATGATAACATTTGAAACTTTGGAACTCTTAAACTGGATCACAAGAGATTTAAGACATCTAGAAAAATATAACTTTTAAGAATGGTGAATTAAATAATAATAAAAAAAACTTTGTTGGTATAGGTTAGAGATAGAAACTGGATTAAATTTGGTTAGATTTTAATCCTACTGGGGATTTATAATGTGTGTAAATTATGATAATGACTTGGTTTATATCATTATTTAAACATGTTTCAAAGCTGTTCTATCGAAAGCCGATAATACAGTCAATAACTAATCTATAATACATCTATAATACATTTATTTTGTATACATTTTGTATCTTATTTACGAATAATTAATATTACATACACTTGCTATACTCATTGTATGTATATATTCAGTTTAATGATTTAAGGTACAATTGTTTAAATATTCTACTTCTTTTTACTCTACGTGCCACTTGATTTTCAATGTCTACGGTCACAGTTGTATAATTGTAGAGCGTTTGAAAAAAAACATAACAATATAATTGAGCAATCCATTAAATATAAATAAATTTTGTAGTATTTTAAATACTCTTTATACATATATACACTGTAGAATTATGGTTTTACTTAAATAATTTTTGAACTGTTTTTAAATTCATTTATTTTTTTAAATTAGAAATTATCATTGTGTGTGACTTTTTGTAATACTTTATATTGAGCAAAAAAAAAAAAGTCAAAATTTAAAACCTTATTTGTAGAAAATATAAATGTATTTTTTTTAAAATCAAAAATGTATTTAATTTTACTTAATTTGTTAAATTTTAAAATAAATATGAATTGTAGGAATTTAAAGTATGGGGGAGGGGGTAAAAATACATGCCCCCCCCATATGTTTAGCAACTAGTAGAATAAGTTGACATAAAATTTTATTGAAAAACTTTTGAGAAAAAAAAACTTTATTGAAAATAATACAATAATTAATCATTTATTTACATAAGTATATAATAAAATAGCTGCAATTATAAAATAATAGAATTTAAAAATAAAAAAATAATGTCAATACTATTAAAATCTTAATTTATCAATTTAATCACTCGTTTGAACATTGACTTAAAGTTGGTTAATTAAAAATGGTATCTCAAAATATTTGATAGTATACAGATAAACAACAAATTTA
The DNA here is from genome assembly GCA_028023455.1 of Epiperipatus broadwayi. Taxonomy (NCBI): domain Eukaryota; kingdom Metazoa; phylum Onychophora; class Udeonychophora; order Euonychophora; family Peripatidae; genus Epiperipatus; species Epiperipatus broadwayi. Next base: position 7,841,604 of record JAQFVV010006202.1, on the reverse strand, counting down.
CAGTATAATTAATTTGGTGAATAATTTTAATATCAACATTCAACTATATTACCATTAAAAAAGATCGAGTTTGCCTTTCTAACTGAAAGTCTTTAAAAAAGCAAATGATAACTAACTCTCTTAATTAAACTAAGAGTTTAGCCTGTAGTAAATCATATTAAGAAATGGTGAAAGCTACTGCACTGATTAATATCTGTAAAAAAAAATTCAAAAGCATTATGATTTTTGTTTATTATATTAAGTATTCATTTAAAAATGTGCACAACCTATATATACGTTACTTTTTTTTTTCTTTTTTTGTAAATAAGTTCAAGAAGATAAGGTATGAAATCACTGCAAAATTAATATATATATATATAATAGAGCACATACAAAAAATAACACAATATGTATACAGAATAAAAAAAACATTTCCTTTATAAATAATATTTATTATCATTCATAAAGGCAAGAAAAACAGATGTACTCAGACCAATAATTAGATCACTCAGCTATAAAAAAATTGGTAAAATATTTTCTTTAAGATCTTATTAGTAATATTCTTAGGCCATTAATTGTGTTTTTTACATGTGAATAAATAATAAGAAGACTTTATTTTGAAAGTCATATGATGTTTGTCTTTCCCTTAATTGAGTGAGCACATAAATTAATTCAACTCACTAGAATGAGACTTTATTACTCTCCTAAGTAGAGTCTCTCCATTAATCTTTAATACATGCATGCAACAACCTCAATTAGCCTAATCTTAAAAGCCATTTTATCACCTATTCTGTTGTGTGCTTCACTTTCATATGCATATTATTCCCTTTTCACTGATAATGTTATGAAGCATATAGATTTTTTTTAAAAAAAATATATCCTATTAAACATATATAATCAAACTTTCCAAATTTCAATGCCATAACCAAATTTCCCAAAATATGTGATTTTAGTCTTGATTAAAATTTTGGTTAACCTTACCATAAGTTCAAATTTCCACCAAGGCTTTTGTCTTTCATACATTTAAGTAAAAGTATTGAATCGACTTCTGTTTGAGATATAATCATTCTGAAGATATGAAACACATCTTCAAGCCTAACTTTATATCTCATTTTAAAATTTTTGTGTTTCACAAGCCTATAATTAATCTCAAGCTATTATTAAAAAATATATTAACTTATTTTGTCACTATAATGCTACTATAATTAGTTATACTCTTAAAACTATTTAATTTTCAAACTGCTATAACAGTTTGACAAAATATACAAACATTCTTATAATAATAATAATAATAATAATAATAATAATAATAATAATAATAATAATAATAATGATGATGATGTTGATGATGATGATGATAATAATAATAATAATAATAATAATAATAATAATAATAATAATAATAATAATAATAATAATAATAATAATAATAATATCGAGTAGTTATATGCACTATATACTCTCAAATTCTTACTTAGAAATAGTATGAATAAAATTTGACATTCTAATATTTTTCTGACCTGTACAATGTTTTATTTCTAATTCATAATATTATTAGTGTCCACAGCAAACTTATTCTTTGTTACAGCTAGATATAAAATACATAAATTGTAAGTAAATTACATATTTACTTACATAAGATTTTAAACTCTTCAAATTAAAATCATTTGTCATCTGTCTTGAATCATCACTTGTATTGCATGTGTTTTCATATCTTTTGTTTCATCATATATTTGCTGATGTAATTTAAATTTTTTTTCTTGTATATATGTTAATAATTGTATATAATTCTTAGTAATAAAGTTTATTTATAAAAATATATATTGATCTTGGAATATAAAAAAAAACATCTATACAATTACTAACATTCTTTTTTAAAAGTTTTTGAGTTATATTCCAATATGAGGGTATAAGTTTTATCTCACAATATGTGATATTGAATTGTTGACATTAATACTTAAAACAGTTATGCTGACAGGCTAGTTTGATTATTTATCGTTATAATTTAAAATTTTGCACTAAGATAATAGCATGCTATGCTAAAATTTAAATTTTAATTAAATAAAGCACCAGCAATTTTAAGTTTTAAATAAAAATCAATGTCTATGAAGTGCTAATAAAAATATGGCTTGGAAAAATATTGCTTCTAAATGTTTATTCCTTTTCTTTAATTTGAATATTACAAAAAATGAGATTAACTTAAAATTGATGTCAGTTCTATTGATAAAACATATAATCACAAGATCAGTGCACATATTAACGATAAACAATATCACAATACAATCATATTTTTACTTTCGTGGGTAAATGCATTTCAACACTCGATTTACCAAACTAAAATAACTTGAAATATTTAGCATAAATTTGATTTTTATAAATCTTTTATGTTCAACAGTATTTAAAAATAATCCTCAAAACTATTTTTACTTTAACATTTTTAATCAAGATTTTCATAAAATCAGAACTATTATTAATTATTCTGAAGTAACTTTTTAAGTATAAACTTTTTTTTACTTCAATCAATATTTAACTTTATGTGATAAAAATTATATTTAAATAAATCAATTACCTTTTTTGAAAATTAATTTTAAATTAGAATTTATGTAGATTGCATTCAACATACAATAAGTACATTGTACAAATAATACTAGAATCAAAACATTAAGCTATGCTAATTTTGTGTTTATAATATATATATATATATATATTGTAAATATTGATAAGTCTATCTATATTTTAAAAATATATCATTTGATATTAAAAAAAAAATCTCTTTGAGTTGATGTTTATACATGAAGTATTATTATTGTTTATGGTTATTAGGTATAGTTATTGTTTGAAGTTATTATTTTATTTATATGTTGATGGTACATCGTTATGAATATTTAATTATTATAAATAAATAAGGACATATAAATTGTTGATATATAAAAAATTATTTTATTTGCAGTGATTATTTAAAAAAATACAATATTATTATTTATGTATATTTTTAAAGCTGTCAAATAAATTTTCAATTTAATATTTTTTATATATATACTTGATATTTTTTTTTTTTTTTAATGTTAATTGTTTAAAATAAAACATGTGTAACAATGGTTTTCAAAACAGCATTTGCTAGCATGTGGAACAACAGCAACAACAACAAGAAGAGGCCATGATTATTATTAAGATAGTAATAAAACCAACTGAAGGATAAAATTTTGTTGTACTTTGTTTCTTTGAAATTACCATTCTTCAGAATATTGGAATAAGATAAATTTCTATGGTAAATACATAAATCATGACAGGCTAATAGAGATATATCGCAGCCAAGAGGCTGCACTGTGTTCTTTCATTTATTCCAAAGCAGTTTAAAAAAAAAAAAAAACTAAAAAAAGTTCAATACATATATTTCATCGTGTCTGAAGCCGAAATTTGACATAGCTATCTGGAATCTATAATGGTCAATCTAATAATAATCTGGAGGTAACTAGAATTAATATATTGGATTTAACATTTCAATTTATTTATTTATTTTTCAAGGAAAGAAATTTTAGAAGGATAAAAATATACATATATCCAAGAATTGACAATTTTCTCTAACGTGATAGTTTCCTCACCTTAACTAGAATGCATTCTAACATTAAACGGACAAAGAAATAAAACAAGGGAATAAGTTAACTTTTGAAGGAAAACTGGACCTGTGAACTTTGAAAGGTAGTCAATAATTTTATATGTATAAATGATATATAAATATATTTTTGAGATCGATATTTTTGTTTACTTTTTATTTTTCATTATAAAAATATAACGTTTTATAAATATTCAATTCAAGCGTCTTGTTTTCTAACAGCAATAAACGTTTAACAGGTGTTAAAATTAATACTTAAGTAATTTAAAATCTTAAAGTATGGCTTATAAGTTTGGGTGGCATATGAGTTTTTATGTATATTTTAATAAGTAAATTTCTATTCGCAAATGTTTATTATAAAAAATGTTTTATTATTAATTTATTTCATTATTTTTTTTTTTAACTTTATATAATGATTCTTATGCATACCAAAACAATAATTTATATATATTTGCTGTATATAATATTTTTTTTTATTATTTTAAATATCTGAAAAATATAAATATGGATTTGTATTTATATTGATATCTACTTGTTAAGCACAGATATGTCTTTATATATTTAAATATATATATATACTTATTGCAAGTATATATGTATATTTATTATTTGGGTTTGTATTTAAAACATTGATATTACCTAAAATTAAACCATAATATAAAAATAAAGGATGTACTATTTGTTTTATAAGTAATGCCTTTGTAATTTATTTAAAAGAGTATTAATATTTTATTCTTATTTTTCTTTTAGTGCCAAAGTCATTATGAAATTAATTGAATTCACAATTTAATAGAGGATAACTTCATATTTCACTTATTGTTTAGTCTTTAGGTCACTTACACATATTATTATTCATTCATATGTTTAGATATACATAAATTTACATAATAGATGTGTATATTGGATTTAATAGAATTCCCTTTGTTTCTGATATATGTTTGATTAATTAGTCATATCAACCTTGAAAATAAATTATAATGATAGATCTCATTGCTCTGTATGATTTTAGATTTATTTCATGTATAGCTAGTTGGAAGGGCATATAAACAATTTATTTAAATATAACTGGGATAATTTTGTTTTTCTTCATTTAAATTATACACTTTATTATATTAGGCTTTCTCAACAATTGGATTCATTTAGATTATATATATTCCATTACGTTTATCATCCAATGTTTGTAGCATTATTTTCTTCTCATATATTAATGTTCCATTACATTTGAGGTATAATATGTTTATATGATATATTGTCCATTACATTTGGCACCACAAACTGTTGGTCCCAGTTAACTGATGATTGGTATAATGGAGTAAAAGTATGTTCCATTACATTTGGACACCACAACGTGGTCAGCATAATATGTTCGTTTAATTATTCATTACATTTGGTGTATCAAAGTTAGGGGCTTGGTTAACTAATGATTATTGTTGCAAAAGTTCATATGTTTATTTTCATTTGAGATCATATAAAGATACATTCCATTATATTTGGCTTTCCTAATGTTTGGGGCCTTCATTCTTTAATTTAAATGGAATGCAGCAAGTACGTTCCATTACAATATATAACAACATTCACCAGAATAAAACTACAAAATTTTAAAAAATGCCTGTATAAAAATAAAGATTAAAATGCTTTGCTATAGCTAGCCTTGGCATATTCTGCCATCTTAAGTAGCAATATGTTAATATTTAAATATTATCAAACTCTCACACCAGTAACGTTCCCACGTGAATTACCTACTTTCCATAAATTGTGAATATTAACACAATGGCACTGTTTATTCAACACATTATGTTGCATTTAAAGTGGGTGCAAATACTGGAAGATTGGTTATTAATGGCAAAGATTCTATTGATAAAAGCAACAAATGTAATATTATATATAAAGTGGTATGTCATTGTGGTTATAGTTACATTGGGGAGACCAAATGTGCATTGAAAAAGAAGATTAGGGAGCATGAATTATTATATAATAAGTTGTGTTGTTCTGCAGATAGGTATAAATCTGTTTTTGCAGAACATGCTGTGAGTTGTAATGGAGAATTCTGCTTTGATAGAGTTTTTATTTTGCATATGGAAAATGATTTGAGGAAAAGAAGAATTAAGGAGTCCTATTTTATAAATAGTATGGATAATGTGTTGAATAAACCGTGCCATTGTGTTAATATTCACAATTTACGGAAAGTAGGTAATTCACGTGGGAACGTTACTGGTGTGACAGTTTGATAATATTTAAATATTAATGTATTGCTACTTAAGATTGTGGAATATGCCGAGGCTAGCGATAGCAAAGCATTTTAATCTTTAATTTTATACAGGCATTTTTTAAAATTTTGTAGTTTTTATTCTGGTGAATATTGTTATTATATTTATATTATTTGATATATATATATATTGTACATATATATATATATATATATATATATATTTAAATTGTTACATATATATATATATTTGTAAATACAGTTACCAAATAATTAAAAAATTTTATCCACTTAGGAGGCTTTCAATCATCCCAGTAATCTTTGTCAACTAAAGCTTTGAAATGCTAACTTTCCCACAATTCCATGATCTTAACGTTTGCTGCTTGCCTGTTAATTAATTCATGTTTATATTTGTATATTAGCATAGCTTCTTTTATTTTTATTTTAGAGTTATTTTTTTCAATTTGCAATATTTTTACATTATTAAAATTAAAGTCAAAACCATAAATACATGATTTATTATAGTCGTAAAAAACAGATGCTGAAATATTATTAGCTACTATGCAATTTTGTTTTGATTTCTGAACTCATTTTAATAATAGCAAGTCTTCTTTAATTCTTTTTTCCAACATACATCTAGATTCACCTATATATCCACTGACACACCTATATATCCATTTATAAATGACACAATTTTTATTTATAAATGAGGTTTTATCTTTGGAGTTATTTATTAATTTGTTTAATGTAGGCCTAAGATGGATAAAAACAGACTAAGATTTAATGTGCATTCAGTTTCTTGATCTTAAAATAATTAGAAATTAATGCATGCTGGATTACTATATGACCATTAAACCAACAGTAAAAAGAGATTATATTCCATATAAATCAAAAGTGCCAATGTCACACAAAATGGCAGGTTTGAAGTCTTTTTATTTAGAAATAATAGTCTTTGCAAATATTCATCGGATATTAAAATATATTCAAGTGAATTGTTAAATGTTGGCTACAATTATAATCATATATATATATATATATATATATATATATATATATATATATATATATATATATATATATATAATAAACATTTTAATAATAATATTGATTCTCCTGCTAATAAAAATATGGATATTAATCCCATATATTTCAAATGATCAAGTAAATTTTATAAGGAAAATTTGTAAAGGTATATGTGATATTGCATTTTACACACCTCCTACATTAAACAAATTAATAAATAACTCCAAAGATACAACCTTATTTATAAATAAAAATTGTCATTTATAAATGGGTATGTAGTTGTGGCAGTGGATATATAGATGAATCTAGATGTATGTTGGAAAAAAGAACTAAAGAACACTTGCTATTATTAAAACGAGTTCAGAAATCAAAACAAAATTGCATAGTAGATAATAATATTTCAGCATCTGTTTTTTACGATCATAATAAAGCATGTATTTTTAGTTTTGACTTCAATTTTAATAATGTAAAAATATTGCAAATTGAAAAAAATAACAATAAAAAAAATAAAGGAAGCTATGCTAATATAGTAATATAAACATGACTTAATTAACATGCAAGCAGCAAACGTTAAGATCATGGAATTGTGGGAAAGTTAGCATTTCAAAGCTTTAGTTGACAAAGATTACTGGGATAATTAAAAGTGCTCCTAAGTGGATAAAATTTTTAATTATTTAGCAACTGTATTTACAAATGTTCAGTTATATAATTACATATATTGCTTTAGAAATACAGACAATGAATAATAATATTATATAAGGAGCTTGAATTCAGATTTTCAAACTCCCCACAGCTACCCACTCCATCTTATTCAATGGATACACATGGCCATTCTCCAATATATGTATTTCATGCTAAACCAGCACTCATCATTTAATCTAGATCACCATCACCCACACACATATACAATCAGCACTCAGTTTATATTAAGATAATAAATCTTCAAACTTTAATAGACAATCTTCATTCTTCTCCACTTTCCAACTTTTCAGACATCCATAGCAATCTATTTTCAGATTTTCAATGATATGGATGGCTGAAAAGCTGCAGAGTTGAAGATATTGAAGTTTGCATTAAAGTTTGAAGATTTTCTATCTTAATTTAAACTGAGCACTGATTTTATATATGTGTGGGATATGATGATCTGGACTAAGTGGTAAGTACTTGCTCAGCATTAAATACCTATATAGAAGATCATTTATTTTTTTCACATGTAAGTGTTTATCACTTGTATCAGATGGATTGGATAGCTGTGGGGAGTCTAAACATCTGAGTTCAAGTTCTGTATAATTACATTAAGTTTAGTATAGAAAATATATTCATATATTTAAATATTACATATTCAGACTGTATTTTTCCCATTCCTATTCTGTATAATTAAATGGATATATTAAGGTTCTATTTCTAAGAGATCAGATTGACTTAATCTCAACATGGGTATGGCAATAATATTGGCATCAGTAGGGGCTTTGAGCATTTAATCTTTGGATTTTCAATAATATGAATGGTTGAATATTTGGAGACTGGAGAAGATTGAAGCTTGTTTATTAAAGTTTGAAAATTTGCTATTTTAATATAAACTAAGTATTGATTGTATATATGTAAGATATTTTTTTTCATATATGTGTGGTCATGTGTATTGGTTATATAAGATGGATTGGATTTCTGTGGGGAATTTGAAAATCTGAGTTTAGGTTTTTTATAATTATATTATGTTTGGTATAGAAAACATACGTGTTTTTTTTAAAATATTGTATATATACATAGTGGCATTAATATTGTATTGACTATTATAGTATTCAAGATTTTTAAAGTTATTGTTAATAGAAAACTGTATACTATATAATATACATATAGTGAAGTTATAAACTATGCTTCACTTTGTTTCAAACATTTCTCACATATAATCCATATAGCATATAAATAGCTCACATTTTGTTAGTAAGTCTTTGATTACAATATTATAAATATTGTTTATTATACTGTAAGTGAAGAGAACAATATTTTTCAACACACATACACGCACACATATATATAATAGATGCTTTATGTCTATTTTATAATGTGAACAATTTTTTAAAAAATCCTGGATTCTGTGTAATCAATCATTCATAAATTTGTTTTTTCAAAAACAACTGTTCTGTATATTTTCTTCCTTCAATAAATTTTTAAAATTTTAATGAAAATGTAGTGGTGGTTTTATTATTAGCAGATGAAGATTCTTTGATTACTTTATTATTTTTAAGACTGTAATGGTTTTGAAATCTGTATAGTCACTCTGTATCTTCAGTGTGTAATTCAAATTCTTGGCTAAATTATTTATTGAGACTTAATTAAGATTTCTGTCATAATACAAGAATGCCAACTGAAATGTTCTTACAATTCATACCATAAATTTAAGACTTTTCCATTTCAACCAAAAAATTATCATTTAATTAGTTACAGCCTTACCTGTTTTAGGGAACAGAATCTACTTGTCTTTTTATAATTTCTCTGATTGATGATCCAATTCTTTTGAAATATAGGGCTAATTTTAGAAAATGACTTCTTACTTTTACTTATTAAATTTTTTTTTCTCATTTAATAAAAGTATTTTATAGTTTTTTTGTATTACAATGCATTTTATTAAATATATATTACTTTAATATAATCTCTTATATAGTGCACTTTGATACAAGATATTATAAAGAAGGAGTAACTCCTCAGAGCATGCGCTTTAAAATCTTTGTGCATTTTCCCGTAAGCATTCTAAAATGCATGTCCTAAGAAGTTAGTCCTTACTTATAATAAAAAAATATATTAATAAGTACTTTATATAAAACTTTTTGAAAAAAAAAAAAAGACAACCAAGCAAAGAAATATTTTTATATGTGATTAAAATAATTTACATTTAAGATTGATAACATTACACTTAACAAGAAAAAAAAAACAAGTTGCTATCATAAATGAGAATCATAAAATTTAATAAGTTTATGAATTAAAAAAATTGTTTGTTTATTTATTTATTTGCTTATTTACATTTTTTGTATAGCATATAATTGAAGTCGTATAATTAACATAAACATTTACGTATATGCATAAACATTGAAATATAGCAGGGGTTTTACCGCATAATAGTTACATAAAATTTCAGCTATTATGTAATCAAATAAAAATCAATTAAAATTATAGTTATATATAAACACATATCTGTAATACAATTAAATTAATAAGTTGATTACACAAGTGATCAATAAAAATGCAATATCATTGTTATTAAAAAGATACACAGTAATAAAATGAAAGAAAGCACATTTACATTTATACTGTTTATATATTTAAATTTAGAATAGATGTGCACATTATTTTCACTGTACGGCTTAGAATTACCATTGCCATTTGCTAAAAAATCATTTTAATTTTATCTTTTATTGATATTTAAAATAACTATAAAATAATGTTTTTCCTTTGCAAAAATTCACTTGATTGAACGTTTCACTGAATAGGTAAGATGAGAAAACAGCTGGCTGAGGGATGATTTATGATATACTACATTTAGGAATTCTTGTACAAAATTTATTAAATAAAATTTAAGAATATCTAAAAACTTTTTGTTTTTACATATCATAAATTTCTTATCGATGAATGTTGAGTGAGTTCCAAGATGATTTCTTATTTATTTTTTTTCTTATGCAAGTACATATTTACAACCAAGCATCTTCCAATAAATCCATAAGTAATTTTGAATGTCTCTTTCATAATTTCTTTATTTTTACAATGTTGTTGCAACTAGTTGTTTGAAAAATTAGAATAAGCATATGTGATATTTAAATACAATTATATGATATATACTTTTAAGTTAGATGTAATTACAGAGAATTTGAACCCAAATTTTCAAGATCATCCATTCTAGTATTTTACCATGAATGTGGCCATGAGTTTTGGTTGCATTATATGGAGTGGATGGCTAAATGGAGCTTGAAAATTCAGTTCAATTTCCCTCTAATTACAATAAGCATATATATAACTTCTAAAAATATAATCTAGCAGTGTAATAGTATGATATAAAAATTTAAAATATATCAATTATTATACTTCAATATAAAGTACAATGTATATTAAAACAAAACTCTGGAAATATCTCTAAAATGTACAATATACTCATATATGAATTAAAAAAAATAGTTTTGGCTCCCATCTTGAATGGCATTATAGTTCATTTTTTTCTTCAAAAAATCAAAAACACATTAAAATCACAAACATTAATGTATGTTCCAGTTAAATTGCCAACTTTCTATAATTTATGAATATTTATGGAATTACATGGAGAACTTAATAAATGATTCATCATATTCCTAAAATATGCCTCTTTTCATTTTTTTTTTTTTTATCAAATCATGTTAACATCGGATTGTTCGGCAAATACAGATGTAAATATTCTATCATAATATAATTCAAGTTGTGAACTCTCCTTTTTAATACAGACAATATCAATAATTGCATACCACTTTATATGACATAACAATTGTTTATTTTATCAATAGCAATCAAAGTGGGAGTTGATAAATATGAATTATTATTTATAAATTATGGTAAACAGATTTGAATCTGCATTTGTAGAACATTCAGTTATTTGTTATAACAGTTTTTGTCTCATGTTTTTTTAAAATTTTCATGTAGGAAATAGTTTGAAAAAAAAAAAGATATCAAAAAAAGTATATTTTATGAATGCAATGGATAATTATTAATGAATAAATGTAGCAAATTATGAAAGTAAAGCATTCATATTGAAAAGAACATTAGTGGTCTATAATTGTAATGATATTTTTATTTTGCATTTTAACTGTAAATTCTACTCAAAATGCACTTATATCATAATCTGGCAATAGCTATTATGTATAATTGGATATATTGAAAATTGTAGAATTAAATTCAATATTTAATTATGTCATATATTACTGTATTTTTTTTTTTTTTTTGTAATATATCAAATGCGTTGACCTGGAAGTGAACCTGGGCCAGCTTTTTGGAAGGCAGCTATGCTAACCATCAGGCCACCAAGGCTTGACTATTACTGTATTTTTTTTTCGTATGTCAAATGCGTTGATCAGAAAGCCCGGAAGCGAACCTGGGCAAGCTTCTTGGAAGGCTGCTATGCTAACCACTAGTTCATCAACGCTTGACTATTACTATATTTTGTTTCTGATATTATATAAATAAGACAATAATTATTTACGTTTTAATTAAATGGCTAAATACTGTGAATAAATACTTATATAGTAATACATTTATGAAATAAATTGTGTAGCAAGATAGAAGTAAAAGACAACAGTCTTTAGCATTTGTAAATTATTAGCATATAGCCAACTGTTGGTCAGTGGAAAGGCTATAGGATTATTTTTTTTGTATAAGAGTTAGAATGAACTATAGTTTGTCTAAATACATGAGCCTTTTTTTAATGTAATGTAAAATTTAGAATATTAAAAATCAAAATAATATCTCCAGCTCTTGTAAATATTTTTCAGTTCTATTATTACTAAATTTATGCTATTGACTTTCCTCTTATTATATCTAATTGTAATGAAATTTTAAAGAACGAGTAAAAGAAAAATTACTATAGAATCCATGTATTACAATCCGTGACTAATATTGTATTTACCGACATTAATGTAAGGTAGATAGCTAATAAACTTTATTTCACGTAATGGAACATTGAAAGTATTTTCATGTATTTGGATAGTTCAATTGTTATGTAATCAGGAACACAAACAATTGAAAACTAGTATTGCAAACTGAAAGTCACATAATCTATTATTTAGTAATATTATTTTCGTTTGATCCACAATTAAATCCAAAGAGGTTGATCTGCGTTGAACCGAAGAAAAGATTTTCAGCTTGCAAAGCTAATTTGTAATTGATTGTTTTTCTGATGACGTCCAGTTGAAACATATCTAGGTATTGCAGGAAATTTTTGTTACATTTTCAAAACTTGTTTTTATAAAGTCATGAATATCTGCTAAAGAAGTTAGTTATTTAATTATAAATCTGAAAATATTTGAAACTTCACATCTTCAGATTAATAATTAATACAACGCTAAATTTAAATAATTACATTTTCTAATCCTAATAGTGTTTTATATCTGGATAAAAATGTCAGCTTGTATTTCTGGTTCTTGCTATTTTTTTTTTTTAAAAAAAGCCTTTTTTTATTATCCTAAAGACACTAGCGTAATATATATATATCTTTCTATATGAAATTAGAATATTTTAAAACTGAAATTAGACCACTTCATTTAATATTTGCGATTTAAACGTAACAGGTGGTCAACATAACATCGAGAGTTTAAAATAATATAGCTAATTAGAATGTTATTAAGGATATAATGATTTCTTTGTCTAACAAATAACATATTGCTTACTACATAATTAAAAAAATGTGCATGATTATTATTATAAAATTGAAATTAATGTATATTTTGATCTTAATTTCATTCTTTATTTGGCAAAAATTTTTTTTTTTTTATTTATCATTATAATAAGAAAATTAAATTTTTTTTTACCCAATTTACGGGAAAAAAATAAGAATTAAAAAAAAATTTTTTTTTTAAATATTTTTCTTTTTATTAATTTAACAAAGGAACACACACGGTCAGACATCTACACACATAAACATACTTTGTAGTAATATGTTGGACTAATTACATAATCTAATATTAATCTGTGAATGTTTTTTTAGAAAATTTCAAACTATATTTAAACTTTTAAAATACATTTAACCATTAGAAATAGCACGTAGATGAGTATATAATGCAACGTTTCGAATGATATTATTCTTCTCTCTTCTTCGAATGTCGCTAACATGAACATTGACAATACTAGCAAGATAATTGAATCTGACCTTTAGATTCATGAATATTGAATATAAGGTAACATTCTAGCTAACAAGGCTACTCTGACAAAAATAACAGTGAGTAGAAATTTCATATATTAGTCTCTGTAGATCTTCTAGATTTCTCCATTTTTTTCTCCTTAAGAACAATATTGACAAGTGATTTCCAAACATGAATTATCTCACTAGATAAAGCTTAGATTTTCTAAAAATACTCAACAATTAATATTAGAAAGATATAGTTCAACATATAATTACGGCTACAATATCGTCATCACAAACTTTCAGAAATGAACAATAAAATTTTTTAATATATTTTCATTAAGTAATTGGTGTCAAAGTTGTGATGGCAGCAAGTTTAACATTTATCAATTAAACTGTAGTAATTTGTTATACACAAACATATATATGCATACGTAGACTCACAAATATGTAGAAACATTAAATATTTTAACGCATAAAAATATTTTCAATGATTTACATATCTAAATTTTATTTAAACTAAAATCCTAAGTGCAGATATTGTTAATCTTTTATCGTTCTTTTGTCTTATCATTATCATTTAATTATTATTAGACAAGCATTGCTTAAGTTATTTATAAATCCTGGAAGTGGTATTCGATTTAAGAAGCATTTTACTTTTTAATAATAATTTAAAAATCCAGACTATATATAATTTCAATGCATGATCGCATATATATATATATATGTGTGTGTGTGTGTGTGCGTACGTGTATACATACATCCGGACCAGATTTTCAATTCTTACAATCCATTATCTAAGGATAGTGAAACGATCTTCAGACTAAAAAAAAAAAATATTAAGGCAGATTTTAGTCAGAAAGCTTATTAGTTTTTAACTTACTGTTCTCATATCATCTGATTACTGCAGTACAATCTTATTTTAACTATATATATATATTGATTTATGCCATTTTTATCGTTTATCAATTTCCTGTGTAATAAGTATCTCTCATAGATTAAACCAATTTTATTAAATCATTCTTAAAACCTTTCCTATTTCATAGTCCATTTTACATGTGGTCTTTATTTAGATGTTTACAGTTTCTGGAAATCTGTTTCTAACTTCAGTGGGCCATCTATTATAATCTTTTCTAAAAATATATTCAATATAAACCCATTACAATTTTTACAAAATTTTCAATAATATCATTTATATCTGTTTGTTCTCTCACCGATGTTTTACTTCTGCATTATTATTTGAATTCATAAAATGCTTTCTGATAAACTGCTATGAAACATATTGGTGAAATAGAGTTATTCTTTGTACCCTTTTCCTACATCAAAGTGCTTATTGTCACTGATATTCTAATGCCTGTATACTTTCTTAAATTTACTATCTATATTTTGCATTTCACAAGTAAGCATTTGCACAGTATTATATTTATAAAAAAACTACACATACAGACATGTGCATGCACTAACAGATACACACACCTATATAATTAGAGGAATTTGAATCAGACTTTCAAGTTTCCTATAGTGATCCACTCCATTATGTTCAGTGTACACAATATATTTGTATTTAAATATTATATATTGTACCAATATTGTGTTGGCACATAATAATTTTGTTTTAAAAAAATTATTAAAATAAAAATCTTTCATACAAGAAACCAAGAAACATAATATTAAAAGTTAAAGAGTTTTTGAAATAAAAGTTACAATTAATTAATTAAAAGGAGGGAGGGGGGTTGCTCTAGAAACAAACTAGAAGTTTCATAAAAGAAGTTAAAGAAATTTTTCTTATTATTATCAGTTAAAATGTAACTAAAGTTTGAAAATATAAATCTCTTTTCATTCGAGTTTATTAGAATAAATTATACATGTGCATAAATGTAAGCTTGTTAATAAAATATATAATAAATGTGTGTATATGTGTGTGTTAAAATTATATTGAAAAATAAATATTAAAATGAAATATAGGAAAAAAAAATATTTAAAAAACACTCAGTGGTGGCTATTAATAAAAATATAAAACAGCCTGTTTGCATGGCTACTAATTAAACGGTCTTCAAAAACATGTAATTAAAGATTATCAAAGGAATTTTGACAACAGATATTGCCGCAGGATATCAAAAATGACAACACATCATATGTATAAATAGCCAATTTGTTATCGAACAGTTAGTCGAGTTAGTTGCATTAGAGAAGAGTTTGAGTCAAGTTAGTGGCATTTGAGATAACAGCAGTCCAATCTATCAGTGAGTTATATCAGAATCAAGAATGCAGTGTTAAAACCTTGGAAAAACATACGACTTTCTCCAGCCTAAAGTCCGATGAAAACAGCCAACTACTGGATAAAGGAGATGTCTGTGTAACAACCTGAAGCCACTCAATGTGTTATTGTGTTAAAGAAATGCCTTGGAATAATCAGCATCAAATCTCCACAAGGAAACTTCAAATTCAACCGGTTAGAAATACTTCATCAGCAGCAGCAAACAGCAAGAAGTATCCACATTCAAAATCCTATGTAATAACATTTTTCTTATTTCTAAAGTAGCCATGCATTCATAAAGCTCCAAGAGTCAAGTTTAAGAACTCTACAGCATACATAAATGAACTGTTAATATGTGTGTTTAAAATGGTGTGTGTGTAATGCGTTCGTATATATTGATTTCATTGTATTTTGTGTTTCAAATATTATTTAATGCTTTCTCATAATATATTATAGTGTGTTAATTTAAAATGTGCATGTGTTATATTAGATTGATAAAATATTAAAATTAGTTAATAAATGTTAATTAAAATAAATTGTCTTATAAACTTAAACTTTATTCGTTGGTCAATTCTTTTCACCACTAATTGAAGCTATATTTTGTTATTGCATTAAAATAATAGACTGAGATAGTTAAGGGATTTTTTGAGCACTGGATTATGGATTTACTGTTTGAACATGTTAGTCTTAGACTATCTGGCATCTGGGGTTTACTCCAAAACAAATAAAGTGTCTGGATAGTAGGGGTTTGAATCTAGCAGCCGAGGTGGGCCACAATCTGGAAATAGAATCATGTTATGCATTGTATAGCTCGATCTGATTGTGGGTATTGTTGACAGCTAAGGCTATCAATAATATTTTCCATTTCACTTGAATGTGCCAGTTCGTTCATATAATAGTTATAATTAAATATGATTATAAATGTAAATGTATTAGAAATAAGGTTGTAACCCAGTTAAACCAAGCTTCCAGTGTAAATAAGATTTTCTAACGGATCGAACCCGGTACAATATATACATAGTTTTTAAGTTATCTCTATTGAAAGTAGCTATCATGTTTAATTCTATGATTAATATTTTTCATCATTTAGTGAGCATTATCAATTTTATAGATATTTATAATATATTTATAATTATATGTTTTTTTTCAGTAAGAACATTATATTACTTATTTTTATTCCTACTTTATGTTTTCTCATGATAATTATTATAACATTTTTTGCAGTTGTCTAAGCTGTGTTTAAGTAAAACCATTTTAGTTGAAAATCTGAGAAAATCAAATGATCTCCATTTACTTTAAATACTTGTTTTTAATATTAACTTATCCTGTCTGTGTTTCTGTATGCATGTCCACATTATTGAATTTTTAACAATGAAAAAAAATCCATTCCGATTTAGAACCTGAACTCACATCATTACACTTCTATGAAAACTTTTTAACATCTGAGTCAATGGAAGTATTATATTTGTAGAATAAAATTGTGTTAATATCAATTTAACTCATACTTAATTAATCAAATTAATTAAAATAATATATATATATTTGATGGAAACATTGCATTTGTAGAATAAAATTTTGTTAATACTGATTTAATTCATACTTAATTGTTTTTATATAGAAGACAATCACATGATATTTAAATTAGAAGTCATTGGTTAGAGAGCATATTTTTTACTTTCACATCTTATCATTAAATTGTAATTTTTTTCAGATATTTTTTATAAAAATAATATGTAAATATAACTAAAAAAAAATTTGTAAAGAAAAATGCTTTTCAAATAATGCTTTTATGTAAACAGCGGACTAAAAAGAAAAAAAAATAGCAAAGTAAGAACTAAAAAAAACATACGGAGTCATTTTATAAAGGCCGCAAATACTTTTATGAAATGACACGTTTTTTATTCAGATAACTTTATTATTTTTCTTTTACTTTTTTGTCTGTTTACATAAAAGCATTATATTTTTAAAAAAATCTTTTTTTTTAGTTATTATTTACTAGTTTTTCATTTCATTTTAACTTACAAAATATTTGCTGTAAAACTATTGCAAAATATTTTGGGGAGATAAAATCACTTTGTTGTGTATATCATTTTCTGTTATTAAGTCCTAATAAATTAGTGCAATAATAGGAAGATAGAATCTGAAACTCAATATGTGTGACTTTAAAACTAGATCTCTTGCTTCTATGATTGAACTTTTTAATGAAGTCGAAGCAAGAAACAATTCTATTATAATTTTTAATCAGTATATTCAATGTTTAAGGTACAATGTAATCTCTGCTATTCAAAAAAAATATCTTTGAGAATATAATGATATCTCGATTTCATTATTATATAAATATTATTGCTAACAATCCATTGTTTTAGTTTCTTTGTTTACAACAAAATAATGCAACTCATCATTGATTTGTTTGTATATATAGATATTAACATTTAATTGTGATTTATGGTATTAAAGTTTAGCGTTGGTAGTCAAGAGGTCAGCGCAGTTGCCTTGCAAGCAAACAGTTGCTTGCAGACAGTTGTCACGGGTTCGCTTAGCCGATGCTTTGACATATGGGGGAAAAAAGTATTTTTGAATACAGCCTTTTCTTTTTTGGTTTGCCAAAAACTAATCTGAACACATATTTTGAACGCAAATGATTGATTTTCAAGTTCAAATGTATAAATTCCAAAATACTACATGATTCCAATATGCCAAATACATATAGTTTGTAAATCTATTTCTTTACATCACCTATTAAAAACTTATATTGTCAAATTCCAGATGATATCTTAGTAAATTCCTATTCAGTATTGTTCTATATATATCTGCACACTAGATATTAGTTTATGACTTTTATCAGTGAGAAATTTTGAGTTTGGATTTAGCCAATACTTATATATATATATATATATATATATATATATATATATATATATATTAGATAATGTATCTCTATTTTGGCTGCCATCTTTTGCTTTATTCTCATAAAAACCGAGATGTAATTGAGAAACAGTTTAACATTTTATATCTAAACCAATGATGTGATGTGATGTATTTTGGCTTCTCCTTAAATGAAGTCAAGAATATCTCAGCAACTATGCCCAGATAAACCTGTTAGACACTTTATTTTCCATTCCCCACTCTAAGTCTTCCCATATTCTGCCCCATCCCATTTCCACAACATGATATTTGTCAACTCTATGGCCTTTAAATCTAAATCCTCCTTATCTTTTCACAAACCCAGCATAAAAGCTAATAATTCACTTTCTGTATAGTCACTTTGTTCATACCTATTCTCCCATAACTTCATTATCTTTACTCTTTCTTCTTTCAAGCATTTACATTCAATCAATAGATGCCTAATATTTTTTATACCTTCCTTATATAATTTGCACGCTAAATCACCCATAGTTTTCCATTTGCATGTATATTCTCTTGTTGGTAAAGATCCCTTTCGAGCCTTAAACAATAAACTACTTTCCTTACTATTATCATAAATTAACTCGCTTCCAATATTCCGTTTACTTCTATATATATTTAAACTCTTCTTACCCTCCATACTCCTTCTCCATCTCTCCAACTCCCTATTTTTTATTAATGCTTCTATTCTTTTATCTCATTCCTTACCACTATAACACTCAACAATTCTCCTAAAACAATCATCCCATCTTTTATACAAGTATACCAATATAAATTCTTTATCCAAATCTTTTGCATGCCACATTACCTTTCTCACCCATCTTGTTACCTGCCCTTTACTCATAACCCAATTGAACACTATTTTTGCTATTCTTTTACTATCCATAAACTGCAACCTACCAAACATTTTTATTTTACTTTTTGCATCTCTCATATAGAAACTTGACCATCCCATTTCTCCTTGAATTGCCTCCTTTGCTGTTCACACATCTGCATCTAATGCATGCCTTCCTACTTCCTTTTGTACTTTCTCTAAATAATCTAAAATCCTTTTGCTAACACAATGCATCATTACCATATGTTAACCCTGCTACTGCAACTCCCTTCCATACAATTCTAGCTACATCATATTTATTATATGAAAATACTGTTAGTTTTTTTTTTTACCAAACCCTTTCTTTTCTTTAGTTCATTTACCAATTTTTTCTCCCATTCATCCAAGCAATTTTCCTGATTACATAAGATGATTCCCAAATACCTATATTTATCAACCACACTTAACTTTATATCTCCCAATAAAAAATCTATATACTCTCTTTCTCCAGTATTAACCATCATTATATTTGATTTTTCTTCACTAAATTGAATCCCCATCTCTTTACCCACCCTTGCACATGTCCTCAACAGAATATCCATATCTTTTCTTCTTTCTGTACATATTTATTCTACTGTACTTGTGCAATCTACTATAAATTTTCATTAAACAATAAATGTCAGATAATAGTAATTTATTAAGATTTATGGGGTGTATTAATTATTCAAATTTATAACATTCTATTTATGTTTGACTATTTCTATAACTTTATAATTTTCTGTTTTCATAATATCAAACTATTTGCAACTACTTTATTTTCAACTATTTGTAAAAGCATAAAATATTTTATGGACATTTGAAAATATCATTTTACCAACTCAATTGTTCTGTGCAAAAATATTTTCTAATTGTTCATAGAATGGAAAAATAATGATATCAGGTTTAACTAATTATTTAGTGAAACATAACTCAACATGCCAACTTCAAATATAATGATCCAAAAAAAATATAAATAAACAATAAATAAATACATGGGAAATTTTTAATTTAATAAACATTACACATCTTTATTACTTACATTATGGAAATAAACATTTTTTTCATATTCTGTGCTGTCAGTAAACTAACAATGTAAAATCTAGCAATCTTAACACTTTAACTGAATTTATGTCACCATATTTTATATGTGATCTAAGCAATATGAAGCCTCACCCTCATTTGTTTTTACTTTTTTTTATGTTTAATATAATATATTTTTTATTTAATACAATGTTTTCTAAATATGAAAGTAACATTCTACTAAATCTTAGAAAATATATAAAATACTTTCCTTGAAGGATAAAATGAATGCTATTATTAACTTAATAGTGAAAGGGGAACAAACTATATTAGAAAATAAGTTGTTTGTTCAAAAAGAATATGTCATTTATTAAAAACCAATCTAAAGAATAAAGCAAATTTATGCTATTGTTATTTATGTTTAGGATGGCTAAAATTATACATGTTAGATATATTTTTTTGGCAAGAATTAAAATATCTTTGAATTAATGTTAGAACCTAGGAAGTAGAAAAACGTTTCTAGAACAACCTTGTATTATATCAAAAAGCTTTAAGTTGTATGAAAAGTGTTCTGAGGTTATGAGATGTGAAACTTCAATCCACTCACTGCAAGTATAGTAATAAGTTGCTGAATTGATTTTAAATTTAATATGGAATTAAAAACATCAACATAACATAAGCTACATCTTCTGAAAATGAGATCCCTACTATGTTTCTAGAAGAATTTAAAAAAAAATAAAATTAGAATGTCATCAAGTGCAAACACTTTATTTCAATGAAATGAATTTTCTAAGAAACCTCCATTAATTAATTTCTATCAAAATACCAAAGCAAATAAAATATAGCAAGTGAAAGACAAGTCATGAAAAGATAAACTAATTTTGATGATACATGGTAATTATTGCAAGTTATTTGATAATATGGGATTTATTTACAAATCTAGAAATTTCCATGCTCTCAATAACCAGGATAAAAATAATCGGCATGTTTTTGGCAAAACAATAAAAAAAGATTGGGTTAGTTCTATTATACTTTTGAATGGTGATATGATTGATTTATAGATGAAGTCAGAAATTACCCAAAGAAGAAAAAAATGAATTTACAATCATATTGCAGCCAGACAATATACTTAGTTATATTTAAATAAGCAAACAGTTTACACTTTGTGGCTAATTGTTCTAAATCAAAATATATGAAATGTGCTAACACGCACAAGCACACAAAGCTAAAAACAAATAAAGAAAAGTATATATTATTTTTATTTTAATATATATATATATAATCAAATGGCTAAGCACTTTCAATGGTCAAAGCCCTCATATTCATAGCTGTTTTGTAAAAAATATAAGAAATTGATTAGGAGCGATGTAAATTTATGCAAATGAAATGATTAGCATTCCATTTCTTGGATATTTAGTAGCAAGAGTCTTTTCTATTTATGGCGTCACCATCTCTATAGATAAAGTAAGTCTCTTAAGAAAGATAAAAGAGGAAAGATAAAATAAGCCTCTTAAAAGAAAGATAAAAGAGGAAAGATAAAACAGGCTTACTTTATCTCTAGAGATGGCGACGCCATAAATAGAAAAGACTCTTGCTACAAAATATCCAAGAAATGGAATGCATAATCATTTTATTTACATAAATTTACATCGCTCCTAATCAATTTCTTATACTTTTACAAAATGGCTATGAATATGAGGGCTTTGACCCTTGAAAGCACTTAGCCATTTGATTATATATATATATATATATATATATATATATATATATTAAAATAAAAATAATATATACTTTTCTTTATTTGTTTTTAGCTTTGTGTACTTGTGCGTGTTAGCGCATTTTATATATTTTAATTTAGTTATATTTACTATAAAATGTAGAAATAAAATTTTGTCTCTAATATTACACTATTGCTTTAACTTCTTGATTCAGGTATTACCTGGTGTGTCAAAGCCATATATGTTTATTTCGAGTGTAATCAGATTGAATCAGTTTTTAGTATCAACTCTAATGTTTAATTAATAGAAGGCTTGAAATAATTTAAATTGCATATACAACAGCAACAAAAACAACAACAACAACAACAACAACAACAATAATAATAATAATAATAATAATAATAATAATAATAATAATAATAATAATAATAATAATAATAATAATAATAATAATAATAATAATAATAATAATAATAATAATAATAATAATAATAATAATAATAATAATAATAATAATAATAATAATAATAATAATAATAATAATAATTATAATAATAATAGATGAATTAAAACTAAACATTACAAATACCTCATGAAAGGATATAATAAGTGAGATCATTAATGGCTTTCAAACTTTCCAAGGTCTAATGAAAAATTATAATATATTGTGTAAGTGGAGCAGTAAATAAGAGAAAATGGACTTATTGATATGACTAATGAAGAAATTGCAGAATGGAATAAAGTCAAATGCCCAACAAATTGGAAGATTTTATTTGTTATGTCATCAACATCAGAAGAGGAAGAAGAAAAAAGTAATCAAATTAGGAAAAAACTGCGAAATATTTCAGACTTTACAAACAATGAAAAATTAAAAGTATGGATAATTAGTCTTAGATGAAGTATTATGACTCTTATTCAGAAAAGCACCGAATTTATTAAAAGAAGTTTTATTTAATGAATTAAAAAAGAATTAAAAATACTTTCTTTTTACAATGTTTTTAAAAAGGTACATCATGCATAATAATGAAGTTTTTTTAACTTTTTATATAAATTAATACACTGTACGTGCTTACATCTGCATATACAGATATATATGTAATATATAAGGGATTTGAACTCAGACCTTTACACAATCCTCAACTCTCCAAGCCATCTCATATTGCTGACCCACCTGATCACACACATGTCGAAAAGATAAATAATCACCAATATAAGTATTTCTTGCTAAACCAGCACTTGTCAGTTGGTCAAGATTAACATCTCCACACATATATACAATAAGTGATCAACTTTATATTAAGATAGCAAATCTTTATACTTTAATGGACATGCTTCAAACTACTTCAACTCACAACTCTTGTCTTCTCAATCTTTTTCATTTTTTAATTAGCGATTCAAGATTACATGAAATTAGGTGATTCTCCTAATATATCAATGGCTTCAAGAAATAAAGTGCCTGATACTTCACTGATAATTTTATACAAACATGATAAAATACAGTGTTTTTTTAATATCTTAAGAAAAATAGATCAATGAACACATACACACATTCAGAGAAAATATTTTGCAAAAGTTCTGTCTCAGTTTATTAAATGATTGCAATATTTCCATCTAAAATTTAATTTATATTGGAATCTTAATTTTATTTGTATACTATATAATAATATAAAATATCAAAACAGATTAAAGGAAGAATAGCTTTTCATGCATGTTCATCATAATCATAGTTCTATTAGTTTGTATGTGTATCTGTTGAAAAGTGTTGAACGTCAGGATAATATAGTAAACTATATATATATATATATATCATTATTTTTTGGGTTAAACTGTGTATTATTTTCCATTACATACCAATATTTGGATGAACTAGCATCTGCCATTGTCAAACTTAACTTTTGAAAGAAAAATTGTTAGATCTCAAACAGTAATGATTTTTCTTTCAAAAGTTAACCTTGACAATGGTGAATGCTAGTTCGTCAAAATATGGTATGTAATGGAAAATAATACATGGTTTAACCCAAAAAATAATGATTTATCTACATCATACAACCATGAAAACATTATATATGTATATTGTACTGTAAACAAAGCAATAAAATAAAATAAAAGTTATTTTTGGCAAATTCATACTATTCTCTAGTGGGACTTGTGATAAGATATCTTGGTTATGAAGACGCAAATTTGATATTTTGTGTTTAGGGGCATCTGAAAAGAATATTAAAATTCTTGTGTATAATCGATATTATTTTTGATTGCATATTAGGGATTTAAGGCATGTCACCCATGATTGATAAGAATTATGTCATTAATATATATTTAAATATAATATTGATTATACACAAGAATTTTAATATTAGTTTTAGATGTCTTTTACTACTAAATAGACTTATTAATTTAATAATTCCAAAAAATAAAGTTAATGATAATGATAAAGATCAAATGGTGTATGTTTTCTGGATTGACTGTTTTGCAATGTCAAACATTATGAAAATACACTTGCAGACTTAAAATCGAGAATCACTCAGCATGATCATTTATATAACAGAGGTAAATGCAACAGAGCTTATAGCTTAGTATTTGTAGACCATGAGAAAATATCTGGTCATTCCTTTAAATCTGCTGATGTGAAAATTATTTGCGTAGAAAATAATAATAAAAAACAAAACTAAAAGAAGCATGACATATAAATAACTCTAAAAACTTTATACATATAAGAGCCAATAGCATTCATCTTAGCAAGCATTGGTTATTTAATCCAATGATGTAAACAACTACTAGGTTAGTTTAGACAATCGAGAGAGAAGACAAATATCAAAATATTAAATTTTTAATTTTTAATAGTCAATAGCACTGCAATATTTTGAACTACCAGTTCAAATTAAGCCTGTAAACATGAGAGGAATTATACAACCTAGTTTGTTAATCTCCCATGTCACAGAAATATATAGGGTTGAAAGGTTTTCTTCACAAAAAAATAAAATTATGCAAATTTGAAGTAGATCAAAGAAACAATATAAAGTTACACAAGAAAGCTCTAATAAATTTGGGGTATAACTTCAAAAAAAATAAATGCTACAATAGAAAAATTCTATAGCAAAGTTAAGAACTTGGTACATCTCTGCTCTTTGAAGAATAAAATGGACTAGTCTCTCTTATGGGTCATGCAGAAATTAAGAAACATATATGCCAATAAATATAATATAATTTATTCAGTCACCTCCCTCTTGAAATAATTTAATAAACAGAGCAAAACTCTCCATACAGTATTGCCACCTGTGCTAAACAGAGTAATCAATGGATGCCAGAAGGCTTGTGCATAAAATCCCTATCCGATGCCTACTCATCCAATATCCCCAGACTAGTTTCTGGCTTGTGGCCTTCATCAGTGAGGAGCTTTGGATCTGAGAGCACTGCATCTTGATCTTAGGATCTAATGCAACCCTCTAGCAACTATTTTTTGTCTCTACTTAACTACAAAACTATGAGAATGAAATTGAAAACACAAAAAATATTTTCAATCTAAGCTCAATAGCTTATATAGTCATATGGGTCTGAACTCAGTTCAGCACCCATACATTTTGGTGTCTTTGGATCTTTTACAACCATAGCCACCACTATCCTATTAGACAGGATTGGTGTTAAACCATTAAGCATCACATGATGACATTTCCTATACTAGCACATTAATTGTTGATAAACTAGTCTGGGGATATTGGATGAGTAGGCATTGGATAGGGATTTTATGCACAAGCCTTCTGGCATCCATTGATTACTCTGTTCAGCACAGGTGGCAATACTGTATGGAGAGTTTTGCTCTGTTTATCAACAATTAATGTGCTAGTATAGGAAATGCGATTATGTGATTGAAATAATTTGTTAAACAACTCTATAGATAAGATAATTAGGAAGGCTACACATCAAGTACTATATAAAATATCATACAAAGATTTGAATTGCCCAAATGCATACTACTGAGAAACTAGAGATAACCTGTCCACAAGACTGGCCCAACACAATTACTTATACAATAGTTTAAAATAAAATAATAGAAAGGGAGAGTTAGAGCAATAGATTCAGATCTGAAGAAAACTGCCAGGGACGGTCAAAACTGTTATTATATTAATAAAAATTATTTGCTTAAACTTGTAAAAAGACTGTGATTATTTAATAAGATATATTGATGTTAAAACGAAGCAGTGAATACTCATCAATATTTTTAGAGTACAAACTACAATCAGGCCATGCATTTGCTTTCACTAAGGCAGACATTATATGCATGGAGAGAGATGACAAAAAGGGAAAAATAAAAGTGAGATGAACTATAGCCAAAGACAAGCACACATTAAATAAAAAAATAAGCTAGCATTCCTTTATCCAAAAAATGGCTTCTATAACATCGTTTTACATAGATTTGAATATAAGTAAATCAGCAAATAAAATATTATGCAAATACTATAAACAATAAACAACTACATATAAGTTGAGCTTATAAAGAAATTAATTGTATAAAGCTATGACTATGATACAAATAGTACTGAAAACTCTAAGCTGAATAAAAATATGTAATACAATAAGAAACCATTTCTGTTTTTAAATAGCCAGACATTTCTTAATTTATTGCATGCGAATAAGCAGATCTATTGCAATTATATAGTATAATTTATTCACACATATATATATATTGTAAATATCGATAAGTCTATCTATATTTTAAAAATTGTCATTTGTTATTAAAAAAAAATCTCTTTGAGTTGATGTTTACATATGAAGTATTATTATTGTTTATGTTTATTAGGTATAGTTATTGTTTGAAGTTATTATTTTATTTATATGTTGATGGTACATCGTTATGAATATTTAATTATTATAAATAAATAAAGACATATAAATTGTTGATTATATAAAAAATATTTTATTTGCAGTGATTATTAAAAAAATGCAATATTATTATTTATGTATATATATATTTTTAAAGCTGTCAAATAAATTTTCAATTTAATATTTTTTATATATATGCTTGATATTTTTTTTTTTTTTTAATGTTAATTGTTTAAAATAAAACATGTGTAATAATGGTTTTAAAAACAGCATTTGCTAGCACGTGGAACAACAGCAACAACAATAAAAGAAGCCATTATTATTATTATTATTATTATTAAGATAATAATAAAACCATGAAGGATAAAATTTTGTTGTACTTTGTGTCTTTGAAATTACCATTCTTCAGAATATTGGAATAATATAGATTTCTATGGTAAATACATAAATCATGACAGGATAATCGGGATATATCGCAGCCAAGAGGCTGCACCATTTTCTTTCATTTATTCCAAGGCAGTTTAAAATGAGACAACTAAGAAAATTTCAATATATGTATTTCATCGCGTCTGAAGCCGAAATTTGACATAGCTATCTGGAATCTATAATGGTCAATCTAATAATAATCTGGAGGTAACTAAAATTAATGTATTGGATTTAACACTTCAATTTATTTATTTATTTTTCAAGGAAAGAAATTTTAAAAGAATAAAATATACATATATCCAAGAATTAACAGTTTTCTCTAACGTGATAATTTCCTCACCTTCACTAGAATGCATTCTAATATTAAATGGATAAATAAATAAAACAAAGGAATAAGTTGACTTTTGAAGGAAAACTGGACATGTGAACTTTGAAAGGTAGTTAATAATTTTATATGTATAAATGATATATAAATATATTTTTGAGATTGATATTTTTGTTTACTTTTATTTTTCATTATAAAAATATAACGTTTTATAAATAGTCAATTCAAGCGTCTTGTTTTCTAACAGCAATAAACGTTTAACAGGTGTTAAAATTAATACTTAAGTAATTTAAAATCTTAAAGTATGGCTTATAGGTTTGGGTTGTATATGAATTGTTATATATATTTTAATAAGTAAATTTATATTCGTAAATTTTTTATTATAAAATTTTTATCATTAATTTATTTATTTTCATTTTTTTTTAAACTTCGTATAATAATTCTTATGCATGCCAAAACAATAATTATATGTATTTGCTGTATGTAATTTTTTTTTTTTATTATTTTAAATATCTGAAAAGTATAAGTATGGATTTGTATTTATATTCATATCTACTTGTTAAGCATAGATATGTCTTTATATATTTAATATATATACTTATTGCAAGTATATATGTATGTTTATTATTTGGGTTTGTATTTAAAACATTGATATTACCTAAAATTAAACCTTAATATATAATAATAAAGGATGTACTATTTGTTTTATAAGTAACGTCTTTGTAATTTATTTGAAAGAGCGGTAATATATTATTCTTATTTTTCTTTTAATGCTAGAGTCATTACGAAATTAATTGAATTTACAATTTATTTATATATAACCGGGATAATTTTGTCTTTCTTCAATTTAAATGGAATGCAGCAAGTACGTTCCATTACAATATATATTTATTGGTAATTAACTATTATATACTGTCTTTCAATCTGGAGAAATACTTTTAATTAATTCTGTAACCCTCCTCAACTACTGACAAATTCAAAAACAAAGTAAATGTCATCAATTCAACTTCCATAAATCTCAATTTTTAATATTAGCTGCCTGACTATTAATTATATTCATTTTATTTCTATTTATTAAAATTGCCGCCTTAACTTTTCTTTTATTATGTTTTCTATCTTCATAAAGAATCTTAACACTTTCAAGATAAAACTTAAATTTATATTTACCTGCACTTTCATTATCCAAACAACTGAAACAGACATTAAATCATAATTATTATTACTTTTCACATATTTGCATAAAAATTCATGTTTCTTTAATATTTTCTCTATACTGCACCTAGATTCTCTTATATATGGTAACATACATCCACAAAAAAATGATATTTTTTTGCTTGACTGGTATGACACTTTTAAAATTATTCACTAACTTAATTACAATTTACATATCTCCTTTTTTCAAAAAAAAAAAAAAACCAAGGAACTATTATACCTTCTAATAAATAAGTCTAGGTATATAATACCTTTGTCTTGTTGTAAATCAAACTTTTTAAAAAGACATATATAAATTGTAATTCAAAAGTACAAATTATTTATAAGATGGCAAGTTTTAGAATGTTTTTGTTTCACAATGAAAAAATATGTTGTTACCAAATTGATAAATTAAAAAATATTGAGATACAGTTACAAACTTAATTGGTTCCTGATGTGTGTTTGGAAGTTGAAATTGTTTGAAAGTAGAGATCTGTAAAAAAAAAATATCAAAAAGGGTTTTTAAAATACAGTATTTTTTTTTATCTATTAGTATATGGAGTTTTGTTTATAAATTTATCAAGTGTTAATTGAATTGTATTCTTTTTCTTCTCCTGATAAAGAATTCTGTAACATTTTGTGTCTTTTTCTATTGACCTTCATACACAAGATATACAATCTCCATTGGGATCATATTTTTCCATGATGGTCAAAAATTTGTCAAGATCCATGAAGACTTCATTCATATTCTTGATTGTCAAACTCTTAACAATAAGTTCATTATCAGGTTCTTTTTCATTTTGTATTTCATTCATCTCTTGTAGTTTAATCAAGACTTCATTTGACAGAGGTTCTGAATGAGATTGCATTAACTCATTAATATCTTCATCAGTAACATCTAAATTTAATTCATTTATTATATTGACTATTTCAGTTGTGATATCTTCAGGAATTTCTTCAATGTCCATAGAAGCATTCATCATTTGTGGATATATACTTTTCCAACAACCTTTCATGGTTGACTCTTTTATTTCAGCCCCCCCCCCTCCACACACACAATAATATTTATTGCCATACATATATTATAACTTTTCCAAAAATCTATTAGTGTAGGTCCACTTTTCTTTGTCAATTGTCTTGATTACTTGAATCTTACTTTTTAAAAGTAGATATCACAGTTTGGTATATAGATTATTTTACTTGTGGTATTGGGAGGAGTAAACACAACATTAACTTCTGGATATAAAATTTGCAAGGATATTGGATTTCCAGGAGAATTGTTTAAGAGCAATAGTGTTTTAAATGGTAAATTATTCTCATTACAATATTGCCTAACTGAAGGCACAAAATTATGTGAGAAACAATCTTGAAAAAGCTGTGTAGTAGCCCAGGCTTTAGGATTTGATTTTCAAATGACTGGGAGCATTATTTTATTTTTTTTCCTTTCAGTGATCTAGGATTTTATGTCTGATAAATTAGCATTGGCTAAAATTTAAAATCACCAGTTAAATTGCCTCCAAGAAGCAATGTTAATCTGTTTTTAGAAGGTGTGTGTCCAGGTGCAACTGATTCTTCCTTTGCTAAATATGTATATGCAGACATCTCTCTTCAAAATAATCCTATCTCATCTACATTGAAGACTAGGCATGGAAAATAAGATCCATCTTTAATGTTATTAGAAGAAGTGGAAATAAATTTACTGGCATCTTATTTATCTGCACTGGCACCTTCCCCAGTACATTTAATATTATGTAAAGAATATATTATTTTAAATTTGTGAAACTAGCCATTGCTTGCTACAAATTCAACAGCAAAGTCTTTTTTTAATCCCTTCTTCCAATCTTCATACAAACTAAGAGCCTTAGCTTGAATAATTGATAAACTCACTGGGATGCCTTTTTGATGTTGATCTTCAATCCATAAAGCCAAAGATTTCTCCATTTCATCCATTACTCTGCCATGCCTTTTTGAAACAATCTTTGAAGAAATATGTGCACAATTTTTAACATATTCCTTAATTTTGTTATTGTTTTTCACATGTATATATTGTTGATCGGTTTAAATGACATGAACATGCGATTGAAGCAAAAGAATCACCATTTTCAGAATGTCTAATTATATTCATTTTTCTCTTGACCGTTTAGGTTTGAGATCATGATTTCCTTTTAGTTGTATCAACACTGCTGTTTTTTCATTTCTCACTCATGTTTTCAATTAAGAGGAATAAAAAAAAATCATCAAAGCAGAATTATATACAGTAGATATGTAACACAATCAGGCTCACAAACTACTTTTAAAAATAAGCACTAATTAAGGCAGTCTGTGACAATGCTAAAAATAAAAGTAATCAATGTCAGAGGGATGGGAAGATTTATTGTATTTTATATATGTTTTTATTGTTCTCTAAAATATATTTTTTAATTATTTTCTAAATTCCAAAGTTTATCTTTCTTTAGAAAAAAAATCAATTATGAATGTACGTAAATAATTTTTAAATCATGTACATAGATAAAGATCTAAAGTCCAAAAGCGATTATGTAATAGCAAAATGTTTGTAAGTCAAATGTTTATAACTAGGGGACTTCCTGTATTTGCTAAGGAATTGCTGGAAGTTGGTTATAAGATTGAACAGATTAATAATACTTTATAACAATTTAAAAAGAGTTATAATGATTTAAAGTAGTTGAAGATTGATAATAAAAAAATGGATATCTATCCTATACATTTCAAATGCTCAAGTGAATTTTTTTAATGATATATATAAGATTGTGTTTAATATCACATTTTGTGTTACAGATAACATTAATAAGTTAATGAATAATTTTAAAATTGTCATACCTGCCAAGCAGAAAAGTGATGTTGTCTATCAAATTTCTGGTGGATATATGCCATCATATATAAGGAATTAAGTTGCAGTATTGAGAAAAAATTAAAGGAGCCAAGATGTGAAAAGTAAAAATAATAATGATTTAATGACTGCTTCAATTTTCTTGGATCATTTGAAGACATGTAAATATAAATTTAAGTTTGATAATATAAAAAAAATTAAGGTGGCAGGCAATTTTAATAAATAGAAATAAAATGAGTATAATTAATAAACAAGCTGCTAACTCAGGATTCATGGGATTTGAGATTATGACATTTGATTCTGTTATATTTTTTGAATTTAACACCAGTTGAGGAAGGTTAAGGAATTAACTTAAATTACTTCTGCAGATCATTTTTGTTATTACAATAGTTTTTATTTATCAAACATTATATACATATATAATGCAATAAATGTTCATTCTTCTATACAATGTTAAAAGTGCATCAAAATTGGTCATTATTTTTCATGAAAATGGTATAATAAAAAGTCTCATGCTGACAACATGGGCATGAAGATTCAAATATTTTTTAATGATTGAAGATTGTTTGAAAAATCCATGCATATTAGTCTGAGTTTCTGCACTGTTGGATAATTGTGCGATGGTGAATTTCAGATGAAAAAATCATTATTAAAAACAAAAAAAAACGTTTAATATGCACACAACACTAATATATATATATATTATAACGATCGAAATGAAAGTGAAGATCAAATCTAACCGCAAAAACAATATCTGCAACTACCAGGGCGCCATCTAGGCATTTGAACCTAGAAAAATTTATAAAGTAGGCAGATACGCGCTGTTAAGATTCCACTTTATTTAAATATTCCGATCGTTAGCCCAAGTCACTAGCTCAGTGGAGACGCAGAGATAAAAATCTATATCTTAATTTATATCTTAAATATCAATAAATAAAAGCCACTGCCAGAAATTAACACATAAAAATATTTATTTACGCACATATAAAATAACATTTAAATTTTGAGGAATAAATTCAACATTTTAGATTTTTCTATTAATCTTTTAATTTTACATTTAACTAAGTTTCAATGAGTTTAATATTTTATTTAGATAGTCAAGTATGAATAGACTACATAGATCTGCATTTGAAAAGAAAATATTCTTCCCTGATTTAACCTTAGGCAACAAATTTCGCAATCAAACTGGCGCCAATCCATCTGATACATTCATGTATTCAATGTAGCATGAAAATACGACAACACAAAATACTATACTGTCAGGAATGTACATCTGATCAGTAAGTAGATTAGAGAAGACATTGTCTCTCCACCAACAGGAATGTGACATCTGTTGGCGAGTAGAACAATAAACATAAAACTCCATAGGAATGGACTGCGGTCCTTTGCCGTCTTACAAATCCATCCATAGGCAAACAGAAGGTGTGTGGTGTATATCTATAATCCTGCCCGTAGCAGACCTCATACTACATCTACAATTACACAAATATATCCAATCCATTGAACCAATTCAACTACGAAATGAATAACCTAAGATTACCCTCCCTTAATATAACTTTACAAAACTATATAGCCATTCACGCCCGACTTAAATTTAACATTTAAATACGTTCGCACAGATTTGTTTAAAAATGTTGGGTATAGATCGATTACATAGATTCCATGGTCAAAAACATTTCAAAATAAACATAAACGATCAAAATACAAAATTATTGATACCGACAATCGCAGAGGGAAATTTATAAGTAACCCAATAGTATTCACCATAAGATACTTGCGTTGTCACCAATAACTTAAAAGACATCCGAATAAATACATTTTAGATACCGTACGGTATCATTATTTATCGAATGTCTATATTTTGATCAAATATGAAAACCAAAATATAATTAACCGCAAACGAATCCATGCAAGCATCTATAAACAACTTAAATTTCATGCATTTAAATAATCTTTACAATAAGAAAAAAAAAATGGAAATGATGTTTATCAATCGGAAAACATATAAAATTAAACATTATTAATTTGATTTAAAAACTTACAAGAGTCAGATAAGAGTCCGTTTTAACATTTAAGTTGGCTTGTTTATCAATTTGTAAAACTTGACGAAAGTTCTTAATTGATTTTAATAATTGTTCATTTCATATAGCTTATGGTAGAAGAGTCCAGGTTTCTGCTTTTAATTCCCGCGACGCCTCCATTGGAAGATAATGTTCTGGAGATGGCAATAGCTGGTTCAAGGTATCACAGTCTTTTCATTTTTCTTTTTTAAATAGAGAGTGTGGTATGTGCGTCCTACCGCATCTCTCAAACACACAACGCTGGAACTCAATATTTCTCTTTTTATAGTAAATCTCCAGATTGAATGAACAAAGACGTCACTAATCCAAATTTTCGTTCGGGTCCGGGCTGAGGCTTGGTGCTTCCATTGGTCAAGCTAAAATCTCTTTATTCTCTTATCTAATTTACTCTCTGACTTTTTAATTAGACAGCTTTTGGATAATTAATAAACAATCATTTCCATTTACAGATTACAGGAATTAATTAATACCTGTTTTTATTTTTACTTACGTTATTTCTTTTTTAAACTATTTTTATATTTAAATCTTTTTTTTATAAAAAAAATACATTCAAATACCTTTTTTTATTTATTAAAAAAAATATTTTTAAAGTTTAGCATCTGTGCGAATATATACGTTTAACAAACATTTTAATTTTAGCGTTTAGTTTTTTTTTTTTTTAATACACTTATTTTTATATGCGAACTTAAAAGTTTTTATTTCAATTTAATGTAACGACATATTTATATATCGTTACAATATATATACTATTTTGTGAGGTTTTAC